>JAUJPP010000012.1:22961975-23561975 GCA_030562195.1 Nipponacmea schrenckii | reverse complement strand
GTCAGCTAGCAACATTGAGAGACTGGGTGTTCCGATCTATATGATGCCTAACTGCCTTGACAATGCCTGAAATCTGTTTCCATGTTAAAGACAACCATATTTGACACATTCCAAATAAACCTACAATCAGAATGTTTCCAAAAGGAAAAACCTTAAGCAATGAGTCAGCATATTTGAATTGTCTTTTTTGCATGGAAACAAAATGTTATTATGTGTATTATGCTGTATTATATGGAAAATACAAATTATGAGATGATAAATAGCATTATCTGCTGCGTTATATCTCCTAGGAGATAACGTTCAAAATATTCCATTATTATTTATTTCTTTATTAACTAACAGCCAGAGAGAGGACATTAAAATCAAATAATTTTAAGAATTTTAATGCTGTTTATAAGACATATAGAAATATCTGTATGTAAAAAAGCTAGATATATAGATATACTATTTATAACATTTATTAAATTAACATTGAGTATATAAATATCATAAGTAGTATATCTATATATCTTGTGCTTCTTTATAATATTTGATAACACTGTCTGTATAAGCTTTTGAAGCGTTGAGTTAGAAATAGTATATCTATATATCTTGTGCTTCTTTATAATATTTTAATATTTGTACAAAAGATATATATTTAAGTCTTTTAGTTTTATAATTTTTTATCTTTATCTTTGCTGAAATATATCTGTTTAGTCTTTATGTATAGTGATATTCCTCAGAATTAGCTCCTAGCAAAAAATAAAATGAAATAAATGGAGTTTAGATCCTACTCTTCTGCACCTATTAGGTTGATGAAGACAGGCAATGCTTTGCAGTGTGCAATGAGGGAAATTTTGCCAGGACAGTAGCATTAACATATTCTTTATCAGGATTTCCAACTGTCGAGGTATTGAACCCTGGACCTTCAGGTCAGCGAGCGAGCCGTCTGCTGCACATCGTCATTAGCTCAAAAAAGGGAAGGAAAAACCCATTATCCTTTGGACTTATTCTATTTCGTCGTGTTTCATGTCCGAATAGTCTCATTTCCGATTAGTCTCATGTCCGATTAGTCTCATGTCCGATTGGTCTCATGTCCGATTAGTCTCATGTCCGATTTGGCGCGCCTTTGAAACACGTGACTTTATTACCAACAACAAACGATTTGGGGGAGATTTGAAAGGTGTTGAACAGAAAAAACAAACGATCAGCCCATACCTACGACAAAACGCATTACTAATTGAAGGTTTGTAAATATAATTTGATAACGGCTCATCTCACTTGTTATGGAGCTATAAAATTATTATTTTCCCAAATTTATTTAACTACGACTCACGTCTACGAGGCCACAGGCACAAGGCCTACAAGTACAGTACTACAAGGCCTACAGTAACAACTGTAAAAAATACCTACTGTTGCTGGTAAAACCCCAAAGAAACTTCATAACGAATGTTACTGCCATCAGTAAGCTAGATATAAATGCTGCCATAAATAACAAAACAGAATCCTTATATAATCTGATAAATAAAAAAAAAATTAGTAATTATCCATAAAGTCTAAGATGCATTTGATTATTGAAAAACACTTAATAAATTGTTTGGGATTTTCAAATATGACTTAATTTTGTGAGTTTCCGTGGATTCTGTTACTTTATAACACCAGGTAAGTTCACTGATGAATATATACTCATATTGACCATTCTTGAGAACTTAAAGTTTATGTTCATGCTAAGACGCAGTATCCCTTTGATAGAATAATGTAGACTGTTCAAAACAAATCTCAAAAAAAAGCTGTCAGTTATTAAAGCAGACTATTCAGAGACAATTTATCATTTTAGAATATGATCTTCACTCATTTTATTTCATTTTCAGCATACAAGATGTCTCATTTTAACTTTGATAAGACTGTTAGTGAATTGACCAGACTAGATGGACCATTGTCTCACAAAGCACCATTAATGAGGTGGCAGAGGAAGGCTCGGGAAGCCCAGTTAAGATTGGTAATGCCCTCAGATAATTGTAAGTGGGGCCTAATTATTTTTCTTTCACCTTTGTATGACCAATTTCTTTGCTTATTGAACTTTTCCTTCTGTGATTCAATAGCTCATTAGGTGCAGAAGAGTAGGACGTAAAACTCCATTCATTTCATTTTTCTCCAATAAAATGTAGATAGATTCCTGTTGTCACCCTAAACTATCGCATCGTTCTTACGTTATAGAAATAACAGAACTGAACCTAATTGGAGTCCATTAAATTACATAAATGAAAGTACATAAATGAAGTTTATACTGCCATGTCTGAAACTTTGAAAAGTATCATCTTGTTGTGTTTTAGCTGGTTTGTCACCATCAAAAGCACCAAGATCGGCCAAAACTCCTGGGCCAACGCCAAATACCCCTGTCAGTGGCAGTGGAAATTTATACAATTTCCATACATTTACACCTGTTAAAACACCTTTAACTGGCAACTTAACCAAAACACCTTCGAAGAAAACACCTCATAAAACACCCAATAATAAATGTTATGGGGACAGGTAAGTGTTATTATAACCATTACTGGGAAATTTTACTTGCAAGACTCTTACTGTCACAGCCTCGTCGTAAGGGTGAAGTCCACGGGGCTGAACCCTGCCTAGTCCAGGGTCAATCCCGGAAAAGGTCGAGATGAACTTACGGATTTTTCACCCCGGTTTCCCCTTGTCACTGATGCAGGTTGGAGAGACTAACATGTGGGACCCTCGACAGTTGGGAATCTAAAAGAGACTAGCCTAATGCCGCAGTCCTGGCTAAAATTTCTCTAATTGCACACTACATGGTGTTGCCCGTCTTCATTAAGCCCATAAGTTGCAGAAGAGTAGGACGTAAAACTCCATTCATTTTCATTTAGATTCATTCCCAATAGAGCTACAACTAATTTTGATATGGGACATTTTGCCGTAGTGAACCGAAAAGAAAGTGTGAATGACATGTGGTTAGAAGAGGAAAAGGAGGAAGGGAATAATAATGATATCGACTATTATCAACAACATCTAAATGAAGCCCTGACTAATGGTATTGACCCTCATAAAGCTAAAATATTGTCGTACAAGACTAAAGCACCATTGCCAGCTGAAGGTGAGTGTTTAGTTTTCTAGGATTTGCATTTGTCCTTTGACAGCCGATTGACTTGGGATGTATACACATATACGTACCATGACTTGAACGAAGGAGAATCAAATGAAGTAGCCTTCAATTGATCACATTTCAAACTAAATATTGACGAAGTATGTTTGAAGTATGTTTATGTGTTTACACACCAATAATGCTAATGAGACCAACGTTTAATTCTTAAGATTGAATCATTTTTGTTTGAAGGCGATATTTTTGTCATATTTTAACATGACAGACTCGAGTTTATCGAAATATAAACGTCAGTTTGCGTAACTGGTTATTGAAGGCAGTGGTAGTAGAAATGTAAATATCGAAAAATAAACGCAAGTTTGTGTAACAGGTTTATTGAAGAAAGTGATGTATAACGCCCGTTTGGTAACTGGTTATTGAAGGCAGTGATAGTAGAAATGTAAATATTGAAATATAAACGCCAGTTTGTGTAACAGGTTTATTGAAGGCAGTGATAGTAGAAATGTAAATATTGAAAAATAAACGCCAGTTTGTGTAACTGGTTTATTGAAGGTAGTGATAGTAGAAATGTAAATATTGAAATATAAACTTCTGTTTGCGTAACTGGTTTATTGCAGCGAGTGATAGTAGAAATGTAAATATTGAAATATAAACGCCAGTTTGTGTAACTGGTTTATTGAAGGTAGTGATAGTAGAAATGTAAATATTGAAATATAAACACCAGTTTGTGTAACTGGTTTATTGAAGTCAGTGATAGTAGAAATGTAAATATTGAAAAATAAACCCAGTTTGTGTAACGGTTTATTGAAGTGAGTGATAGTAGAAATGTAAATATTTGAAATAACCATTTTTACCGTTTATTAAGTATGTGAAAATTGTAACAATCGATAACGTATAAACTCACTTTGTTAACTGTTTATGAATTTGATGATAGTAGAAATATTGATATTTATAAATGATTGATCAACTATCCATTCTTTCTATAGGTGCTACAAACAACTTAAAGGTTCTATATAGTTCTGGCAAGTGTCTGCCTTCAAAAGTTGTTCCAACCAGGCAAATACCGAAGACCTCTGAAAGAATTCTAGATGCTCCCGCTCTCAAGGATGATTATTGTAAGATATAGTTATTTTTTACGCCTTACACTTTTGCACCTTAAGAGATAACAAAGACTGTCAACGCCATGCAGTGTGAATTAAGGGGAATTTTGTAAGGACAGAGTCATTAGCTTACTCCTAACTGTCAAGGGATCTTTAATGTGTACAGCCAGTAGCATATAGGGCCCCAGTTTATTGTCTCATCCTTCTAAAGTTTATGTCCATTTAAGGGTTATTGTTCCTTCAAAGTTTATGTCTATTCTAAGTGCTAGTATTCCTTCAACGTTAATGTCCATTCTAAGAGGTGTCCCTTTAATATTTTTCAGATTTAAATCTTTTGGATTGGTCTCATTATAATTACCTACATGTAGCTTTAAATGACGCCGTATATATGTGGGATGCCAACGAAGGGATTAATTACCAACTGTTGGAGCTCCAGAATGCCGACGAATACGTATCCAGTATTAAATGTATTGAAAGAGAATCCTATGTAGCTATTGGAACTAGCAGTGGCAACATATTGGTAAGTACAAATCCAACATTTAAAAAAATACTGTGTCTTAGAATGAACTTAAATTTTTTAACTTAGCCAATAAGAGTATTTTATATATTCATCAGTAGATATACTTTTATAAATAACATAACAGAATCCTTATATTATCAGATAAATCAAAAAAATTATCAATTATCCATAAAAATGCATTTGATAATTGAAAAACGCTTAATAAATTGATTAAGACTTATTCAATCGTTACTTATTTTTATAAGTTTTCAAGATAATAAAAAATTCTGATCATTTGATATTGTTCGGATCGGTTGTATTTGGTTTTTTCTTGATATAAAAAATAAAATTGATTAATTTCAATTCTTCAAGGTAAAGCATGAAAGTTTGGAAGATATATTAAATTGTAAAGTTGTAAAATTGAATTGATATAAAATTGATAGAAATATTAAACTTTAGTGTTACCCCCGTCCTTACAGATTTATGATGTACCCACCCAGAAACATGTTCGAACAATGTCAGGCCATGCTGCCAGGGTTGGTGCCTTAGATTGGAATTATTATATATTATCCAGGTAAGGTACTGCCCAGTTTCAATTTTCTATAACCAGCCCAGAGATAGATTACTTTCAATTAGGGCAGGAGTTTTCAACCTAGGGTCTAATTACCCCCAAAGGAGCAATTTTGAAATTTTTGCCGGGTTTAGAATAAAACAAATTTTCAATGGGTTATATTCTTCCGCATGAAAAATGTTGCACTGAAAATCAGGGAATGATAAGGGCTGATGCAATTGATCAAGATTTTATCATCCCACACGCCATGGCGTTGCCCGTCTTTATTAGCCCATAAGGTGCAGAAGAGTTGGATGTAAAACTCCATTTAATTCATTTCAGTGGATCACGTTGTGGACAGATTCACCATCATGATGTACGGATGAAAGACCATCATGTTGCTACGTTAAGTAGCCACACCCAGGAGGTTTGTGGGCTGCGCTGGTCACCTGACGGGAGGTATCTGGCCAGCGGAGCTAATGATAATCTACTCAACATCTGGGACGTAACCTTGGGTCAGAATCAAACACCTCTTTATTCCCTTACAGATCATCATTCTTCGGTCAAGGTAGGAATTTGAAGCGTTATAGAAACAACTATACTAGTATTTCAGAAAGATTCTGCCGTGACAGGGATCAGCTGGTATCTGTTCAAATATATTTATCATACAAGCGATATTTACTTAAGAATATCCTATTGTGTAATAAGAAAACACAGTTGGGAAATAATAGTCTACAAAAATGTTTTTATTTGACTGTTGTTTCGGGGAAAAAGTTCTAATTTTGACAAATTGGGTTCTTCTTTGATTCAGGCAATATCTTGGTGTCCATGGCAACCATCTCTGCTAGCCAGTGGTGGTGGCACCAGTGATAGGCATATAAGATTCTGGAACAGGACAAGCGGAACTTGCCTCAATGCGGTAAATACTAACTCACAGGTACGATAATTTAAATTTGGCCTCAAATATTTTAAAACCAACACGATTTAGTAATTTCTGGTACAATTGTGTCCAATTGATAACCAATAATTTTAATTAATTAATCTGGCCCACCTTAATCTGGAAGCTGCAGTGACTCAATTGCTAACCTGAGGGTCCAGGGTTCAATCCCGACAAAGGTCGAGATGAACTTTCAGATTTTTCAGCCCGGTTTCCCCCCTTGTTAGTGATACAGATCGGAGAGACTGACATGGAAAAGGTGTCTAGTTGTTAGGATCGGAAAATAAACCGAGGCCCCGTGTGCTACAGGCTGTGCACGTTAAAGATCCCTCGACAGTTGGAAATCTTAAAAATAGTAGGCTAATGCTGTTGTCCTGGCAAAATTTCCCTCATTGCACACTGCATGTCTTTATTGTCCCACAAGATGCAGAAAGTAGGAGGTAAAACTCGATTCAATTCATATCCCCTTTCCGTAATTTCTGAAACAAACTAGGCATTTATTTTATTTTGGTTAACCTTACAAATCCCGACCTTAATGCCACTCCCATTAATCCTCTAATTAACTGTTGCTATCAATTATTTTTGTACATATATACCTTCTTGTATTATATTTTCTCATTTCACCTGATGATGACAATGTAGATTGTTGAAACGTTGTGTGTATAATAAATCTAAGGAGTAGTATACCATAAAATTGTGTCTGTTATTTATTATATAGGTAAGTGCAATACTGTGGTCTCAGGAACATAGAGAGCTGATATCAGGTCATGGATATCATTTAAACCAACTTACAGTATGGAAATATCCCACAATGACTAAAGTAGCCGAGTTGAAAGGTAATACTCTTTAACTCTTATAGGGAATGTAAAAGGTTTATCAGTCACTGACGGCATCATTTCAATTTTCTATCAGACAAAATAGTTCCCGCAAATCCATTTCAATTATGTTTTTATTGTATCTGGACACAATCTTATAGATAACAATAACTTTATTAAATAACTTGCGACGTTTCGACGAGGGTACTCTCATCTTAACAATGCAATGATTCTTAAAATAACTTGCGACGTTTCAACAAGAGTACTCCCGTCTTTATCAAGCAATGATCTATTAAAATAACTTGCGACGTTTCGACAATGATACTCCCGTCTTTATCAATCAATGATCTATTAAATAACTTGAGCGACGTTTCGACAAGAGTACTCCCGTCTTTACTAAGAATGATTGGTTTTATAAATTAACTTGCGACGTTTCGACAATTTCTCCCGTCTTTAATTATAAAGCACGTTGAGATCTCGTCTTACAATATAACTCTGCGACGTTTACAAGAGTACTCCCGTCTTTATAAAGCAATGATCTATTAAATAACTTGCGACGTTTCGACGAGGGTACTCCCGTCTTTATCAATTTTCATAAACAGATAAAGATAAACAATTTATTCGAATGTGAAGCGATTACTTCAGTGGAATAATGAAAGAGGTTCTTATTTACCATGTACAAGAACGTTACTCTTACTATACTATAGATTTCTCTTATAAACATTGACCAAAACTTCGGTATAGATTTTATGGAATTCATGCCGGAGAGATTAACAAGATAAACTAATGATAAAAAAAATTCATAGCGATTACTGCAGGGAGATAATGAAAGGGGTTCTAATCTACTATATACCATGTTATTCCACATAAAAAGCTATAAATGATGATGCAAATATTTGTATATCAGTATAGACGTATATTGGTTTTATTTGAATGTATTATTTTCTCGTTAGGTCATACAGCAAGGATATTGCACATGTCTCTGTCTCCAGATGGTACACTGTAGCCTCGGCCGCTGCTGATGAAACTATAAGATTCTGGAGATGCTTTGATGTCATTAAACAGCAGCGTAAACAATCTACCAAGTCAATTAGTGATAGCAGTATCATGAAGCAAATACGATAAACTCTTAAAAATTATGTTGGTAAATGGAAGTGCTCAATTATTATATATCTATGATGATAATGTTATATTATGATATTATGATGATTTTTCTGACAGTTAGGTCTATGTTAGAAGTACTATGTATTCTCATTGTATCATATTAACCTAAACAATAGTGAACACTGCTTTAACCCTGTGTCAGTACCTTCTGTTGAATAGTAACTTGTTACCTTTCAACCACCCTAATCTCTACAATTAGTGAACACTGCTTTAACCCTGTGCCAGTGCCTTCTGTTGAATAGTAACTTGTTACCTTTCAACCACCCTAATCTCTACAATTAGTGAACACTGCTTTAACCCTGTTCCAGTGCCTTCTGTTGAATAGTAACTTGTTACCTTTCAACCACCCTAATCTCTACAATTAGTGAACACTGCTTTAACCCTGTTCCAGTGCCTTCTGTTGAATAGTAACTTGTTACCTTTCAACCACCCTAATCTCTACAATAGTGAACACTGCTTTAACCCTGTCAGTACCTTCTGTTGAATAGTAACTTGTTACATTTCAACCACCCTAATCTTATCCATTAGTGACCTACATTTCTGCTATTAAGTCTGGTTCATGTAGCCTTCTATTATAGTCTGGTTCATCCTATTATTACATCTGATATTATCAATGGTTCATCTGCTATTATGTCTGGTTCATCTGCTATTATGTCTGTTACTGTATATGTCTGGTTCATTCTATTATGCTGGTTCATCTGCTATTATGTCTGGTTCATCTGCTATTATGTCTGGTTACATCTGTATTATGTCTGGTTCATGTGCTATTATGTCTGGTTTATCTGCTATTATGTCTGGTTCATCTGCTATTATGTCATGTGTATTATCGGTTCATCTGTTATGTCTGGTTCACTGCTATTATGTCTGGTTCATGTGCTATTATGTCTGGTTCATCTGCTATTATGTCTGGTTCATTGCTATTATGTCTGGTTCATCGTGCTATTATGTCTGGTTCATGTGCTATTATGTCTGGTTCATCTGCTATTTTGTCTGGTTCATCTGCTATTATGTCTGGTTCATCTGCTATTATGTCTGGTTCATGTGCTATTATGTCTGGTTCATCTGCTCATATGTCTGGTTCATCTGCTATTATGTCTGGTTCATCTGCTATTATGTCTGGTTCATGTGCTATTATGTCTGGTTCATGTGCTATTATGTCTGGTTCATCTGCTATTATGTCTGGTTCATCGTGCTATTATGTCTGGTTCATGTGCTATTATGTCTGGTTCATCTGCTATTATGTCTGGTTCATCTGCTATTATGTCTGGTTCATGTGCTATTATGTCTGGTTCATGTGCTATTATGTCTGGTTCATCTGCTATTATGTCTGGTTCATGTGCTATTATGTCTGGTTCATCTGCTATTATGTCTGGTTCATCTGCTATTATGTCTGTTTCATCTGCTATTATGTCTGGTTCATGTGCTATTATGTCTGGTTCATTGCTATTATGTCTGGTTCATGTGCTATTATGTCTGGTTCATGTGCTATTATGTCTGGTTCATCTGCTATTATGTCTGGTTCATGTGCTATTATGTCTGGTTCATGTGCTATTATGTCTGGTTCATCTGCTATTATGTCTTGTTCATGTGCTATTATGTCTGGTTCATGTGATATTATGTCTGGTTCATCTGCTTCTGTAACCCGTGCCAGTGGTAAATGAACTGTAAGTTCTACTTATGGCTAAGATTCAGCTTCATTTGATAGAAAGACGTATGTTTAATAGACGTATTTGTACCTGGTATTGTTTAAGTCAATATTGGACTTGTATGCTGGTTATTATGGGCTCAATGTGGAAATATTATCACCTAATCCTTTAAAAAAAGGAAAATAATCTCAGGACCGAAGTCATCAAGTATAAATTTTTGTGATATTTTTTTTTACATACATTTTTTGGTGATAATTTTTGTATAGATGTCTTTCATGAATAAATTTATATTTTGTATTTTTTATATTAATTGATTGTCTTTATTTTATACCGTTCGCCACACGTTTAACCTATCATATCGCATGTGCTACATGTTAAAGATCCCTCGATAGTTGGAAATCGCAGGAGTAGGATAATGCCACAAAAATTTCCCTCATTGCACCCTGCATGGTGTTACCCATCTTTATTAGCCCATTAGGTGGAAAAGAGTGGGACGTAAAACTCCATTCATTTCATTTATTTCATGTCCATGTTTGTACATAATTATCTGCAAATTAAGTTAAAATAACCCTTAAAAAAGCAATTGATTATTGAAAACACTTAATAAATTGAGTTAGCGTTTGTCAATCATTACTTAGTTTTGTGAGTTTTCCAGATTTTACAGGGATTCTGTTACTTTATGACACCGGGTAAGTTCACTGATGAATATATACTCATATTGACACATATTATATACACTAATGACCCTTTATAACACTACTAACACGCCGTATTACTCTTAGTTTTATCGTTTACCGTTATTGTCAGTGACCTTCCTAATGTCATATTATACTATATTAAATCAGTATATTTAAGGTTTAAACTGAGAAATATATTTTGGATCAATCGGAATTCAATCTGTTTCATTATTAAAGACCGATTATACACAGATGTTCCACTTTGAAAGAAAAGTCTGTTGTAGTCCTATATTAGATAAGCTTACATTAATATATTTTGACGTCGTTGAAATGAATATTAGTTTTTATTACACGGAAATAATTTTCCATTGGTACCTAAGCTAATCAGTAACAGTGTCCACAGCCCATCTTTGAAATTTGAGCTTTTTGTAACTATGAGATATTGTAACTATGAGATATGTAATGTCTCACTGAAGATATTGTCACCATGGAGATGTAACTAAGGAGATATTGTAACTATAGAGATGTTGTAACTATGGAGATATTGTAACTGTGAAGATGATGTAACTATGGAGATGTGGTAACTATAGAGATGTGGTAACTATAGAGAAGTTGTAACTATAGAGATGTTGTAACTATAGAGATTTTAGTATAGAGATGTTGTAACTATAGAGATGCTGTAACTATAGAGATGTTGTAACTATAGAGATGTTGTAACTAAAGAGATGTTGTAACTATAGAGATGTGGTAACTATAAAGATGTGGTAACTATCGAGATGTAGTAATTATGGACATATTGTAACTGTGTAATGTCTCGCTGAAGATAATGTAACCAAAGAACTATTGTAACTATGTAAGTAGGCTTATTCTATTTATTTATCTTTTTGAACAACGGACCATTAGGCCAAGTCAAACAAACGAATTTTCAATAATATCTCAAAAATACAAATTTCGTTGCTGTACATTATTGATTGGTTAGTATAAAGATTCTGTAGGGATTGCAGTTTGCATTATGATTTCTTTTGATTGTTTTCGAATGTAACATTACCATAAGCAAGAAAACAAGAATGGAATTTCTGGAACTTTAGAGACATCGATCAAATATTAATAGCACGTAAGTAAAGATTTCGTTGCAAGATGCGTGTGGTGGAGCTGGGATGATTAAAACTTACATTTTTTTAGCCCCACAATCACCCACCAACACCCCCCCCCCCCCCCCCCTGCCTACGGCCATAAAAACATATGGTTATCTATACGTTTTTGATACGTTGGTTTTATATCTTGCAGAATGAAGCCCAGAAGACTTAGGTTAATATTGTCGATACTGATAATCATTGTCGTCTGCCTCATTTTCTTTGGATCAACCCGATATAAAAAATCCGCCATTGTATGAGCTGAAAGTTACATTATGCAAGGAGAAAAATAACGATGTAGAGAGAAAACAACAAGCTAGCGATGAGCAACACGAGTTTAATTTGGAGTATTTCAAGTTCTTAGTTGACAAAACATTCCCCAAACTTGGTGATACACGGTTTTCGGGTTTCAACGAAACGCTGAGTCATTCAATTCCTTTGGACAGACGAGGAGAGGATTTAAGACAGGAAGAATGTAAACAAAAGAATTGGAAGTTTAGCTCCGATTTGAAAGTTAGTGTTGTTATTCCATTTGTTGATGAACCTTGGTCAACTCTACTAAGAACCGTCATCAGCGTCTTCATCAAGAGTCCCAAACACCAGATCATAGAGGTCATCCTCGTGGATGATCAAAGCGCTCGTCCATATCTGAAGGAGCCACTTGAAAGACTCGTTAGTGCATTCAAGTTACTACGTTTGGTTAGAACCCCGTTTCATATGGGCGTTGCCAGAAGCCGGAACTTCGGTGCTAAACATGCTCTGGGACCTGTCCTACTTTTTTTGGATTCGCATTGCGAAGTGAATGTAGGATGGATGGAGCCACTTCTAGAATCTATCACTGAAGAACCGACACGAATAGCTGTGTGTACCAAAGACCACATATCCCCGTCTACTCTGGAAATTCAGAGAACCGATCCCAACAGCTACCAGACAGTCTTCAACTGGAGACTTGGTGCTGCATTCGATGCCTTTCGTCCAGATTTGTTGGAAAAATACAAAGCGACAGATCCTATACCACAGGTGTCTTTAATGGGCCAAGTTATCGCCGTAAACAAGCAATATTTTTTAGGTATTGGAGGTTTTCCGGATTATTTTGACGGTTGGGGTGCGGAGGATGTGGATCTATCGATTAAATCCTGGCTTTGTGGTGGCGGAGTTGTAAAATGTCGCTGTTGCCACATTACGCATCTACAGAAGAAGCGACCCTACAAAATCCACAATAATCCACAAATTAACGTTCGGTACATAGCGGATTTGTGGTTAGATGATTTCAAATCGATTTTCCAATGCACCACCACCGCTCTAGGCCCTATCGATTCTTCAGTTCTACTTCAGGCTAAAGCGTTGAAGGAGAAATTGAAGTGTAAACCGTTTAAATGGCTACTAGAAAATATCTACCCGGAGCTGGAAATTCCGGAGCCCAATACAAAATACGTAGATCCCATCACGTCCGAACAACAACGACCAATGAGAGTAGATCGTGACCTTACTACCATACGATTTTCAGTTTCCCACTATAGCTATTGTAAAATACACATGGTCGGATCCAGGATTAAGTGTCGCAATAGGTGCTTGACGCACGATGAAGGAAGCGTGAAATTTGCTGCTTGCGAATCCGATAAAACCAATCAAATGTGGTCGTATGAAAATTTTGTCTTAAGTCCGTTATCTAACAAAGACTTATGCTTAGGCAAGAGCTCAGATGACTTGGTGATCATAGAGACATGTAGTAACTCGCCTTTAAAAATACAATTTTTGACAGAATTTAAAGCGAACTGTTTGAAGTGATTGTTAGGATTGAAAGAATTTGAAATCTCGTTTGTCACATTAATTTTTTTGATAAAAAAAACAAGAAAATTGTACGATATTGCGACAGAGACTGCCCCGAAAAACTCTTAACTCTCCACCCACGAATTATTTTTGGAATGGGCTGTTATAGACACTGATCAAGGGGAATAAATCTTAATACATTTTAATATATACAAGTTACATACTGTAACACATTTCAAATAAACCATTAACACAACATACATTTAACAATAACATTTCATATATCAATATCGATATTTAAAGTGATACTGTGTCTTAGAATGGACATAAAATATAAGTTCTCAAGAATGGTCAATATGAGTATATATTCATCAGTGAACTTACCTGGTGTCATAAAGTAACAGAATTCCCTGTAAAATTTGGAAAAAATTTATAAAGCGTTTTGCAATAATGATGGCATTTCTTTGAATAATTTACTAAGTTTTTTGATTTATCAGATTATATAAGGATTCTGTTATGTTATTTATGACAGCAGGCACATCTACTGATGAATATATATACTCTTATTGGGCAAGTTTACAATTTTATGTTCATACTAAGACACACCCATCTGCTACATCTAATTGTTTTTACTTTTTAAAACATAATTTTACCCATGTCTTACATCTCAGACATTTGTTTCTAACAATAGAAAGGTTGACTAACAAATGGGAATTGGCTATCAACAATGGAAGGTCAACTAACAAATGGAAATTTGCTATCAATAGAAAGGTTGATTAGTGAAGGAAGGTTGGCTATCAATAGAAAATCTACTAACAATTGGAAATTAACCATCAAAAGAAAGGTCAGCTAACAAGGGAAGGTCAACTAACAACTGGAAATTGCCTATCAATAGAAATGTTGACTTAAGATGGGAAGTCGGCTAACAAGTGAAAGGTTGACTCACAATAAAGATAAATGGCCAATAGAACAACTCAACCTTCCCATTGATAGAAACAACAGTGTATATATATATATATTTAATAAATACTATATAAATGTTATACATAATAACTAAGTCCGAACTTGAAACTTTCCAGCTCTTGTGATATATTTAACACCTTTAAAGGGCTTGTATTTCTGAAATATATAACAATATTTTTATTGTATCTATCTATAAGCTTAGGTGCTGTTTATAAAACATATGGAAATAGATATAGGTAAAGAAGCACAAGATATATAGATATACTTCTTATAAATGTAAGAAATAGTATATCTAGTGATTCTTTATAAGCTAAGCTACTGTTTATAAGACTTGTTATAGATAGAGGTAAAATGAAATGAATGGAGTTTTACGTCCTACTCTTCTGACCTTATGGACTAAAGAAACATCTATATTTTACAAGGATAACAATTTAGGTTCACAAGTCCGCAGTTAACAGGGCTGTTGATTTACAAATTTCCAACTGGACATTTTAACATTAATAATGATCTACTATTTTTATCAATAATGAATGAAAAATGCACAAAATATAGCAGATTTGCATAGAAAATGTCCTAAAGATCAAAATTCCAGTCAATCATTTTAAAACTCCAATCAGACATGATTATCACACATAGTTAATACACAATAAAATATCCTTACCTCTCCATACATATCTAGTCTATTAACCTTAATACCAGACACTGCCATCTGACTTATTGTAAATTGCACCTAAAAAAACAGTCAGATAAATCTAATGAATAACAGAGAACCTGATTAGAACTCTTCACATCAGCACCATCGAAGGTACATAACACAAAAAGATAGGATATTATAATCGTTTTATCCAACTATCAAGGGATCTTTTACACGGACTGTAGCACACGGGGCCTCGGTTTATTGTCTCATTAGAACAACTAGCCCTCTAACCTGCATCACTGACAAAGGGAACTTGACCTGTGCCAGGATTGATCCCTAGACCCCAAGGTTAGGCACCGCGGCTCCCTTACCCAGGTACTTGAATAAAGACTTACATTAATGACTGGGTTAGAATCAGGTATAGGTGATCCAGTCTGTAATGATATCTGAAATAGGATAACCATTCATTAGTGGTTTTATTCCATTCTCTAATTTCTAACTCTAGGTTGCAAACAAAACTACTTTGGTTCATACATGGAAATAACACACACAAACAAAGGTAGTTCACAACAACATTAAAACTGTTCCTCAATAGGTCAAACAGGCATATGTTTCACTTTAAGTATGATTTGACGGAGCTACGAATAAAGTGAGTACTGTGTCACTGTCAATCTGGAATACCCAGTATCTCAATGATGCTGGTATACAAGGTTCGTCTCAAGTCGGGCGCACGGTATATGGGCTTGGGAATATTGCAAATAAGTTAGATGCAGGTGGGTACAGATATTGAAATAAACTGTCTCCTGTTTCTTTGCCAGCAGTATTGATAGACTGATGTATTGATGTTCCAGTCTTACAGAGTATATGAGTATATATTTGGCTCAATTCAAAACCATGTTAGATTAAAGAGAGTGACTCACATTTCCTCTAATATTAGGTAATTTGGTAGGATCAATCTTTCCTACATCCCACGTCATAAACTTAGACACAGGATCAAAACTATATTTTCCTTGGTTTGGTGTCAAGGTCACGTTTAAAACATTTTTAGGGAAGGGGACTTCTAATATCACATTTTCTACCTGAAAATAAATAATTTTCTCTCGTTCAGAAGCCATGTCATGTTAAAAAAAAAAAGAAATGAAATGGAGTTTTACATCCTACTCTTCTACACCTTACAGGCTACTGAAGACAGGCAATGCCATGCAGTGTGCAATGAGGGTATTCTTTGCCAAGCATTAGCCTACTCTTTAATGCTAATTCCAACTGTCAAGGGAAACTTGCACAAAAAATTAAAAAAAGCCTCATTTTATTGTCCAATCAGAATGACTAGATGACAAAGGCAAACAGATTTGAAAAATCTGCAAAATCTTGTCCTTTGTCTGGATTGAACCTTCAAGTGTACTCACTGTTTTTCCCATGGTCTGTTTAGGACCAACAGTAACATCAAACCTTCCACCACTACCCTCTCTATAATTTATAGTGTGACGTAGATAAACTGGTATGGCTACCATACTAAAATAAAGAATTTTGGATAATAGTAGGACGAGACAAATGTGATAATAGATTACTGTAAGTGTTTCTGAAGAGATATTTAGCCAAAACATTAGAAAAAACAATAGTATATATTGACAATATGAAGTTGACTTCTTTTGAGACTATATAGAAAGCATGAACAGAAAAGTTATCATCAGTGAAGTGTTTCTGAAGAAGACAAAATTTAGCTGAAATGTTTGACAACAAGAAAATAGTATATATTCTACTGTTAGACAACAGGACAATAGTATATTTTACTGAAGTGTTTCTGAAGAAGATTTAGCTGAAATTTGACAACAAGAAATAGTATATATTCTACTGAGTGTTTCTGAAGAAGATTTAGCTGATACTTAACAACAGCAATAGTATCATATCTATGTTAGACAACAAGACAATAGTATATTTTACTGAAGTGTTCTGAAGAAGATTTAGCTGAAATTGACAACAGAAATAGTATATATTTACTGAAGTGTTTCTGAAGAAGAATTTAGCTGATTCCCTTAGCACAACAGGGCAATAGTATATATTTACTGTTTATAGACAACAGGACAATAGTATATATTTACTGAAGTGTTTCTGAAGAAGGGATTAGCTGAAATGCTTTGAAAACAGAAATAGTATATATTTTTAATTATTTTGCCCTGTTATAGACATTAGATTAATACTTATATGAATTTATCGACATTATTGATGTAACTTACTTTTGAGCACCTATATGATAAGACATGAGACGAAAATGACCATCAGGAGGTACAAAAGACAAAATCTTTTCATTCTGAAATGGAATAGAAAAATAATTTAATTATTATTTTTAAGTCTTTCCTGCTATAAAGTGGCAGGCTTTCAGTTAGTTTTGGATTGAAACCCCATCCATACAGTACATAAGGTGCAGAAGAGTAGGACGTAAAACTCCATTTTCATTTTCATGGTGTTGCCTGTCTTCATTAGCCCATAAGGTGCAGAAGAGTAGGACATAAAACTCCATTCATTTCATTTCAGCTAGGGATTGATGCTTTGTTTAATCAACATGTCTCTCCTATTTTTGTCCATTTATAGACATATTAACAAAATAACAATTCTTGTCCAAGTGTAGTTATAGTTTAACGTGATGTAACCTTGTACCAGAACACGTCAAATCTAGTTACCAGAATCCAGACACAAGGACCTCTCCGAATTACTTTTCTATACCAGAAAATATCTTGACCTTTTACATCATCTGACTGATTTAGTCAGGCACTGTAATTTAATAAGGATCAGATCTGTTATTTCTATCGCGTAAAACCGGTACTTACCTCCCATCTTTTAAATCTGACACACGGATGAAAACTGACATCGTCTAACAGACGGGCATTCACAAAGGTCAAGGACAAATCTGGCATACCAGACAATTTGATGAGACAATCAATCTAAAAATAAGGATTAATTCTGATAAACATACTTCAATATGACATAAGGGTGGTTTCAATTTGAACAAATTCTCCAAACGTCTGATAGGTTTGGTTGACCCTTTCACATTTCTTTGTGACCTTTACTCAGCCTTTAAAACAATTCCCTGTTATTGTTACTTACATAGCCCTGTGTTTCTGCTGCTACAGTGGTGCCAGATTTATCTATAATAGCATCTATTTCTTCAATAATATCGAAATACGCCTCATTATTGGCATATTTCACCCCCGTTCTTCTCCACGGTATATTAGAAAGTTGACCTGTTGGTAGAGTACCACTAACCCTGCAATCACAAATAGATATTTCATAAATTTAAATTTCTTTCTCTATAATCTAATTAATAATAATAATAAAACTTATTATAACATGGGTCAGAATTAGGTCCAATACACAAGTACATGGTTCTGTCTAACATTCAGTCCATAGAGACAAATATAGACTCTTTAGTTTACATGGGTCAGAATAATAGGTCCAATACACAAGGACATGGTCCTGTCTAAAATTCAGCCCATAGAGACAAACATAGACTCTTTATTTTACATGGGTAAGAATAAGGTCCAATACACAAGGACATGGTCCTGTCTAACATTCAGCCCATAGAGACAAACATAGACTCTTTATTTTACATGGGTCAGAATTAGGTCCAATACACAAGGACATGGTCCTGTCTAACATTCAGCCCATAGAGACAAACATAGACTCTTTATATTACATGGGTCAGAATTAGGTCTAATACACAAGGACATGGTCCTGTCTAACATTCAGTCCATAGAGACAAACATAGACTCTTTATTTTACATGGGTCAGAATTAGGTCCAATACACAAGAACATGGTCCTGTCTAACATTCAGCCCATAGAGACAAACATAGACTCTTTATTTTACATGGGTCAGAATTAGGTCCAATACACAAGACATGGTCCTGTCTAACATTCAGCCCATAGAGACAAACATAGACTCTTTATTTTACATGGATCAGAATTAGGTCCAATACACAAGAACATGGTCCTGTCTAACATTCAGCCAAGGTTTTTAGAACTATTATAAAAACTGTTAGTGCTTTAGGTTTTTTAAAAACAAACTTACCCTGTAGATTTGCCAGTAACAGTGTCTGTTATTGTACGTAGGAAATTAGGTGGTTTTATCAATTCTTTTAATACATTAGATTCTACAGCTAGAGGGAAACCATTGTCTAACATCTCATCTAATATCTATAATTATATTGTACAACAAGAAACCTAATAGGTTAGATCAAATGAAATGAATGGAGTTTTACGTCCAACTCTTTTACACCTAATGGGCTGATGAAGACAGGCAATGCCATGCAGTGTTTGATGAGGTAAACTTTGCAAGGACAGCGGCATTAGCCTACTCTTTTTGGATTTCCAAATGCTGGATTTTAATGCACAGACTTCCACACAGGGCCTAGGTTTTAAAGTTTATTGTCTCATCCAAACGACTAGACGCTTTTTCTAGTCAGTCCCTCACCTACATTGCTGACTGGGGATAAGTTGTTTGGTCGTTCCAATAGGTAGTATCACTTTTGGAAATACAAGTCTCACCTCATAGACAATAACATAATGTTCCTTCAGCGTAGATTCATTACACTCGTTAAAATAATCTTCAAATGTGTCACAAATACGATGTAAAAATTCAAGCACAAACAATGGCGGGACTGAAAAATTATTTTTAAAATTTGTTGTCAATTAGTATTTCATAGTACTAAAAGTTCATCTCAACCTTTGCTGAGTTTGTACCCTGGACCTTCAGATTCTCTAGCAAGCGTATAACTCACTTAGCCACCGCGGCTCCAAAAATCGAGCACCAACATCATAAGGATAAAAAACTGACTGATAAATGATTTCTGCGCAAATATAAATATGTCATAGCCTTAAAACATACTGACATATCTTGAGTTACAGATATCACTATAAAAATAAAAAACAATTACCTTCTGTGGTTACCACGGCAACAAAATATAAATTATTTCTATAGATATTAATGAGATAATGATGGGGTGTATTAATCACTGGACAGACATCTTCTGGATTTGTGGCCTGAAAAATAATGTATTGATCACATATGTAAGTGATTTAATTGGTTTGCATGCCAGCAGATACAGCCAATCAGAGACCTGGCTCTCTCATTACCAATTCATCCCAGTAAGAAGTTTCAGAGTTTTTACTACGCTAACTTATTTAAAACCAAAGACCATGATTTTTGCTCTAGAATAAAAATTAGGGACCTTACCTTTCCTTGTGCTTCAAAAAAATAATCACATATTGATTTATTTATGACACTTTTCCAGTGTTTCTCCATAAACACATCACTAGAAACAAAATACAAGAAATCAAGTAAGACAGGAACAATAAATTCTACAAGATTCAATATACATTTAGTTCATGTCAGAATTAGATTTACATAAAATTTGAAGTGAACATCAAATTACATTTATCCTACTAGCTTAAAATAATATTATATTAGCCTAGAATCATACTGTAGTAGCTAGGGCATCAGTTTTGGATTTCTTTGTAACTTGGACATAGTAGACGAAAGGGGTTTCACTTGTTTATAACTAACAGAGCCTGTAAGTGGACTTCGTAGCATATGTTTCCACTAAATCATGAAACTTGACTGTACAATTATAGCCTAACTCTATTTGTCTTGGTAATCAAACTCTATCAATTATGTCACATGAGGAAAACTGGAAGTGAATGAGGAAAACAAATCAAACAGGCAATGTTCAAGACATTTTTCAGGCTAAACCGAGTAAACGACATTCAAAAATAAAATATTTATACTTACCCGGTGTTATTTATCACAAACAAACTGTGAATCATGTTGAAAATCTGTTTTATTTTATATAAATAATGGAATATTAATGTTATAGCATCTTCCACATCGATAACCGGAAACCAATGTAAAACGCCCCCTATTTATGATACAGTGTTGCCAGATTGTATGAAAATGGAGTCCAGAACTGAAAACCCGTCCAAACATCTATACGAGGCTGGAATTTAAATAGAGACAGTAAGATATATGCTTTGTAAGGCCGTGACTGATTTGCTGCCGATGCCCTTATTTTTTTGTCGTGTTTCTCCCCCTCCCCAAGGAAATATCGAGGTGCCAAAATCTCAATCGAAATGTTCATCTTCTTCGGGTTTCTTTTGTAAATAAATCAATCTCTGGTAACTGAAGAAGGTTTTGAGAGAGGACAATTGGTGGGGCTAAATTCTCAAAAGTAATATTCTTTCCCATTCAAGTTGGGTATAATTTGACAGACGAAACCCCTAATTTTACAAATGAGATCTTCCATATACAGTATCATATCAAAAGAAAGTATGCACGTGTGGAAGAGTTCAATAGAGAGTGAAGGGGCGTCAAGTACAAATTGAATCATTGTGACGTGATGTTTATTGACACAACATAATTATATTTATTACAAATAATCATAAACAAGTTTTGAGCTTCGCCAATTTATCAATTGTCAGGGTAGATAACTCATATAAACTACATCTCAAACTCTACACAGAATGAAACAAAGTCAAGTTTTCATAAAATTGAAAGATGGGCCTAATTTACAATTAAAATCCAAGGGTCTTATATTTTAAAATTTAGGTAACATATAAAAACAGATCTAAAATTAAAAATTTGTACCACTTGTTCTTATTTTAAAAACGATTATTTTGGTTGTAATTTTATAGCAAGCTTGGCTTAATTTATATTGATTTTAAAGAACAATTGACTAGATTATGATTATTGCACATTTCGAGAATTTCTCTGCATTCATGAAAATAGAAAAGAATGCACAAAGAGGCACTAAATTGCTAAATACAAACCTTTTACAAGATTTTTGGCACATTAGACGTTTTGGATCAAAAACATATATTACAAATAAATTGAACTTTTTCAAAAGGCAATAAAAATAGTAAGGCAGGGTTCGGCTTTATCACATATATGTAGTTAAGGCCATGATTTTTAAAAAATATGTTTCAGGGAATTTTTCCGTGCTGGAAATGATCATGAAGCGAGAATTCTAAACATGAAAGAGACCATCGTCCACTGAAACACATAAAAAAATGATCATGGCCTTGCTGAAATGGCAGTGTTGCGCATCAGATATTGAAAATGGTAAGTTTTTAAAATGTAGTATTAAAATATTGAATTACAAAGTTTCTAAATAAGTATATATGTATTTATAAACTATTATACAAAAAGGCTACATTCAAATTTTTTTTCTAGTTTTAAAAAAAAAAAAAGACAACCTTGCTCTCAGTGCAAAATTGTTAAAAAATGTACACAAACAAACATCAAAAATACAAACTTCATAGCACCATAATAGAGTTGTAAGTTAAAAGGCACATGATATAAAAAATCGTAAACTTTTGGCACAATTTATGATGTGTATCCCTAAAAATTAGAACTTTTCAGTCTTTTTTTTTTAAACAAAAAAAGAAATAATAAGAGATCACAGTATCTTGTCCAAATGAATTGAAAATTAAATTTAAAGTGAATTTTTTTTTAGTTAAAACCATTGAAATTATTATTGTTAAATCTAAAATTTGCGGGTCTACTTCTACGATCTAATCGGCACACTTGACAGCGACTTATACGTCGTCTCAAATCACCGCTTTTAATTGTTTCTGCTTGTGGTGCTCCGAATTGTTCTCTACGATCTAACGTGGCTAACCAGAATGTAAAGCTGGTGGCGTAATGGTTACAGGTTCCCCGACCGTGGCATTCAATGAATGGTCTTGATCGGAAATCCTCTAAACAGGAACCAGGAGAATCCAGAGATTGGCCAGCGCCTCCAGATCCTGATCCAGTATTCTGAAATCAAAAGTAGATTTATTTAAGATTTGACTCAAAAAAATAACTAAATTAACCTAATTTGGCAATGATTTAGGAACCGCTCAATTATCATAGGGACTGATTGAGTCTCCCTCCTCCAACCCCTGAAAGGGGCACCCACCCTCTCAAAATATGTAGGAGTGCATATATTTGCTGAAGAAGGTCCAAACCCACTGATTTCTCTAGGCCCGCCAGTTATCTCAAATCCAAAGCTCATCTTTCTTGATTTTAAAATTATCACCACAACCATAGATTTGAAATGGGCCTGAGAGTTTTGCAGTTTTACCGACTTGTAAGATAATCTCTAATTAAGTGAAGAAGGAATAATGAAACTTACTACTACGAAACTGTAACCAATCCAAACACTGTTCCATCCGGCTGGACAATCTGGTATTATCATAGTCTGACTGTGTACAGCTACAACCTACAATAGTCACAAATAGATACTAGAATCAGGACATAAGGAATATTAGGAGATGTTTAAAAGGCGTGACATCAACGAACTACTCTTTTATACTGGAAAATATCTTCACACTATACATCATTCAAGTACATCAAAAAGTCTAAGAATAACTTACTGGAGTGGGCGTCTCACATACGACACATCTACTGATATATGGACGAATTTGGTTGCCTTTGACTGGATCCATGGCTGGTGTCATTGGCTCCATGGTAGCGAGCCAGTATGAGTAATCATTTCTGGAGGCTACGTTACACACGTTGTTTATGTTACAGAACATGAAAGGCATGGTGCTGAATCTTCTAAGACAACTTCCAGGTTGACCTGAAATTCCAAGTTAAAATGGCTTCATTTTGGATGATTTTTCTGATGATCAAGGCTAAATATGATTTGACAGACAACTAAAAACACCCCTCATTTTACAAATGAACTCTTCCAATTATACTTTTACAGTATCATATCAATAGAAAGTATGCATGTGTGGAAGAGATCAATAGAATGTTGAGGGGTATGAAAAAGATGACTTGTATGTCTTTTTGAATTGATTGTCTACAAGCTGCCATGACATTCAATATCGCATGATAACTTCATGCTCTTCCAACTTAATTAACAAATCTGTCCCAGAATATAATCCTATTCTCTCACCTAAATCTTGGCCATGTGTCCTTCCATTACCCTGCACATATAACAAGGAATAACCATCCCACATTTGAGTTGTTCCTTGTGGACACTCTGGAATACTGGAGGTTTGACTGTGTCTGAAAAAGGGAACAGAAATGAAAATGAAATGAATGGAGTTTCACGTCCAACTTTTCTGAACCTTATGGGCAAATGAAGAGGGGCAATGCCATGCAGTGTGCAATGAGGGAAATTTTGCCAGGACAGCCGCATTAGCCTTATCTTTTCGCAATTGTGTCTAACAGAAGTCAACTTGCTGTTACTAAGAAAACTAATCAATCAACATCACGATGTCAGAAGCAAACAGAAAAATCAATGCGACTCATTTGACTTACCTGGCAAAAAGTATTCCAGGTCCTACACCTTGTCTACCAATGTTACCCATTTCACCAGGGTAACCTTGTGGACCAGGAAGACCAGGCATACCATCTAAACCATTGAGACCAGGAACTCCAGCATCCCCCTTAAATCCTTTGAAACCAGGTGGTCCAGGAATGCCTCGGTCACCTTTTCGTCCGGATCTACCAGGTAAACCATCAATACCTGTTTGAAAATATAAAATGGATCATTAGAATGCAGAACTGGTTGATCTAGTCTAAGATCATATTCTTTAAGTGATACTGTGTCCTAGAATAGACAAAACATTTCAGTTCAACATGAGTATATATTCATTAAAAATATGTAATTTATTGCAGTAGGTATATCTACTGATGAATATAGGCTCTTATTGACCGAGTTAAAAATTTGGAAATTTTATGTTCATTCTAAGATGCAGTATTCCTTTCAGGATTTTGAATCTTCTGAATTAGAACAATTAGTTTCTAATTATACATGGTTTCTACTAAACAAATTAAGAGACCTTGGTCAGCTTACCTGGTTGTCCTTTTCGCCCATCTGGGCCAGGGAAACCGGGCTGACCATCTAAACCGGGTTCACCCTTCTGTCCTGGTGGAAGATTGTTGATGTCATTTGGTCCAGGACTACCTTGGAGACCTTTCAAACCTACAAAAAAAGAGGTTTATTCATCATTATCATCTTTATTCTCATTTTGAGAGACTCTTAAAAAATTAGTTCCAAAAGCAGATGCTAGAATTCCTTCATTTCAATTTTCTGGGTCCAAAACCATAAACAAAAAATGAAATAGGTAAAGGTTTATGCCCTACTCTTTTGCACCTTATGGGCTGATGAAGACAGGCAGCGCCATGCAGAGAACAGCAACATTAATGCAATTTCCAACTGTTGAGGGATCTCGAAAAGCCTGCAACACTCTAGGCCTCGGTTTACTGCCCCTTTAAACATCAAGATGCTTTTTCGATTCAATCTGTCTGTAGCACTTGAAAAATGAAAATACAGTTCCTTACCAGGGAAACCATCATCTCCTCTTGGTCCATCAAAACCTGGTTGACCTGGTTGTCCTCTATCACCAGGAATACCATCGAGTCCTGGTAGTCCAGACTCTCCAGCCATACCCTTCACACCTGGTCTACCATCAATACCATCATCGCCCTTAACATAAATTAACATAACATTTACATACAATCAACTATGCATACAGCGTGTTCATGAGAAGCATCAAACAATTAGAATTTTACAGAGTTTTTACCTTTTTTAGTCACATTTATCTCAGGTGTACATGGTCCCGTCGTTAGGGTGGGGTCCACAGGGAGTGGGGTCCCTGCAAGAGAGAATTTAGCCCCACCAATTGTCCTCTCTCAAAACCTTCTTCAGTAAATAAGAGGATTCATTTACAGAAACGAACAAGATTAAAATTTTGATGGGGATTTTGGCGCCACAAAAATGTCAGAACTATGTGTTTGAAATTATCTAAGGAAGGGGTAGAACAAAGACGAAAAATTAGGACCCCAGTACCAACTCAGTCTTTGCAGTACCTCAATCTTTGTTCCCCCTCGCAAAAAGCATTTTATTTAATTTGATTTAGCAATTCAACTTACAATCAAACCAACTCTGCCATTCTCCCCAGGCAAGCCATCCAAACCAGGTGCACCAGGATAACCTCTACTACCTTTGGGACCATCTAAACCAGGTAATCCAGAAAGACCCCTACCACCATTGTCTCCTCTTAATCCTGGATTACAAAAGACACGGGAAGATGAAGATGGTGATCAACGTCAATGTTACATTTTGGTTGGAAAAATCCAAAAATTTTCGGATAAGATTTACACTTCCTGCCAGATACTTTGAAAAATTTGAAGTCTTGTTTCTATGAAAGAACAAGATAAAAAATCAATTACCATTTAATCCAGGTAATCCATCATCACCAGGTCTTCCTCGTTCTCCTGGTCGACTAATACCATCGAAACCTGGTGGTCCTTTTCTACCAGGTAGCCCTGGTCGACCAGCCTCTCCCTCTAAACCAAGAACTCCAGGATTACCGTCAAATCCTGGTAAACCATCTTCACCCCTACGACCTTTCTGGCCTATGTATAAAAATCATCTTATTAGTCATACATAAAAATTATACATTTGTGTCAAAGATTGATATATTGTCAAATGCATATATAATATTGTCAACAAATACAATTGTCAAATACAAATATCATATTGTCAAATGCAATTGTCATATTGTCAAATATAATATCATATTGTCAAATGCAAATAATATATTGTCAAATATGTCAGATGTATTTATCATACTAACAAATGCAAATACAATTGTCAAATACAAATGCATTGTTAAAAATATTACATTGACTAATGCAAATATCATATTGTCAAATACAAAGTCATATTGAACAACATCAAATTTTAGAGTCCCAATTGTATGTAAGACTGTCATTTATATCTCAAACTGCTTACCAATACTGTCTCTGCCAGGTAATCCAGGTAAACCATCAGGACCTACATCACCAGGGAAACCAGCTTCACCTGTTCTTCCAGGGGACCCATCTAGTCCTCTATCTCCACTTAATCCTGACAGACCTGGTAATCCTGGTAAACCGTCCTCGCCAGACTGTCCTCTCTCTCCGGGGTAACCATCTAACCCTGGTAAACCTGGTTGTCCTTTGGGTCCATCGAGACCAGGTAAACCTGGAAGTCCTGGTCTACCGTCTTCACCAGTTGGACCCGGTTCACCATCAATACCAGGTAAGCCATCTAAACCATTATCTCCCCTTTCACCAGGGAAACCTGACCTTCCTGGAAGTCCATCCTCACCCTTCAAACATAAAGAGTTGAAAATTATTCAACAAGAACAATGATAAATTTGACCTGGGAAAAGAGAATCAAAGATCAAACAGCATGTTAGAGAATGGGTTTTTCCACCTGGATCGCGACGATGAAGAGCCCAGTCTGAAGCGTAAAGTGAAGATCATGGAAGATCATCCACGTCTCTAACGCACATTGTGGCCTCAGGTCCGAGGGCCAGCAGGAAAAACTCCCCAAGATTGGGAGTCCTGTCTGCTTTGTTATGGTTTGAGGCCCAAATCCTGTCACCTTATATGTACACGTACTTCAGCTTTTTTTGGACGGTAGCAGCCTGGAGAATAAAAATCTGCCAAGAAATTGTTGGAGGTGACGAAAGGTAAAAAGATGGTAAATTGGAATCAAGTATTTTAGAAGAAGACAGATATCAATTTAAATGAAACTTACAGTTTGGCCGGGTTCTCCTGATAAACCAGGGAGGCCATCCAATCCTCTTGCTCCTTTGAAGCCCTGACGTCCTGGTCTACCATCATCACCTGGTAGGCCATTGTCTCCAGGTTGACCAGGGAGACCATCAAGACCTACAGATCAGAAAAAATTATTATTAACTGAAAACAAAATCTCCAATTCAGACCTAATTCTATGCATAAATTGACAGGCCTATGAAGTGATTTCGCAATCTCAGATCAAAATCTTTGAAGACATGATGATTCTACTTACCAGGAAGACCATTCACACCAGCTTCTCCTTTAGGACCAGGTAAACCATCCATTCCAGGAAGTCCAGATAGTCCAGGTAAACCATCTCTACCTATAAACCAAGTTGGAAGATATCATAAAAACTATCCAGGAAAGACTCTTAAAAGTTTTTCTTGTGTTTTCTGATCAATTACAAATGATCGTATTGTTTGCTGTAAACATTAATACTGTAATATTATACCTGTATCACTGAGAAGGGGAAACCAGGGCTGAAAAATCCAAAAGTTTATCTGGACCTTTGTCAGGATTGAACCCTGGAACTTGGTTGTTAGCCAGCAAGTGCCTAACTCACTGAGTCACTGCAGCTCCCTGAATAAGTTCTCAAAGAGTAGGGAGTCACAATGAAAGTTCTGTTTAATTCTAAAATATTACCCACCTGTTTCACCAGGGAAGGATCGGCCATCTTCTCCAGGACTTCCTTGTAAACCAGGTAAACCATTGTCTCCAGGGCGACCAGCAAAACCTTTAGCACCTGAAATAAGGAAGAGTTTTAAATTTTAATTTCCACACTGTATCACCATGGAATAATTAGAAGTCTTAATATGAATGGAGTTTTACATCCTACTCTTCTGTACCTAATGGGCTAATGAAGACAGGCAAATGAGTTCTGCCTAGACATTGACATAAGCCTACTCTTTTGTTATTTCCAACTGTCAAGGAAACTTTCTTGACCACATGGCAAATTTTTTTTTTATTTTGAAGCTGTCCTGTCATTTGTTCTGCCCCCCTCACAGTTATCGATGCCCCCCTTCCACCTAGGTATGCAGGATTGCTACAGGCCTGTGATTTATATTCCCTTTGTGATACCATACCAACCATCAAATGCTCTTTCTCCTTTAAGACCAGGTAAACCAGGTAAACCATCATCACCCCTAAAACCAGGCAAACCATTTTCACCAGCCTGACCTCGTGTTCCTTTCAAACCAGGCAAACCATCAGTTCCTCTCAAGCCAGGGAATCCAACATCTCCTTGCAAACCTACAATATAAAATCCAGAATGAATCAGAGAACAGTTTGCAAATGCTGCATTTTCAACGATGAAGTGAAGGTATTCTTACATTGGAAACGCCTCCCATGACTGAATTATGGTATTATCATTTATACTTTAATCTGGCAATACTGCAGCTAAAAGAATATTCTGGCAAGAAGGGGGATCAGGTGTTATGGGACTTGGGAGGAAGATTGGAGAATAGAAACATTATGATTAAGATTCAACTGAAAGGAATATTCCAAAAGTCCATCAGATTGCAGCGTTTATGATAGTTACTCTAGGGTCTCCTAGGTAACAATTACAAAATTAACAAAATGCACTATAATATACGCTCATAATGAAATTAACCATCTATATAAATAAATGATATAGCATTAACTACCCAACTGTTTTATTCTTTAAAGTGATACTGTGTCTTAGAATGAACACAAAATTAAAAAATTTTAAACTTGGTCAATAAGAGTATATGTTCATCAGTAGATATACCTGCTGTCATAAATAACATAACAGAATCCTTATATAATCTGATATATCAAAAAAAATAGTAATTATCTCAAAAAGATGCAGTTGATTATTGAAAAACGCTTAATAAATTGATTAAGTTTTTTTCAATAATTGCTTTGTTTTGAGTTTTCCAGATTTTACACAGATTCTGTTACGTTTATGACATCAGGTCTACTGATGAATATATACACATATTGACCATTTTATATCCATTCTAAGATCACTTTAAACTACTCTAATTCTGAAACACACACTGACCTTTAGGTCCATCAACACCAGGTAAGCCTGATTGACCATCTCTACCAGGAAGACCAGGTAATCCAGTCGATCCCTTCTCTCCTTGTAAACCTAAAAGAAATCAATCATGTAACATTAAGTATCTAAAATCTGATTTAGCAGATGATAATTGTTGTAATATTTTTTTAATGCAGAGCTGTTGATTTTACTGTATTTGCCAGTCATGTCCGATTGGAGCTTGAAAATGTCTGACAGCAATTTGAATCTGTAGGACATTTTCAATGCATCATTCTTAATTGTTTGCATTTTTCATGCAGTCAGGATGAAAATTGATCTTAATTTACGTGTTAAAATTTCCGGGTGGGAATTTCTAAAATCAACAGCCCTGCTCTTATGCCCCATAATTTTGTATAAAAAAAAACAATAAACCATTGTGATTTTCAAAAAAAATTAAGTTCCTACCAGGTAGACCAGGCATTCCTTCCAAGCCTCGCTCTCCATCTGCTCCAGCTCTTCCTTGCTCTCCGGGAAGTCCATCTCGTCCTGGCAAACCATCTACTCCAACTTCACCTTTAAGGCCGGGTAAACCGGGTAGACCATCATCACCTCTGATACCACGTAAACCGGGTAATCCTAGCAAATAAAATGAGGCAAGAATAACATACACTTTCAGAACATACTAACCCCTCTCCCCTCAAAAATTTTTATTCTCCAATTATTCTGTCTCAGTATGGAAAATTTAACCACCATTGATTTCTCTCCCTTTCAGTGAATTTGTTTTTTTCTACTTATCTGCTGTTCCAGTATTTGCGTAACAGAACAATTTGCTTACCAGGTGACCCATCTTTTCCTTGACGACCGGGTGGTCCAGGTCTTCCATCAATACTGTCACCAGGCTGTCCTTTCTGACCAGCGCGACCAGGGAGACCAGGTAATCCAGCATCACCTAGGATACAGAATCAGAAACTGTACATATTGTAATTCATGTACTTCTTAAAGAAATACTCTGTCTTAGAATGAACATAAATATAAAATTTTAAACTTGGTCAATAAGAGTATATATTCATAAGTAAATATTCCTACTGCCATAAATAACTTAAAAGAATCTTTATAAAATCTGATAAATCCAAAATCCAAGACGATAGATAGTTCCACTTTGCTTAGAATGGATATATACTGAATTTCTTGACTCATAATTTTCCTTATTATTTTTGAAAATTTTCTTCTTCTGAAGATGGTTCAAGCCTTGAATGTAATTTGATTCCAGTTCCTCACCTTTTTCTCCAGGTCGGCCATCGAGACCAGGAAATCCACTAGCTCCTCTTTGACCATCTAGACCAGGAGGGCCTGGCTGACCATCTAAACCAGGTTCTCCTGGACGGCCAGGTATACCATCTCGTGGTTGATAACCTGGATCACCTGCATATCCCTGAAATATGACCAAATAAAATATTGTAATATTGAAATTTAATCTATAAAGTATAATATATATTAGAGAACTAAATCTCCGAAACTCAACTTAAATAAAATCTGATTGGATAAAAACAACTCAAGTTTAGTGATTGACCAATTAGATAACTCCAACACAAAGTCAAATATATTTGTAATCAGAGCTAAAATTAGTACCATATTAGACTTATATGAAGAACCGTTAAAATACCTTAAAGCCTGGTAAACCGGGTAAACCGTCTTCGCCAGTCATTCCTTTAGCACCAGCTAAACCGGGAAGACCAGACAAACCAGGCTGACCTGGGTAACCTTTAATACCAACTCGTCCTCTGTCACCTGGAAGCCCAGGTAAACCGGCATCACCTTTCAAACCATCCAAACCGGGTAAACCAGGTAGACCTTCTTCACCTTCAGCACCCTTAAATCCTGAAAATCACCAAATATTAGAATTTAAACTTTCACTAGTAAGTGATCACAATCAAGTTAAATTTCAAAATATTTTTTTAATCTTAATTTTTATGTAAGATTTTCGTAAACACATACCCGGTACCAAATAATATTAAATTTGGTTAAAATATTTAGATTCGTTTATGGATGTACAAAGGAACCATAAGGAATGTGGGATTATAAAAATGAGTGCCAGGTTTTTCATGTTTTTTTGTCCTATTCCTCCCCCTCCCCCAGGAAATTTCGAAAACTAGAAGCCCAGAGATCGTATATCTAATGATTCCGCAGCACCAAAATCCTAATCAAAATATTCATCTTTTTGGTTTTTGTAAAATAATCAATCTCTACTAACCGAGGAAGGTTTTTAGAGAGGATAGTTGGTGGGACTAAATTCTCACTAGTCTGGGCCTAGCTCCCGTGGACCACACCCTGACGACAGAGCTGACTGCCAACCATGGCAGCAATAAGATGAATAGGATTATTCTACAGGAAATAATTTCAACACCTGACAAAGCAACAACTTACCAGGTAATCCAGGAAGACCAACCATGCCATCAGGTCCATTTCTTCCTCGTGGACCAGGTTCACCCTTCACAGGTTCCAACAAACGTCTGGGTACTGGTTCTCCCTTGGCACCTGAAACAAGATTCTCAAAATGTGGACAGAGGGTTTACAAGAATGAACAAATATTGTAACGACATTTAGAAGCATAGAGGACATATGTAACACAAGATACTAGTAATAATTATGGGATAAATACACACTTCAAACGTCATCTTTGAAATTTTAACCAAAGTACATAACGTTTCAACACAAGTTACACACTTCTTTAATACCAAAGTACATAACGTTTCAACACAAGTTACACACTTCTTTATACCAAAGTACATACCGTTTCAACACAAGTTACACACTTCTTTAATACAGTACATAACGTTTCAACACAAGTTACACACTTCTTTAATACCAAATTTCAACACATGTTATGTGTGTTGTCATAACTTAATTTAACAGCACTTTGATATACATAGTTCTAGCTCTGTGACCTAGGCCTGTACTTTTTATGGGAATACTTATCTTGTATCACCTTAACCATAATATCCATATATACCTATATTTACCTTTGAAACCCTTTGGTCCAGGATAACCATCCAAACCTGGCAAACCAGATTCTCCTTTTCTACCTAAAGCTCCAACCATAGTATCACCAATTTCTCCCTTTTCACCTTCCAGACCAGGGAACCCGGCTAAACCGTCCAAACCATCATCACCGGGCATACCATATTCACCCTAAAACATGTTTGAAGTAAGTGTTGAATTCTGAAGGCTTTCAACTGTTTGTCTTAAGTCAATCGACAGTCCGTATTTGAAATACATTAAAGATATCTTGACAGATGGAAATCACAAACAGAGTAGGCTAATGACGCTGTCCTGGCAAATTTTCCTTTATTGCACACTGCATGCCCTTGCTTGTCTTAATTAGCCTATAAGGTGCAGAAGAGTGGGACAAAAAACCCTATTCAATTCATCTTTTTAAAAATTAGATAGATCTTCAAAAAAACTTAAATATGAAAAACAAATAGGTTCAACTTACCTTCATTCCTTGCAAGCCATCATATCCAGGAGGTCCTCGTACACCAGTTGGTCCCATAGAACCATCCATACCAGGCAAACCAGGATACCCCCGATCACCTTTACGTCCCAATGGGCCTCTGTAGAATTCTATATCAGTGATGCCGATATATTCTCCCCTCTCTCCCTTCTGACCAGGGAACCCAATACCTCCATCACGTCCAGGGAAACCCTAGAACATAACATTAATGGTTTTATATCTAAAATCTTTTTAACTTACTGTAAGGCTACAAATTATTGCGAGATAGAAATAAATGCGTTAAATGCGACCTATCCGCGATCGCATTAATTTGTATCCACATTTTTAAATACATATTTCCAAGTGAATTATATGGAGTTCAAATATGGCTGACATTAGTGAACATCGATATGTAGGTCAAGTATTTAAATTGAGACTGGGTGGGATTAAGTAATTAGGTAATTATCTCTAAATTAGAAGCTGATTAGTAATCAATGACGTTAAAAAAACAAAGGATTTTCACACTTGACTATTTAAGATAAAATCTTGATCATTGTTCATGTCTTCATTCATTAAGCACTTTAGAATTTTGATGATATTAAAAAATGCAAAACCTATCGCAGATCGCATTTTAGTCTCTATACCCCATGTCACATTAATTTGTTGACGCATTAATTTCTAGCCTTACAGTACTTAGTTTCAGATTTGGCTTTCTTTGATTAAAGAAATAGCATTTCCCAGAGACTTGTCCAAATTCAAACAGTCTCAGAATAGATAGCTTCCAGTTCACTCAGTGTTTCTCAACCAAGAGCCTTTTGAACCCTTGGGCTGTACTGAGCTACTTGAAGGGAGCCATAGAAGCAAAAGATGTAATTGGGGAGCCATGGTATTTGTTGGGGGGGGGGGGGAGTCCTGTAAATTATACTTATGTAACATGAATATTAAATAAGCTTAATGTTTCTGTGCAAGCGGACCAGTTTACATGCCAAATTTTCTGGGGGAGGGGTAGTGATCCAACCCCCAGACTCTCTGACAGCGGTGTCAGTGTTCTGACATCAAATTCGAGGGGAAGTTAAGAATCACAGAGAATGAAAATTTTGCAAAATAAAACTTACAGGTTGACCAGTAGGACCAGGCAAACCGCTCAAACCAAATTCACCTGGCTGCCCTTTAGGTCCTTGTACACCAGGAAGAGCAGGGAAACCATCCAAACCTAACAAAAGGAGAAATGGTTGATACATTTATCTATATGATAAACAGGCATTTACAGGGGCTAACTGAAGGATTTCTCTCCATATTGGAAGAGGTTCGGGGTCCTTTCTTTAACTGGAGATAGTATTTCGAGAACAAAGTCCTGGACTGGAACCATAAATTCATCTTAAGTTAAGTAAGGTCCCAGATGACTGGAACACTTAAATCATCTGAAGTTAAGCTTTCAAGAATAAGGTCCCAGATGACTGGAACACTAAAATCATCTTAAGTTAAGTTTTCAAGAATAAGGTCCCAGATGACTGGAACCATAAATCATCGTTAAGTTAAGTAAGGTCCCAGATGACTGGAACACTAAAATCATCTAAAATTAAGTTTTCAAGAATAAGGTCCCAGATGACTGGAACACTAAAATCATCTAAAATTAAGTTTTCAAGAATAAGGTCCAGATGACTGGAACACTAAAATAAACTTTTAGGACCCCAGAACGCACAGGTTCTAAAACTAATTTGAAAGATCATTTTTTATTGTTTGTACTGACCTGGTAGTCCCCTCTCTCCGGGGTCACCAACTGGGCCGGGTAAACCATCAGGACAATATCCACAATCTTCACCTCGTTCACCTATTTAACACAATATCAAAATAATTCATAATCTTTAATATCTAAAAGGTCAAACAAAATGGCTACCATTTTGTAATCCACATCGATGATAGATTTTGAAGATGGAAATAAGACGAATCAGAAACAAAATGGCAAACTATGTCAAACAAACTGGCTACCATTTTGGAATCATAAGCAAAATCAAACAAGCTTTATCTATGACTCCATAATTCAAAAATCAAAATCAAAGAATGAAAGGGGTGGTGTCTTACCTTTGAATCCTGGAGGTCCATCTAAACCATCTCTTCCTGGAAGACCCGGTTGACCTCTGTTACCAGGCTGTCCAGGGTATCCAGGCAAGCCTATTTTGAACAGACTTTCACCCGGGATACCAGCTAAACCAGGGAGACCGTTGTCACCAGGGAACCCAGGCAAGCCAGGTAACCCATCTAAACCAGGTACGCCGGGTAAACCATCAGGGCCTACTATTGTGGTTCCGGGTTCTCCTTGATCACCAGGTAAACCAGAAAGTCCAGGTAAACCGGGTAAACCATCTATACCTTGTTCTCCAGGTTTACCTGCAAAAAATAAATTTAGATATTCTGAACAATCTAATATATAATATTCGTAAATAGTTTAGTCAATAAAAATTCTAATCAGGTCTGATTGTAATGATGTACAATATGAAAAAAGTTAGATATCATGAGGATGGAAAAGAAAGCATTCACGTACCGTAGTCAAAGTAATGATTTTAAAGCATTGACAAGTTGTGACCTTTGTTTGTTTACTGTAAGGCTACAAATTATTGCGAGATAGAAATTAATGCGTTAAATGCGACCTATCCGCGATCGCATTAATTTGTATCCGCATTTTTTAAATACATATTCCCAAGTGAAGTAAAGGAAAATGAAATCAAATTTTGGACAAAAGTTAATGTGAGTCAAGTATTGAAATTGAGACTGGGTGGGATTAAGTAATTAGGCAATTATCTCTAAATTTGAAGCTGATTAGTAATCAATGACTTTAAAACAAAAGATATTCACACTTGACTATTTAAAGATAAAATCTTGATCATTGTTCATGACTTCATTAATTAAACACTTGAAGAATTCCGGGAAGCCCCCTTTTTCTATGATATTGAAAAATGCGACACCTATCGCGGATCGCATTAATTTATACTCGCATTTTAGTCTCTATACCCCATGTCGCATTAATTTGATGACACATTAATTTCTAGCCTTGCAGTATATTTTTATAAGGAACAACTATTGTACTCTCTATATATATCTATATTATATATTGCTACCTTCCAAATTGAAGATTTACCACTTACCTACATTACCGCTATCTCCTTTCATGGACATTCCAGGAATACCAGGTTCTCCAGGGATACCATCTAGACCTGGAAGGCCAGGAATACCAGGTAGACCTTCAGAGCCCTCTAGACCGGGCAGACCATTTGCTCCTTTAAGACCAGGCAGTCCAGGTGGTCCTTGACGACCAGGAGGACCTGGGTTACCACGACCTTCTCTCTCGGATACAATACCAGGTAAACCCTGTATGGAATAATCAACAAAATTCAATACATTTTCACAACTATATGTATAGTGTATCTGCTTTTAATATGCTTACGGTAAATTCCACGAGTCATGTGACTTAGTGAGAAAACTATGTCAGCCTCTATCTAAATAGAATGCGCTCTCTTGTATAATGGCTAATAAAAGAACTTTTGGTGTCCTGTGAAAATAGTTTGATCCATTATTCAACCTCTTATAGCAGAAGACAATAGTATGCATTTTCTAATGATTAAAAAGCTGCCATCATTTTTGAAGCCTGTCCCTTAGGCTAGTGATGACCCCTAAATAATAACAATAAAAATCCACACAAGGATATATAGGCGTTTAGTCAAATCATCTTGTCAAAAGGATCTATCTTTCTGAAATTGTCAAAATGGAGATAGCCACGAGCAACCCTATTTATATCCATAGTGTAAAAGAGAGTTGTCTCCCTGTGTCTGAAATGTGCTTATGTCGATATGAATAAAAAATGTGCAATAAAGCTTTATCTTATATGTTCAAGTAAAGAAATGAACTTACAGGAGCACCTTGGGGACCTTGTCGCCCGGGGTAACCAGCATCTCCCAGCATACCTTTAGGTCCATCGTTACCATTTAAACCTGTTAAACCTTTATCACCAGTACTCCCCTTGGCACCGTATTCACCCTGTACACCCTCCTTGCCTCTCTTTCCCTGTAATAATCAATGACAATAGACGTGAAGAGTCAGGGGCATAGTGTGACCATTCTGACTTGGGGGTAATGTGTAAATTTTACCAATGAACACCCTTTCAGAGAGAAGCAGTTTTACCAACAACCATTTTTAAAGTAGATGCACACTTTACTGATAACATCATAACCAACACATAGTTTTCACTCTCTCGGCTAACCAATCGATTTTACCAACGGCTCCAACCATTACCATTTTATACTGACCGATTCTGCATTTTACCTTTGGACACCCCTTCAGAGAAGAGTACCTCACATAAAGACAAGTTCAAGCTTGGGCACATGAATTATTATAATAATGTGCTAAAAGATATCTATGCAAAGAAAGAGAAACGACAAAAATTGTACCCGTAAAGACCAAACTCTAAGGTTTTCGTTATTAACTAACAGTCAGTACTTACGCGTCTTCCGGAATTACCAGCATCACCTTTCTGAGCCTTGGTTCCTGGAACACCATCCTCACCCTACCAATAAAAGAACAGTTTTATCAATAGTGACTATTAGTATTGACCGCTAGATCCTAAAAGCAAAGAACAACTCACACCAAAAATTAAGAGTTTCGGCTTGAGTGTCTGATAAATGATAAAGTTCCTGAAATTAACTTCAGATTGTGCTACTTACAGGCATACCAGGGAATCCTGTACTTCCACGTGGCCCATCATTACCAGGTTCACCCTTACCACCTTTATCACCAGTAGGACCTTCCTTTATACCACTGGGTGGACGACTGTTTTGAGGCACGCTTCCAATACTACCTTTTGGTCCAGGTTCTCCCTGTAATATTAATACTGCTATTATTGAAATGTCAAGAACATTATTTCACCTTTACCTACAGTATACATAGAACTGTTAAAAATGAAATGAATGGAGTTTTACATCCTACTCTTCTGCACCTTATGAGCTAAAGAAGACAGCAATGCCAATGCAGTTTACTACAAGAAAAATTTTGCCAGGGCAGTGATATCAGCCTACTCTTTTCGATTTTCTGTAGGGATCCTAAACGTGCACAGTGTATAGCACATGGAGTCTCTGTTCATTGTCTCAACTGAACGACTAGATGCTTTTTCCTTCACCCCTCCGACCTGCATATAGAACTATCAGAACAAGAACAAAATTATAATTCAGTGGCAATACTTCTAATGATATCATTGTCGGCCATAGTTTCTGGATTATGTCAATCAAAATATAACAAATTTTTTTTAAATTCTACTGACCTTTTGACCCTTGTCACCGTAGTTAGTACTTCCATCAGGTCCTCTATAACCCTTAGGACCAGGTAAGCCTCGTGGACCCTAAACAAATAGAAGAATTATTATAGGATTTGAACAACATTTAGAAGCACTAAGCACATATATAACACAAGATATTTATTATGGGATAAATACACACTTCTTTAACACATGGTTACACAACGTTTCAACACAAGTTACGCATTTCTTTAATACATAGGTACAAAACGGTTCTACATAGGTACATTACGTTTCAAAATGGGTACATAACGTTTCAACACAAGTTACACCAGATGATCAGTTTTCCTATGCATGGAAATCTCTGTGTGGAAAACAAGACCAAGCTATGACCTAACAACAGTCTGGATAATCAAAATTAAGAATCAGAAAGGTATTAGACTGAATACAATAGAAATACTTACAACATCACCTGTTAAACCTCTGTCTCCAATTTCACCACGGAAACCAGGTAAACCAGATGAACCCTACAAATATGAAAATTTATTATAGCGGGCATTAAATTGCAGAAGTAGGGGGCTGGTTATTGTCTCTAAGCATTCAGTTATCTCCCTTACTTAATGTCGTTGCTATGAAAACTGAAAATTGCAGAGCAAGGTTAGCATCCTTTCATCCTTGTATTTAAAGGATTAGTTAAAAACCCACATTATCTCTAAGCACTCAGTTATCTCCCTTGCTAACTTGCTGTCGTGGGTTACTCCAGTGGGTTGGGCTCATATAAACAAAAAGTATTTCTTATAATTTATAGCCAAGGGGTTCCCAATTAATTTATCGTGGAGGCCGGAAATAAAATTTGGATTTTGGTTGCGGGTCACTGAGTCCAGAACTTATGTTTCTGTTTCTTGATTCAGATACTGTTTCCAAACAAATTATGTTTATCCATCAAACAATTTGTGGACTCATATCTTTTTTGGATTTCAAAACTTTTCAAGGGCCAACCTGGCCTGTGGGCAGAAGTATGGGAACCCCTGTTGTAAACCAAGACTTTAATAGTTTAAGGATGTAAATGCTTACCGGTCTACCGTCCAAACCAGGGTCTCCAGAATCACCTTTGATCCCTATTCCAATCTCACCAACTATACCTGCTTCACCCTAAAGCAACATTTCAAATAAAAAAACAAGATTAAGTAACATATTTTCAAAAAAAATGTAACGCCATACTGGCTAATAATATCTTATAGAGCTTTAACTGGGCACATTATAGCATACAATGCAAGAGCAAAGACCAAAAACTGTGTAGATTTACAAAATCTAATATGACTCTAAACTGACTAACAATATCTAATAGAGCTTAAACTGGGAACTTTATAAAATACAATGCAAGAGCAAAGATGTTCGGAAATTTCCCAAATCCATCAAGACGGAGGTACTTACCTTCATACCGGGTAAACCTTCTCTTCCTCTGAAACCGGGTAAACCAGGTAAACCATCTTGACCTGGGAAACCGCGTTCTCCCTTAAATTAAACAAAAAGCAGAAAATTATTATCATTATATATGTTATAAAGAGATTCTATCCTTTAGTCATGACACCTGGTGGTACTAAACAGACAGATTTTAGATTTATTCAGAGACCCACACCCCCCCCCCCCACACACACCCCCCCCCCACCCAAAAAAAATTAAATTGAAATTAGCTGAAAATTAACCAGATTGAGTAGAATTATTGCCCTTATCTTTTTGAAGCAGCAAGATACAAATGACTTCTGCATGTATTTAAGATAAGAAAGATGTCAATGAAGATACCCCCCTGGGCTCCCCAGCAACTACCCAGGAACTTCCCAGCAGGTGAGACAACTCTCCATTACTGTCAATGATCATATTACTTGTTAACAGCTGATATATTACAGACTGGACAATCTTCACTAGATACTTGATCAATGAAGCGTGAAATACCTGGCACCAATTAGTAAAGTTAATCTCATTGAAATGACCCCCCTATTAAAGAGGAGTGGCAACTATTTTGATTAATTGTCACTGGGTTGAATTCTTTGATGATGGAACATCCTGTCCTATACAATATTCAAAAGTAATAAAATTTAATGTAGGTTACAGACGTCCTGTCATGGCAATGAAAAAATAAGCCACGCCCTTTTTAATCAAATGATTTTAGACTCAAGCCATGGCTAATTTGTCTGAATGAAAATTTCCATTAACCCTTTTACACTACAAAATTATCTACTATAAGAATGGTTTTTATGAACGGTACGGATGAATTTTTGGGATGTCTGCTCATTCGCACTGAATGACTTTTACCTTTCCCGCAGAAATTTATCATCATCAGATACCATTACATGGACATCTGTATTTACCTCTTTCATGAAGAGTTCCATAAGAATGCGTCTGAGAGCAGTCAATTGTTTGCATTATTATTTTTGAACCGTTTTGGAACCATTCTTGGCACGCTTGTAATATTGTTGGTGCAAACAGAGTTAATAACTATAGATTTATCTAAACTTGGTCCATAATAAACAATAATACTAACCTTTGTACCATTACAGCCAGGGTAACCCTTTGGCCCCACAGGACCTTCTAAACCAACTTGACCCTAGAAAACAAACAGTGGTATTAACCATGTCATAATAACTTGTACATTACAGATAACATGAATTCAAGTCTAAATAAACTCTACATGCTTCTTAACATATTGCCTCCTTTGTCTTTTCTACCTTCTTCTTAGGAGAGTGGGCCTGACATGATAGGTGGCATGGGTCTTTGATTTGATGGCGTCGTGTCTTCTCCAAAATTCTTTGTAACTCAAAAACTAAGTTCTTGAATATAGAACTAAAAACACCCCTAATGTACAAATGAGCTCTTCCAATTAAACATAAACAGTATCATATCTATAGACAGTATGCATGTGTGGAAGAGTTCAACAGAAAGTTAAGGGGTGTCGGGGACACTATATCCAACCAAGTAAGGAAGATATTGAGAATGGTAATACTTACAGGAACTCCAGGTACTCCAGTAAATCCAGGTAAACCAGTATCACCCTAAAATAGAATGAATGAAATGAATGGAGTTAACGTCCTACTCTTCTGCACCTTATGAGCTAATGAAGATTGCCATGCAGTATGCAATGAGAGAAATTTTGCAAGGACAGCGGCATATTACTACTCTTTTTGCAATTTCCAACTGTCAACTTTAACATGCACAGCCAGTATCATGAGGGGCCTCGGTTTATTGTTTATGCTATTTCTATGTTCCTCAGTAAAATTTAGATGTTACACCCCCACCCCCCAGTCAGAATGGTCACGCTACGCCCCTGATATACCACCTACACTTCCTGTTATGTGAAGTGGTATATACTATCTAAGTGTGTGATATACAGGAAATATATATATAGTAAATATTATCAACTATTTCCTATTGTATATCAGTATGTCTTTCTTTATATTCCTCTTTTCTCACACCCATCATCTGCATATCTTATCTTGATATGGACAAATCTGACAAAATGGTCTACAGGATATTCTAGAATTTGGTATGTCATTTATTTAGCTCCGTCCTTGTCCAAATCATATATAAAATTCCTCGAGATAAGGGAAGTAAATTTTTGGATCAGTAATGCACCTAATACTTGTGACCTAGACCAGTGCTTCAAGAGGACAGTATCTCTTATAAGACCCTAATACTTGTGACCTAGCCCAGTGCTTCTATAGGAATATCTTTATAACACCTAATACTTGTGACCTAGGCCAGTGCTTCTATAGGAGAGTATCTCTTATAACACCTAATACTTGTGACCTAGGCCAGTGCTTCTATAGGAGAGTATCTCTTATAACACATAATACTTGTGACCTAGGCCAGTGCTTCTATAGGAGAGTATCTCTTATAACACCTAATACTTGTGACCTAGGCCAGTGCTTCTATAGGAGAGTATCTCTTATAACACATAATACTTGTGACCTAGGCCAGTACAGTCAAACTGATGCACAATTAGCAATTGGTTGCTATGTAAGGTGTAAGGAGTAAATGAAAGTTTTAAGCAAAAGATACTTACACGGTAGCCTTTTGGTCCTGTAAATCCTTCCTTACCAGTATCACCTTTACGGCCTTGAGGTCCCTGAGGACCTTCTGGGCCAGGGAAACCAGGTACACCCTCGGGTCCTCTTAAACCAGGTAAACCATCTTCTCCCTGAAAAATGATAAAACATTGTTTTACTGGTGTTTAAGACACATAAGACCTACAAGTAATAAAATGAAATGAATGGAGTTTTACATCCTACTCTTCTGCACCTTACAGGCTAATGAAGGTGGTCTGATTAGCCAACTGAACCAACAATGTTCATTTTGTTACCTGGTTCACATTTGTATAGCCAAAGAGGAAAAAAGCAATTAAAAAGATTTACAAATCAAGATGGCCTCACCCTCCGTCCTTTCTGTCCCTTACAGATACAGTGTGATGTTGTACATCCTGGACAGACCTGAAAAAAAAAAAAAACACAGTCATTAAAATTAAAGGAGACAAGGTGAATACTTCAAAAAATCTTGTGCATGATCAATTCGGGTCTTTCATCGATCAGTACTTGTGGTAAAATGACCTTGAACCTTGAATACTTATCATTCCGAACTTGGTGGATGATTCAATTCCTTATTCTGTACCAATCTGAGTCAAACAGATCATTCATTCTGAGTCAAACAGATCATTCATTCTGAGTCAAACAGATCATTCATTCTGAGTCAAACAGACCATTCATTCTGAGTCAAACAGACCATTCTGAGTCAAACAGATCATTCTGAGTCAAACAGATCATTCATTTTGAATCAAACAGATCATTCATTCTGAGTCAAACAGAACATTTGGTCAAACAGTTCATTCTGAGTCAAACAGATCATTCATTCTGAGTCAAACAGATCATTCATTCTGAGTCAAACAGATCATTCATTCTGAGTCAAACAGACCATCTATTCTGAGTCACTAGATCATTCATTCTGAGTCAAACAGACCATTCATTCTGAGTCAAACAGATCATTCATTCTGAGTCAAACAACCATTCCATTCTGAATCAAACAGATCATTCATTCTGAGTCCCAACATTATTCTAGTACACATTCCTTCTCAATCAAACAGACCATTCATTCTGAGTCAAACAGATCATTCATTCTGAGTCAAACAGATCATTATTCTGAGTCAAACAGACCATTCATTCTGAGTCAAACAGATCATTCATTCTGAGTCAAACAGATCATTCATTCTGAGTCAAACAGACCATCTATTCTGAGTCACTAGATCATTCATTCTGAGTCAAACAGACCATTCATTCATTCTGAGTCAAACAGATCATTTATTCTGAGTCAAACAGATCATTCATTCTGAGTCAAACAAACCATCTATTCTGAGTCACTAGATCATTCATTCTGAGTCAAACCGACCATTCATTGTGAGTCAAACACATCATTCATTCTGAGTCAAAAATGTCATTTATTCTGAGTCAAACAGATCATTCATTCTGAGTCTAACAAACCATTCATTCTGAGTCAAACAGACCATTCACTCATTCTATCAACAGAGATCAGTCCGATTTTCATTCAATCCGTTTTTCATTCATTCCAAACTAGGCTGAGCTTATTTGACTAAACAGAACATGTAGCATTCATTCATTGAAATTTACTGGAAAAATTGGAGCCGTTTTAAAACTATCGTCATTCTAGCTACCTCAGCAATAGTTAGACAAGTTATCAGGAACGGGCGTATTCTAAAATTCTTCACATGTACACACTGATACCGTATAGCAGTAGATCACGTCATACAGTAGCCTATAGCACTCGCGTTACAATTTCACAATGAATGCTCCCTTGCCATCATACCGCTATAACGGTAAATCCTTAATGACCAAAAATCACAATTATTAAACTATCAAACCATGGGATTGGTGGAAATTTTAAATTTTTATAATTCATGTTATATTTTAACCTCAAAAAATCGATCCAATCTTATATATAAAGTGTATTTTTTTATTAGAAATCCGTTCGTTGAATAGAAATTCATTTGCACGGCAATTGCAAATAAATTGATTTTGCTTATTCTCAGACTCATTAGCAACGATTTTATAAATTCAAATTTTAAGGAAATTAATTAAATAAACAAAAAGGACATTTTGGGATAATTTCGATTACGTTTGCTGCCGTTATAAATTAATTGATCCAAATTTGAGAACTCGATGATCACCCCCGATCATCAGAAGTTTTACAGAAAAAGAGTTAAAACCCTATCCATGCAATTTCTCTCCGAAATATCCTGAGAGAATTTTTGAATGTCTATTATAGACAAAAACGGAATATTTTTCTCAAAAATAGTATATTTGAAAAGCGTCAGAAGTATGCGTATATCGGTATTTATGCTGCTTATTAACTGTTATTTTCAACATTGTTGAATATCATAACGCATACTTTTGATAATGGATATGAGTTATTCTCAATAACGCCTTGGAAGCATATGAACAAATTTAAAGGGGCGCACTGAGAAAGTTTTAACGGCACTAAAAGTCTACTTACCGCACTAGAAACAGAGCCAATGTATTCTGAAATGAAGATCACCAATACAAATGCCAATTGCCACTGGGCAGTTCCTCTCGGCTTCATGCCGAATATATGTTTAAATACAGTTTTAAATAAGAAAAACGGTTATATTTCCAGATTTCACTATAACCACATATTCCAAAAGAATTTTCCAAAAGTTTTTACTTCGGCTGAACCTCTAAGACGGCTCTTACAATTCCACCATCTTGTTTTAGAGGTTTCAAAGCACGAGAAGTCAGAATACCCAGTTCCAATGTAGAAAGTTGATGGAACAATGGCACCGTGTTACCCACTCAAATTTCGTTTCTTTCAAATTACATCAAAAATGTTCCCCGTGCCTTGAATATTGAAAATATTTCCTATTATTCACTTCCAGAACGTTTTTGTGGGAAAAATTTTGTAAATATTTTCTAAAATTGGAATAATTCAGCTGCACTAACTTCTTCTTGCGGAAGTGTAGTTCCTCCCTCAAGTTGTTCTTCGTCCCACGTACACACGTCAATCAAATGCACCAGTTGAAAAATGGCCGATTTAATGCCAACTTTGGCTTAAGTTTAAAAGTCGTATTAAACGTTTGCAGAGAGTCTTAAAAGATTGAAATTCATCCCAAGCATGTTTTATCAAAAATAATCTGTTTATTAGCGGATTAACACGTCCTTAATTGATTACGTCTGTCCCATGATTAAAGATGGCCTAATCCAGGCGAGAGATACCAACTAGTTGATTGTTATCACAAACAATAGCTTCAATGTTATCGTCAATAATTAGGTGTCACACCCGAAATGTGGAAAATCTTTATATTTATGCATCTGATTTAAATTATTTTAATTCTTTGTGAAATGAATGGCTTTTTCTGCTATTTCCCTATAACGGAACTGAGTAATGCGAAATTCTCTCCACTCGTTTGATTGGCGTAGGAGATGATTTAGACCCCGCCTACAATACCAAAATTTGGTGTAATATTCCATAGATTCTTGCCCATGGAGAGAAGAGAATCCTGCGAAAGAACCTAAGCGATGAACGCTTTGTGAAACTTTTGTATTTTAGTACCGTTCATTGAAAAACTAGGATTTTCTGTATTCGCTAGGAAACTCTCCTGGCGGGAAAGTTACGGCTGGAGTTCGAGACTCGCCGTGTGACTTTTTTTAATGACTTTTTGTGATCTTATTTCTGGCAACTTAGCCGGAGAACAGTGCTCTAAGAACAGTAGTCAAAAGTGTTTACGAACGGCTTCGTCCAACTCGGGAACCATGCACACATGGTAAGTACAATTTTCTATACTTTTTGATATGTTTTCGGTATATACTCTGAAAATATTAGATTTAGAAAAGTTTTAAGCAGTTGTACAGAAGGTTATTTTGTATATTTTTAGGGTGATATATAGTTTATTTGTGATTTTATTATGCGGTTTTATTCAAAGTGCTTCTGCGGTAAGTCTAGTTTTATTTCAAATTAACTGCTCGCTGCCGTTACACACATAGCCTATATATTCCTATTATATTTTCAATAGAACACAGAAATATACATTTATTCTTAATTCACTGACTTCAGCCCCCCTCCCACCCTTCTTTTTAAAAACTTTAACCGATAGTTCACCGTTTCACAAACTAAGAAGAGTCGGTTTAAAATGTTCATAACTAAAGAGTTTAATAAGCTATGTACAAGAATTATGTCGGAATTGAGCCTAAATGTAATGTGTTTGCATTCGGATAACAATATTTGCGCCGGTATATTGAAACATTGCGGCAATATACTATGGCGGATATTAAAATGTCGGCTGATTCGAAGCGCCGTTATCAGGGAGCAGTTATTGTGAGGTAGAAACCAGCTTGAATTACGGCCATTGCAATATGGCGGCACGTAGCGGCCTAAATTTATTAACAAAGGGAGAAAGTTTTAATGAATCCTAAAAGCATTGCAGAGGTCTTATTCAAAGAGATTAATTTTGTGAAATTGTTTTGGGTTTGCTTGATAATAGTAATGTTGTAAAGAGGAATTGGAAACTAGTATAAGAACAGAGGGTAGGGAGGATTCAACTTCGTTTGAAATATTCCTACTGAAGTCAGTAAATAGATTCCGGTTCCTAGGTTGACATTTACTTATGGTGTGATAATAAAGTGGCTAAACTTGGGCAAATTTTATACCAAAATGTATGGAGAAGAATGCAAGTAGGGGAATTTATAAACTTTAATCCCAAGATTGGAAGTTGCAAAAAATATAGGCTAATACTGTTGTCCTGGCAACATTTTCCCTCATAACAGACTGCATGGTATTGCCTGTCTTCATTAGCCCATTTGGTGTAGAAGAGTAGGACATAAAACTCCATTTAATTCACCGTCTTCTTTAGCTTATAAGGTGTTGAAGAATAGGACACAAACTTCATAGATGATGTCAACCTAGTTTCAGTAATTTGACCCCTCCTAGATTGTGTCAACCTAGTTTCAGTAATTTGTCCCCTCATACATGATGTCAACCTAGTTTCAGTAATTTGTCCCCTCATAGATGATGTCAACCTAGTTTCAGTAATTTGTCCCCTCATAGATTGTGTCAACCTAGTTTCAGTAATTTGTCCCCTCATACATGATGTCAACCTAGTTTCAGTAATTTGTCCCCTCATACATGATGTCAACCTAGTTTCAGTAATTTGTCCCCTCATACATGATGTCAACCTAGTTTCAGTAATTTGTCCCCTCATAGATTGTGTCAACCTAGTTTCAGTAATTTGTCCCCTCATACATGATGTCAACCTAGTTTCAGTAATTTGTCCCCTCATAGATTGTGTCAACCTAGTTTCAGTAATTTGTCCCCTCATAGATGATGTCAACCTAGTTTCAGTAATTTGTCCCCTCATAGATGATGTCAACCTAGTTTCAGTACTTGTCCCATCATAGATGATGTCAACCTAGTTTCAGTAATTTGTCCCCTCATAGATGATGTCAACCTAGTTTCAGTAATTTGTCCCCTCATACATGATGTCAACCTAGTTTCAGTAATTTGTCCCCTCATACATGATGTCAACCTAGTTTCAGTAATTTGTCCTCATAGATGGTGTCAACCTAGTTTCAGTAATATGTCCTCTTACAGATGATGTCAACCTAGTTTTCAGTAATTTGTCCCCTCATAATGATGTCAACCTAGTTTCAGTAATTTGTCCCCTCATACATGATGTCAACCTAGTTTTAGTAATTTGTCTCCTCATAACATGATGTCAACCTAGTTTCAGTAATTTGTCCCCTCATACATGATGTCAACCTAGTTTCAGTAATTTGTCTCCCTCTAATGATGTCAACCTAGTTTCAGTAATTTGTCCTCATAGATGGTGTCAACCTAGTTTCAGTAATATGTCCTCTTACAGATGATGTCAACCTAGTTTCAGTAACTTGTCCCCTCATACATGATGTCAACCTAGTTTCAGTAATTTGTCCCCTCATACATGATGTCAACCTAGTTTCAGTAATTTGTCCCTCATACATGATGTCAACCTAGTTTCAGTAATTTGTCTCCTCATACATGATGTCAACCTAGTTTCAGTAATTTGTCTCCTCATACATGGTCAACCTAGTTTCAGTAATTTGTCTCAAAATTCAACCTAGTTTCAGTAATTTGTTCCTCATAGGATTGTGTCAACCTAGCTTTATAAGTTGCCTCCAAATGTAAACCTATTTCATATTTTTCCTCATAGCATGTGTCAACCTATTTCAGTAATATCTTTAGATGATGTCACCAATTTTCTTTAAAAGTTCAATCTTTTTCTTTGCTGTTAATGATGTCAACCTAGTTTCAGTAATTTGTCTCCTCATAAATTGTTTCAACCTAGCTTTAGTAATTTGTCGCCTCATGTATGTCAACCTAGTTTCAGTATTGTGTCCCATCACGGATTAAAACAACTGGTTTTCTCAGTAATTTTCCACAGGATTTTGAATTTCTGCTTTATAGATTGCCAGAATCCAAATGTAAACTATAAAAAAATACATACTTTTATCAAAGCAAAGCATTCTAAAACTATCGGTACAATTTTGAGGATGATGTCCCAATTTTCTTTAAAAATTCAATCTTTTTGCTTTGCTGAGTTAATGAGTTGATTTCTGGATTTTCCTGTACCTTCAAGTATTAAACATTCTTCATTTGAACAGTAGGAAGATAATACCAGATATCTCTATTCTATTTTTACTTTACCCCAGAATATCGTAACTTTTACCTGTTTATCAAATCTTGGCTTTACGCCATTTTCAAAATTAAAGAAATAATAAATTATGGATGATATTTTGTTGTTGAAAGTTTTGGGATTTAGAACTTTTTTAAATAAAATACAGTCTAATATTTTGACTTTAACCCTGTGCCAGTGCCTTCTGTTGAATAGTAACTTGTTACCTTTCAACCACCCTAATCTCTACAATAAGTGAACACTGCTTTAACCCTGTACCAGTACCTTCTGTTGAATAGTAACTTGTTACCTTTCAACCACCCTAATCTCTACAATTAGTGAACACTGCTTTAACCCTGTGCCAATGCCCTTTGTAGAATAGTAACTTGTTACCTTTCAACCACCCTAATCTCTACAATTAGTGAACACTGCTTTAACCCTGTGCCAGTGCCTTCTGTTGAATAGTAACTTGTTACCTTTCAACCACCCTAATCTCTACAATAAGTGAACACTGCTTTAACCCTGTGCCAGTGCCTTCTGTTGAATAGTAACTTGTTACCTTTCAACCACCCTAATCTCTACAGTAAGTGAACACTGCTTTAACCCTGTGCCAGTGCCTTCTGTTGAATAGTAACTTGTTACCTTTCAACCACCCTAATCTCTACAGTAAGTGAACACTGCTTTAACCCTGTGCCAATGCCTTCTGTTGAATAGTAACTTGTTACCTTTCAACCACCCTAATCTCTACAGTAAGTGAACACTGCTTTAACCCTGTGCCAGTGCCTTCTGTTGAATAGTAACTTGTTACCTTTCAACCACCCTAATCTCTACAGTTAGTGAACACTGCTTTAACCCTGTGCCAGTGCCTTCTGTTGAATAGTAACTTGTTACCTTTCAACCACCCTAATCTCTACAATTAGTGAACTCTGCTTTAACCCTGTGCCAGTGCCTTCTGTTGAATAGTAACTTGTTACCTTTCAACCACCCTAATCTCTACAATAAGTGAACACTGCTTTAACCCTGTACCATAGTGCCTTCTGTTGAATAGTAACTTGTTACCTTTCAACCACCCTAATCTCTACAATTAGTGAACACTGCTTTAACCCTGTGCCAGTGCCTTCTGTTGAATAGTAACTTGTTACCTTTCAACCACCCTAATCTCTACAATTAGTGAACACTGTTTAACCCTGTACCAGTGCCTTCTGTTGAATAGTAACTTGTTACCTTTCAACCACCCTAATCTCTACAATAAGTGAACACTGCTTTAACCCTGTGCCAGTGCCTTCTGTTGAATAGTAACTTGTTACCTTTCAACCACCCTAATTCCAATATCTCTTTAAATTTTTAAAGAAGTTTTTCAAAAATTAGAACTATAAGTTAGTGCCCCCCCTGAAGTATCATCTACAAGAAAAACTTTAATTCTATCAATTTTATTTGGCCCTGCCAGTCAAACACAAACATACTCCGACAAGTGGTGTACCTTGTCAAACTGATGTAACGGAGGTTACTGAAACACTGACAGATTTAGGTTTATAATGTTCAATCTGGCAACACGTTTCACTTAATCTATTTTCAAATGGTATGTATTATCAGCTGCTCACGGATTTCACCAAGCTGTTTGAATTCTTCACAGTATAGAAATTAGATGCTCTATTTTGAAATCCAAGAACTATTTACACAAACTATTTTCCTCCTATCATATTTCAAATTCCCTTACTTCCTCACACAGTGCTTTTGGAATTAGAACTTAAAGAATTTATCAATGTAAGAATAAAATCTCAAATGATGCCTATAGAGAACAATTGTGAGAACTTCAACAGTTAGAAATTGCAAAAAGAGAAGATTTATAGCAAAAATTCCCTTCATTGCACACTGAATGGCATTGCCTGTCTTCATTAGTCCATTAGGTGCAGAAGAGTAGGGTGTAAAACTCCATTCATTTCAATTCATTCCTTATTTAACAATCTGGAATATACCGATATCTTTCTACAGTTTGAGTTCATAGTTCAAAGTTCACAGGTTAAGACCTCAGAGACAGGTCACTGAGGTCAGTGGATGTAAAACTTCACTTATTTCATTTCATTAATAGACAATAATACTTGACTTTCATTCTACTCATTATTATGATCTAATTTTCTTTGGGTTATGATTTTATATAGCTAAAGGAAAGTCTGGCATTGTGCCATCATAATGGTTTCTCTAAAGTTGTAATGGCTAAAAATTGCTGAATCAACAATTTATAGTTCCTGAAAGTGAAGTTAAATGTTAAACAAGTAAAACATGGACCTGAATTCTAATAGAGGTGCCTGATACAAGACCTGGTGACCCTTTTGTAGAGTTCACATATCTGATGTATTCTTGCTGTTTTAGAAAGTTAAAGTGACCTAGGCCTAAGCATTATGACAAAGTTATTCCAATCTTGCAAATATGGCGGCTACTTATGTGCTCAAAGTCGGTCATGACTGGCACATATGGCCAAATCAATAGCCCTGCCTTTGACACCATAATCAAAATCTTCTGACACCATAGATTGATTTAACTACCACAGGAGGAAACTACAGTAGAAATGAAATAGTTGGAACTTTTGCAGGAACTAATGAAATAGTTGAAACTTTTGCAGGAACTTTCAAGTTAATTTGTACAGAATTTTACAGTTATTAGAGTAGAAATGAAATAGTTGGAACTTTTGCAGGAACTTTCAAGTTAGGATGGTTGTACAGTTATTCGAGTAGAATTGAAATAGTTGGAAATTTTGCAGGAACTTTACAGTTCAGAAATACTGTTAAAAATTAACTGGTACAGAAATTGACAGGAACTTTCAAGTAAAGAAATACAGCTAAAATTGAAGTGGTACAGACTTCTATAGGAAACTACTGTGGAATCGCAGAGAATGTCTGTTGAGAATTGTCTTGAAATGAAATCAACTTCACCAAGTGTATGATATATAGTTATTTATCTGACACAGTAAAACCCAGTAAAGCACCAGAAACAGACTCCACCCTGTGAAGGCAATGACCCATTTCTCCATCACATCTCTTCTCAAAATATTCCTTTCATTCAGCTTTACTTTCAATTTACCATGAAATTTGGCAAGGCATTCTTTCCTGGTTTTTTGTTAATGAGAATTCATTGAAATTTGTGAAGAGAATGGGATGCTATAGTTTCAAGTGTACTTTCGAAGTTTTCAGTCATGTTTCAGCCTTGTTTGTGATGCAGGTCGCAGGAACTGACATGGAAAGAGTGTGTAGTTGTTCACATGGGACAATAAACCGATGCTTGTGGTACACGCCTGGCACGTTAAAGATACCTCGACAGTTGAAGATAGCAAAAAAAGTTGGCTAATGCCACTGTCCTGGCAAAATTTCCTTCATTGCACACTACATTGACCATCTTCATTAGTCCATTAGGTGCAGAAGAGTAGAACGTTAAACTCCATTCATTTCATTTGACACTTAAAGAACAATTCAGTCCTGAGCCGGTGTTTTCAACACAACTTTGACAATTTTGCACAGAAGACGATGGTGAAAACGCTTGATGTTTTAGATGCAATTTGTATTCACTGTACCCGTTATGATTGGGTGTTTGACTTTTGGTAAATTGCTGGCTAGTGTTTAGTTCCCAATCTGTTGTTTTTTTGAGACAGACATTTCAAGAGAAGGAGTCACGTTAAAAAGTGCATGGGAAACCAAGATATAGGTGCAGTTTATGTTTTTACACTAAGTCTAGTAACCACAGTTGCTAAGGCTGTGACCTATTCATTGATATATAATCCATTCCACATGTGCTTTATTTCAACAACTTGTCTTGTGTTGGGTTGGTGAAAATTACCCAGTGCGCCAACAGTTCCCTAATTACCCTACAAGAAAACTTAATTTCAAAATTACGATCAAACTGTGCATTACAAAACTAAAAATCAAAGGATATTATGTGTTGATAATCTATCCTTAATAGTTAAGACATTCACAGCAGACATTCTTGATAGTATATCAAACCCTTGACCCAATATACCAACAAAATATGATATATCACATACAAGCTACCAGTTGATATATAGGCCCACCTTATTCTATAATATCTAAATATTTAGTCTGTTGGCTTCCTATACACGAATGGTCCATTTCCCATTTTATAATGTTTTCATTCTTTCACATTCCTGATAAGAAATACTAATTTTTTAGGTAGCCTAGTTTTTTTATTCAAGTATTTTATATTTAAAGCAAGTAGTCATGCAGTTTTGGGTCAACAAGATCCGTTTCATGTAAGTTGTAGGTCCTATGAAACTGCAACGACGGTTTGTGGTACAGTCTAAAATATAGTTTTGGATTCATCTCTTTCATTGATAGTCAAAAACGTAGACGAAAGGAGCTACGCTAACCCCTTCCGTCTACTTCGCTTCTAAGATGAAGATGATCGGTTATGGGTCTGCACAGATGAGGCAGGATTTATGGTTCAATTGTGAACTTCGTGTGCTTTGAAATTTGCCTTAATTTAAATAGAACTACATATTTATGTGTAAAACATAAGTCCATAAGTGGACGAACCTCTGTGGTTAAATCAACCTATTATGCATTTTGCACATAGAATAACATGTTTTATGTTTATGACCGTCCATAAGTGGACTAATTCATCGATTGTTACTCTTTATTTAATCAATTTTGTGAAATTTGTGGTTGGTTTGATAATGTCTACCATGGTGGTAAAAGTTCTCCCAAAATATAGGTGTAGCCATCGCTGATTCATTTGTATATTCTGAGAAAAGATAGGACAAGATGTTGGCAGACGGCCATGTTTGATTCTGGTTGCTATATTGAGGTTATATGATAAACTATGTTGAGAAATAACACTACACCAATTGTACATGAAATGAAAGAGGTTCCTGGTTTTCTCTTCAAATTCTGAACTTACTCTTTAATCATGGCACCATCGTTTATTAAAGAGATATATATCCTTGATGACCTCCAACCTCTGACCTCTGATACTTTCAAGTGTGTAACCATCCTTGTGTTGTATTCCTTCAAGGGCCATGTTGATCTTGATTTGAATATGTTTGTTATCCTAATTGATCTCAGGGTGCAGAGTGTGGAGTGTAAATGCGTGCGCCTTTTCCCAAGGAATTTCATTATCATCAGACGCCATTTTTGTTTTCACCTGGGTTACATGGATGTCTATATTTATCTCTTTCACAAAGAGTTCTATTAGCACACGTCTGAGATCAGTCAATTGTTGACATTATTCTCCTTGTTCTATTGTTGGTGTTAAAGGGGTAAATTCGTGATTTTATTCTGGTCTGTTCCGGAATGAGAACGGAACCCTTTTACCAGCCTGGTGTAAACAGGGTTTATGTCTGTCTACCATTGTGGCTGGGTCCGGAAGAGAAATGAGAACGCCCTTTATACAGGCCTGGTGTAAACAGGGTTTATGTCTGGCTACCATATAAGTCTACCATCATGGCCTGGTCCGGAACAAGAACGGAACGCTTTATAAAGGCCTGGTGTAAACGAAGCTTATGTCTCCCATACACCATGTCTATCATATATGTCTACCATCATGGCCTGGTCCGGAACGAGAACGAAACGCTTTATTGTAGCCTGGTTTAAACGAAGCTTATGTCTACCGTAAACACCCTGTCTATCTGAACAGACTTCTTGTTGTGTTTAAGTCATTAGTTTCTCTTATAACATTCAACCATTTTTATTATAACACTTTGAAGGTCAGAGGTTAACCACCTGATTGTGCGTCTGCTTTTTTCATTTTCACATTTTTAGGAATGTTTCTGGTGAAATAGTTTTGTAACCTTCAGGGAGGGTCAAAGGTCGATTAATTGATTAATAAAATGAGCACCTAAGTTCATTGGTTTACTGGCAGTTAGATTCTGAATGAATCTTTTACTCGGGTATTACCGTTTGATAAAAATCACTCATTCTTTCATCTCATTACTGACTAATATGGAGTGACAAATTTAATTTGCAACATTCTTAAAAAACCGAACACAACTAGGATAGGTTTTAAAATTGACTTTTCGGTTTTCTCTGTACTCAAAGTTCAATATTTGCAACATTCTTCAAAAATTGGACCCAACTATACGAACAGGCTTAAACATTGACTTTTCATTTTTTTACAGTACTCAAGGTTCAATATTTAGAATAGTGCTTAAAGTTCATTTATAAGAACCTAAGAACTTTACCAAAAGTTCAATAGTTTGATTTATACTAAAAGTTAAATAATTAGAACCTTACTCAAAGTTCAATAATTAACAGTGTAGTGTAATTAAAGTACAATAATTGAACAACTTAAAGATTTGTTTTTCAATAATAACTTCTTTTTAAAATTAGGCCACTAATTCTCCTATTAAGTTTACATAAAATTACTTGAAACAAAATTCTCTTCAAAATAAATTTGTATACGATTGCAATAACACTCTCTCCAATCAAAAATATCATAATTAGTTACGAGCTAATTTGTATTTACCATCGTTTCCTGATATCCCCAACTTCACAACATGGGGACTATCTATCAGCAATTTAAATCAAATTTAAGCCTAGTTTATCTAGATGATGTAGATAAGGCGTGGTTTGTGTTGATGATTAAGATAAGCTATCTATATTGACCAAACATTCTTCTTCAATTACAGTTCTACAATCATCTTGCCATCTGAGAATTCAAGATGGCCGATATAGGCATAATTTTTTTGCTTTCTAATCCTGATAGAACTTCAGGATAAGATATCTTTGAAATCTGTTTCATCTCTGGTTGGTAGTTGTTGGTAGATGACAAGTTAAAGTTTGCTTCCATTGGATGCTGATATCACAGGCTAGGTAGTTGTTGGTAGATGACAAGTTAACGTTTGCTTCCAGTGGATGCTGATATCGCAGGCTAGGTTGTTGTTGGTAGATGACAAGTTAACGTTAGCTTCCAGTGGATGCTAATATCACAAACTAGGTAGTTGTTGGTAGATGACAAGTTAACGTTTGCTTCCAGTGGATGCTGATATCGCAGGCTAGGTTGTTGTTGGTAGATGACAAGTTAATGTTTGCTTCCAGGGGTTGTTGATATCCTAAACTAGGTAGTTGTTGGTAAATTGCAAGTTAACATTGGTGTCAAGTTAATGGTGATATCAGAAAGAAGCTAATCTAAAAAGGTTTCTAAGAATTTAACTAATAAGTCACTTCTTCTTAGAAGTAATGAAAACCTCATCACTGCTGCAGTAAATGTCAGGTTAACAAAGTAGAAAGTGAAAGTAGGGTGTGTGAAGATAAAAAAAAAAAGGGAAATTGAAACTAGGAAAAATATCTGCATGTGGTTAGTAAATGATTCCTGAGTTGTTCCCATATCTGAAAACAATACTAGGATTGTTAGAATGTCTTGTAATTCCCAGGACGTGATGGCATCATGTAGGAGTTATGATAAATGTAATAGGATATTTAAATTAAAGTCACAGTATACCGTAGTTTCATCTGTTGAGTTGAAAGCAGTATTTGATCTGATACAACATGATATGAATTGTTTAACAATATGTCAGAACTATGTTTTTGAAGATCTTTTGTACAAAATGGCAGTGATTCTGGGGTAAATCCATGAGCTAGTGTATAGCTTCAGTTACAATTTACTAGACTCCTACATCAAAATGAAATGAATGGAGTTTTACATCCTACTCTAATTGGCTCATGAAGACAAGCTTAAATTAAATATTAGAAAACATTATTATAGCACAGAATTAGTTATACATATTTGCCTGACCTTGTCACATTGCCACTAAAGATGTTTTCTGTCAGACAGGGATTTCATTTAGACTTTGGCACAGAAATCCAAAATTCCCCTGTGCTATAGGCAGTGTTAAATATCTTTGATTGGTAAAAACTAGAAATACAGTAAACTTATGCTAAGGTACTGTCTTCATTTAAGCAATAAGAAATAGGAAAATAGGAAGTTCAACTATTTATTCCATTTTATTTGGACATACAGTGCTTCTTTAGACTGAAATACCAATGTGTGATGGTGGTTAGGTTGGTTTGGTGTGGTGAAATCTGAACCCACCCTACTTAGCTCACATCTGACACACATCAAAAAAAGAAAGCTGAGCCTGATTTGTGAGGTGAGGTGTAGAATTGAAATGAGTGGGTGGGGACTAAACCTAGTACACTAGACAGACGGTCAACATACTCTTACTCTCAATTATCCAGTCTCTTTGTCTTCATCTGGTCCACATACTCTTTTACAGTCAAGTCAGCCTTCAATTATCTTGTCTTCTTCTAGTCCCTCTTGATTCACTGTTTCAATGTTTCAAAATGGTTTATTCTATGGATGGAAAGAAATTTTTTGTGTTCAACACAAGTTACACACTTCTTTAATGCTAGTAACATAGCATTTCAACACAAGTTACACATTTCAGGGTACCCATGTATTAAAGAAGTGTGTAACCTGAAATGTTTTGTAAATTGGAACCCAAGTGTGGTCTGTTATAAAAAGATAAATTGAGGTTTGTTATATCCTGTAAAGTGAAGTGTCAGAAGGTTTACCTACTGAACTAGGTTAATGTATAAAATTATCAGACATCAGTAAAGATATTCTAGGTTACACTGTTTGAAGATAATTAAAGATACTATAGATACTGGCAATATATCTACATCTTCAAAAAACAAGATAAACTGCGGGCCTGTGAGATAATTAGCTGCGATCTATTAATTAACGAAGAGCTGGTTAATTAGTAATTAGTACTGGTTTGTACAGTCGATTTAATCTACTAGTTTTATGCATCTAAAACCAGGAACCTTATTCTCGAAAACTTAAACTAAAATTATGTTAGGTTTTCCGTCATCTGGGCCTTTATTCATGAGAAGTCATGAAACAAAATGAATGGAGTTTCATGTCCTACTTTCTGCACCTTATGGGCTAATGAAGACTGGCAACACCATGCAGTGAGGGAAATTTTTCCAGGACAGAAGGATTAACATACTTTTTTGTGCGATTTCCAACTGTTGAGGGATCTTTAACGTCCACAGCCTGTAGCACACAGGGCTTTGGTTTATTGTCTCATCTGAACAACTAGACGCTTTTTCCATGTCAGATCCTCCAACAGCCAATGAAAGAAAGCCTTATAAATAAAATACAAAGTTTAGATATGGCTCAATGACATTCCTGTAAGTTTCTGTTGAAAGTGCAAAACTACAGAACTGAGTTCTTGGAATATTTGACATTATGATGAGATTCCCAGATTCCTGATATTACAGACTAAACTACTTTCTTTTTTACGCATGAGACTTGTTCTGTTTACGTCTTATTCCACTTTGCCTTATACTTGTCAGTGATTGCATTGTGGGAAAAAATAATTTATAGAGATGTCAAATTGCAGACGTTTAAACAAGATGAAAATTGTCTGCTGGACTTCAAAAGATTTTACATCGTCCCACTGTAACCTTATGAACATTTGATTATGAATACACATTGTATATTCTGGTTCAGAACTTAAAATTAATAACTCCTGTACCCTTCTTTTTTAAGTTTGTTATTAGTACAATGTGAATTTTGAGTTTCATTATTATTGGTCAATATTTCAACGCTTTATTTATTCTCAAAATGCAATCCAGCTTCTGGCATTTTGTCACCAACTCTACTCTCTTCATAGGGGGACTTGGTCTTGCAGCCATGTCCAAGTTTTTCAAAAAGTTGGTATGTCTGCACATCGCTGGACACATGAAGCAGTGGTATTAGTGAGAGATTGGCACTCAAGTCTTAAAAGCTCTTCAGTACATTGAGTACAAAATGTCAGAGATAAAATCAACAAATTTATGATCTACTACTGAATCTGTCAGACTGAATTATTTATCGACATTTTTTTGATGATACAACCTAAAGTTACTGTTGGTTATTAATGGGGAAGGATGGGCTCTGTTACATCAAAATGTCAAGTGCAGTTTAACTTGTTTGGATGTTGCATTCATGATGAAACTAATGTGACCTCTGAGTACTCAACCCTATGAACTTTGAACTCAATCTGAAGAAAGATGTCCTCACATTCCAAAATGGACAATAGTAGTTAAATAAAATGGAGTTTTACGTCCTACTGTTCTGTACCTAATCAACTTATGAAGACGGGCAATGCCATGACATCTGCATAAGCCTATCTACTGCAAATCTTTTTATGATTTCCAACTGTCGAGGGATCTTTAACATGCACAGCCTGCAGCACACAGGGCCTCTGCTAAGGATTTGACAAACTGAAAAAAGGCATCAGATACAATGAACTCTGTCCAAATGTAAACTACATCACTAAAATATCTTGTAAAGGCTTCAGAACCATCAGCTAACAGCTTATTAATAATTGTTTATATAGAAAGATGGCGGCTGGCTGACTGACAGGTACAAGATGTGAGGGAGTTGAAATGTCTTGTTCCTGCTAATAAAAATCTATAATTAGACATGATAGATCTTCCATGTTGGAGATTAAAAAGGTTTATAGCCAAGATAAGATAACCTGCATGTCTTGCAGTTCTGGAGTCATGTTATTTACACACTTTCTTTACATCTTCTTCCAACCTGCTGAAAAACTTGTCTGGGTGATCTAGTCTTTGTGAATTTCAACATGGCAACTGATTAATAAACATTGAATGACTCTTAGGAACTTATGCGAGATGTAAATTTTTCATTGGTTTATGGATTTGACTCACGAAATAGTGAGCTCAATCCTTGTAAGATATGCCTCAAAATATTGTTAGCTCAATCCTTTTAAGATATGCCTCAAAATATAGTTCGCTCAATCCTATTCTTCAACCAAAAGTTGGTTAATCCTTTCAGATATGCCTCATTACATCACAATATTTATCTAAAGTTGAATAAAGTGTAGAAAAAAACAACTTCCTGTTTTCCTCATGATGTCAGCTTTTTAGTCATGATATTAATATCTGTACAGAGGATTGACGAGCCGAAAAAAAAAATAGAATTCGACAAATTCCCACAAGACTGTTCCAATTTTTTTTTCAGAATTCTTGATTCTTGTATAGACTTGATTTACCAGATGTAAATAGTATTGTTGTGTCTAGTCTCACAAAATGAATACCACAAGCATATCATTTATGAATATGAACATATCAAATATGCATGGTCACCTGGCAACCATAAGCAGACGGAATGTATTACTACTCTGGCAACACCTCACCTGGTTACCATGCTGTACTATTTTCTGCCAGACCATCATGAAAATAAAGTATTTGTTGAAAATAAATGATAATTTCATGAGTAATATGAGTCACAGGATGTAGTAGGAAGTTGACTTTTTCTCTGTAATTTCTGGTACCGTGGTAACGCTGTTGTCGTGTAATTGTTAAGGCTTGACTGAATTATTGCATAATATCAAAACATGGATTTAGGTGGCGAGAGGAAACATGTATTTCTAATTGGAAACATGATTCAAATTTAGAGTGATGTCATACTGGGTTGTGTTTTTTTTCTAAAAATAAAGTTTCATTGATGTTTGTATCTTCGTGACGACAATGTGATGAATGAAAAGTTTTAAATGACATTCTTGTGTAGATTTTTTTTTCGGCTTTTTCAAATTTTGGAAGATTTGGAATGAAATTAATGGAGATTTAAATCCTACTCTTCTACACTTAATGAAGACAGGCAATGCCATGACGGAAATTTTGCCAAGGCATAAGCCTACTCTTTTTGCGATTTCAAAACTGTTGAGGGGTTGTTAACATGCAAATTGTAACATATTCAAATCTTACAGAAAAACACCAACATTTTATCAAAATCCACTTAATATTAAAAGAAACCCTTTCCCAAAAGTTGAAAGTTATCTGCATTCCAGAGAAGGAATGAGCATAGCTTATCATAAATCATGGTTTTTATCCAACAGAGTTATGGCCATTTTAACTAGATACAAATTTTTATGAGCTGGAATTTGACAGTTATTATTATTATGATGTTTGGCATGAAAATATTCAGGATTCCTGAAAATTAGTTGACCAATTACTGGCATTCTGAAATTCAATATTTGGTACCATTCTCATAAATTGGTACCAAAGTACCCTGTCAGGAATAATTAGGTCACTAGCTTAATTTATCTTAAAGAAACAGATAAATGGATATACTATTTTTAACTCAATGGTTCACATGCTCATACAGACAGTGTTATTAAATATTAAAAAGAAGCACTCGATATATAGATATACTATTTCTGACATTTATTAACTCAAGGTTTCACATGCTCTTACTTGCAGCGTTATCAATTTTTGCTGCCTTTATGAGAATGTGAAATGTTGAGTCTTATTTTAACTGTCATCTGTGTATAAAACAGAGTTTTGTGTATAAAACAGAGTTTTGTGTCCTAATTAATAAAATCTAAGGATGGATAGATCAAAGAATAAAACTAAATCAAATTCTCTACCAGGCATTTACTTTCCTTAGATTTCAATTTGTACCAAATTTCTGTACTAAATAATGAAGATATTCCTTCATGGCTTTTTGAAGAAAAACATAGCTTTCTTATAACACCTTATACTTGTGACCTAGGCCAGTGCTTCTATAGGAGAGTATCTCTTATAACACCTAATACTTGTAACCTAGGCCAGTGCTTCTATAGGAGAGTATCTCTTATAACACCTAATACTTGTGACCTAGGCCAGTGCTTCTATAGGAGAGTATCTCTTATAACACCTAATACTTGTAACCTAGGCCAGTGCTTCTATAGGAGAGTATCTATTATAACACCTAATACTTGTAACCTAGGCCAGTGCTTCTATAGGAGAGTATCTCTTATAACACCCTTTAATACTTGTAACCTAGGCCAGTGCTTCTGTAGGAGAGTATCTCTTATAACACCTAATACTTTTAACCTAGGCCAGTGCTTCTGTAGGAGAGTATCTCTTATAACACTTAATACTTGTAACCTAGGCCAATGCTTCTGTAGCAGAGTATCTCTTATAACACCTAATACTTGTAACCTAGGCCAGTGCTTCTGTAGGAGAGTATCTCTTATAACACCTTATACTTGTGACCTAGGCCAGTGCTTCTATAGGAGAGTATCTCTTATAACACCTAATACTTGTAACCTAGGCCAGTGCTTCTATAGGAGAGTATCTTTTATAACACCTAATACTTGTAACCTAGGCCAGTGCTTCTATAGGAGAGTATCTCTTATAACACCTAATACTTGTAACCTAGGCCAGTGCTTCTGTAGGAGAGTATCTCTTATAACACCTAATACTTGTACCTAGGCCAGTGCTTCTATAGGAGAGTATCTCTTATAACACCTAATACTTGTAACCTAGGCCAGTGCTTCTGTAGGAGAGTATCTTTATAACACCTAATACTTGTAACCTAGGCCAGTGCTTCTGTAGGAGAGTATCTCTTATAACACCTAATACTTGTGACCTAGGCCAGTGCTTCTATAGGAGAGTATCTCTTATAACACCTAATACTTGTAACCTAGGCCAGTGCTTCTATAGGAGAGTATCTCTTATAACACCTAATACTTGTGACCTAGGCCAGTGCTTCTATAGGAGAGTATCTCTTATAACACCTAATGCATATGACCTAGACCAGTGCTTCTATAGGAGAGTATCTCTTATAACACCTAATGCATATGACCTAGACAAGTGCTTCTATAGGAGAGTATGTCTTCTAACACCAAATTCTTGTAGCCTAGGTGGTGCTTCTATAGGAAAATATCTCTTATAACACCCTCTACCCAAAATAGCATTCCAGTTTTGGCCCGTCAAATATTAAGAAGGTTCAATGCCAAATACTGTACAAGATTCAAGTAAAGTCACTTACATGGTGACACCAGTGACACTAGCAAAACTATTAAATGATATCTGACAAAACTTTGTTTTTGATTTCTAAATTTTTCGACTACTATATAACTAGTTGTTTCCATGGCGATGAAATTTGGTTAAAAGATTGATAAAGACAAACCTTGACATTGTTAGAATAGAAATATGTTTTATCAATGAAATTTCGTGGCCTTCAATGTTCAAAGCATGTGTTTAAACGTATGTGTGGTAGATAAGACCATGACTAGTGGAGTTGATGTTAAACCTCGATAACAAATCACTTGGGGAAGTGTTTGAAATTAAAATGACCATCACAAATTCTCAAGAAATTTCCATTGTTTTCGAAGTATTTCTAAATCATTGAAACTTGGGAAACAATTTGAAAGTGAAATGACAAACTCAAATTCCCAAGAATTTCCAATTGTTTTCTAAGAATTTCCAATTGTTTTCTAAGTATTTCTAAGTATGTTAAAATCTATCATTGAAACTTGGGGAACAGTTTGAAAGTGAAATGACCAACTCAAATTTCCAAGAATTTCCAATTGTTTTCTAAGTTAAGTACTTCCTGTGGAGAGAAGGTCAAAGCGATATGTTTAGAATTCCGCGCCGGCCACTCCCAGAAAATGTAGTAGGTGGATTCCTTTATAGACTGTTGACTTTTAAATAGCGTGTTGTTTCAATTATGCAGATAATGAAACTATTTGACAATTTAACACTATTATAATTTATATGGTTGTCTTGAGTGCAAATTACACCCAATTACTGCATGACCTTTTCCAGTGCATGGAGAAAAGTTTCTTTATAAGTATTTTTTACCATACTGATGTTTGTTATACTATGATTTATGAGCCTTCTTATTCGTTGATAAATTGTGTTCAATTTTGTTCATAACTTTTTAATATAGTGATAATTTACTTTGTATTTTACATGGATCAGAATTAGGTCCAATACACAAGGACATGGTGCTGTCTATCATTCAGTCCATAGAGACAAACATAGACTCTTTATTTTACATGGGTCAGAATTAGGTCCAATACTCTAGGACATGGTCCTGTCTAAAATTCAGTCCAAAGAGACAAACAGAGACTCTTTATTTTACATGGGTTAGAATTAGATCCAATACACAAGGACATGGTCCTGTCTAACATTCAGTCCATAGAGAAAAACATAGGCTCTGTATTTTACATGGGTCAGAATTAAATCCAATACACAAGAACATGGTCCTGTCTAACATTCAGCCCATAGAGACAAACATAGACTCTTTATTTTACATGGGTCAGAATTAGATCCAATACACAAGGACATGGTCCTGTCTAACATTCAGTCCATAGAGACAAACATAAAAATTCTTTATTTTACATGGTGTCAGAATTAGGTCCCCAAAACACAAGGACATGGTCCTGTCTAACATTCAGTCCATAGAGACAAACATAGACTCTTTATTTTACATGGGTCAGAATTAGGTCCAATACACAAGGACATGGTCCTGTGTAACATTCAATCCATAGAGACAAACATAGACTCTTTATTTTACATGGGTCAGAATTAGGTCCAATACACAAGGACATGGTCCTGTCTAACATTCAGCCCATAGAGACAAACATAGACTCTTTATTTTACATGGGTCAGAATTAGGTCCAATACACAAGGACATGGTCCTGTCTAACATTCAATCCATAGAGACAAACATAGACTCTTTATTTTACATTGGTCAGAATTAGGTCCAATACACAAGGACATGATCCTGTCTAACATTCAGTCCATAGAGACAAACATAAACTCTTTATTTTACATGGGTCAGAATTAGATCCAATACAAAATGTACAATTGGTTTAAAATACAAAAGCAACATAATGTATTAGATAGACAGATTTATGTTCCTGCAATCAAGTCATTTCCACAAAATATATACCACGTGCACATGCCTTGAAATCTCCCATAATTACTCTTTAATTCTTGAATATAAAATATAAAAAAAAGTGATGAAAGGAGTATATGAAGTCATAACAAGTGTAAGATGCGTTACAACAGGTGTTATGGGCGTATTTTAGGCGGTGTTAACAGTTAATTGTGTTCTAACAGTTGACTTTTAGTTTGAAATTTAAATATTTAAAATTAATTTGATGTTAGACTACAATTATTGTGTCAACTGTACTTTGGAAAATCATAGAGTGGAAATATATTGTACTAACAGAAATTATATACCAGAGGTCTCCTTCTCAAAGACTTAAGATGATTTAAGTGTTCTGGTCATCTGAGACCTTATTCTTGATAACTTAACTTAAGATGATTTAAGTGTTCTGGTCATCTGAGACTTATTCTTGATAACTTAACTTAAGATGATTTTAGTGTTCCAGGCATCTGAGAACTTATTCTTGATAACTTAACTTAAGATGATTTTAGTGTTCCAGTCATCTGAGACCTTATTCTTGATAACTTAACTTGAGATTATTTTAGTGTTCCAGTCTTCTGGGGTCTTATTTTTCAAAACTTAACTTAGGATGATTTTAGTGTTCTTGTCATCTGATTGGTCAATCACTAAAATTGATTTTAAATTCAGTTTTGTCATCCAATCAGATTACTGTATTTCTTAAAATCTGTTGTTTACAATAATGATGAAGAAAATATAGTTTAAATGAGCTGAAGTTAAAAAAGAATAAATAACATTCTTAAAGGGCCATGGTAGCTTTAAAAACAACAACTTGAATAGAATCCTTTTCAGATCTCTGTTGTGCCTTTTCAGATCTCTGTTGTGCCTTTTCAGATCTCTGTTGTGCCTTTTCAGATCTCTGTTGTGCCTTTTCAGATCTCTGTTGTGTTTATATTTCTAATAATTTCAAATGGGTGTAAAGTAAAAAAAAAAAGTAGTAAAATTCTTAAAGGGCCATGGTAGCTTTAAAAACAACAACATGAATATAATACTCCTATTCTTCAATATTCAACTTGATTTCTATTTTCTAATGTATAAATAATTTACAAAAACATCATTTTACTGAAATTTTTTAATAGTATAAAATTCTTTGAACAACTTTATACATAGTCATTGGAAAACACATGTTGACAGAAATTTCTTCCATTGAATATAAAAAACGGTGTATCTAGAATATATTTTATCTTTAGTATTACAACATGTCCTTTTTTTTTCACTTATTCATCATTAGTAACATTTATAAATCAACCCATGTGTTAATAGCTGTGCTTCCCTCCCAATTATGCAAAAAAAGAACCCATTTTTCTGCTGTCTTAGCAAAATTTTTCCAATAGATAACACTGTGCCTTTCCCATAATTTACATTGTAACATTTTATCATAAGTTTCTCAAACTATTTCATTAGAAACATAAGACCATTAATAGTTACTGTTACCTTTCAACACTAACTCTACATTTAACACTGCTTTTCGTTCCTGTTACATACCTTTTAATATAACCTGTCCTTTCAACCACCCTAATCTCTACAATTAGTGAACACTGCTTTAACCCTGTTCCAGTGCCTTCTGTTGAATAGTAACATGTTACCTTTCAACCACCCTAATCTCTACAATTAGTGAACACTGCTTTAACCCTGTTCCAGTCCTTTTTAATAGTAACTGTTACCTTTCAACCACCCTAATCTTCAATGTGAACTACTTTAACCCTGTCCAGTCCTTCTGTTGAATAGTAACTTGTTACCTTTCAACCACCCTAATCTCTACAATTAGTGAACACTGCTTTAACCCTGAACCAGTACCTTCTGTTGAATAGTAACTTGTTACCTTTCAACCACCCTAATCTCTACAGTTGGTGAACACTGCTTTAATCCTGTGACAGTGCCGTTTATAATAGTCGATTTTTTTCTCATTTCAGCAAGACAGAGGGCGAACGAGAACACCAGACAGGGGGGATGTAGCTGTAGGACCTATATGTGGAGTAGATTGTCAAAATAGACAGGGGGGTGGATGTAAATGTATAGGAGAAAAAGGATCAAGGGTAAGTACGATGATTCTATTTATATCGAGAAAGCTGATGCATTATGGTCTCTTTAGGAATATTTGAAAGTTAAAATATGCCTGACTGATTCTAGAATGCATCATGTCAAGATTTACTGGTACTTCACAATCTGATAATCCAGACGAGAACGCGTCTGACCTAGTTACCAGAATCAGGACACGAGGATAATTGGGAGACATTTTAAAGGCATGACCTCACCCTTTACACCAACTGATTTAGTCTGGTGTTGTAATTTAATGGACGCCAATCGTGTTTGGGTCCGTAAGAACGACGTAATAGTATCGGATAATACAATTTGTTTACATTCATTTCATTATTTTATGGAATCGATTCTTCAGTTGCAAAAATTCCTGACCTTGACCTTGATAATTGAGCATGTAATAAAAATGAAGATCCAATTGATTTTGTAGAGTTTGTTTTAACAGTATTTTCTGTTCACACGACCACCTTTATTAAGAGCCCACCTTCAATAAGCGACCACAATAAAGTCCCCCCTACGAGTTTTCAATGTAATTAACGACTAATAAACGACCACCTTCATTGTGTCACCAGTGACCATGCAATCTAAATGAGTAGTACAAATAGAAATATATATCTAGACACAATTATATAGATTACAATGACATCAATCTTCTGTATTAAGAACAAAGAATATATGGATGTACTACCTCTGAATTTATTACATACTACGTTTCGGAACACATACAGGTAACAATCTTCTGGCTATTTATTTAATAGGAATTTGTCCTGATGTGAAAAGGGCGTTATTGTGATTTTTCTTTTCTATTTTTCAGGGTAGTTTTGGACCAGTTGGACCCCCTGGTCCACCCGGTAAACAAGGATTTCAAGGACCAGAGGGATTATTAGGACCTAAAGGTATTTCTGGTGAGCTTGGACCTGTTGGTGCACGTGGTGAAAAGGGTGCTCGGGTATGAACTATTTAGATATTTTCTTTAAATATGTCCTGTGTAATGAGTTCCAATGTAGGCATATTTTACATTAATCACAACAATAGTGGGATTTTCTAACACAGCGGTTAGAGTGTTGGTTCTTTACGTCATGACGTCATTTGCTTGGATACGTTGAAAATGTCGGACATGAGTTCCAATCTCAACCGGATTGTGAATAAGTCCATCTTCACTCAAAATTCCAGTCCACCCAGCTGTAAATGGGTACGGATAATCCAGGAAAGATCAATGCCAAGAGGTTTGGCCAAGGACCAGCTGGCAGAAAGGATCCCTGCCACAGCGATCTTGTTAACCTAAGTTGTTATCCTTGTAAGATCAATGCCAAAAGGTTTGATCAAGGACCAGCTAGTAGAAAGGATACTTAACTTTGAACCTAAGTTGTTATCCTTGTAAAATCAATGCCAAAAGGTTTGATCAAGGACCAACTAGTAGAAAGGATACTTAACTTTGAACCTAAGTTGTTATCCTTGTAAAATATACTTGTTTCTTTCTTTTTCTGATATTGTAAAGAGTAAATCCGCAATTTTAGACAACAATATTCTGTTCTGTACTGGGTTATTTGATCCCTAGCGTTTTTGATAACAGGATTTCAAGTTTTAAATACTATCTATCAAAACATGTATTATACAAGTTGAAATGAAATATTCAAGACAAGCTATTAGCCTAAATAGATATATATGATAACATCTTTAAGTTGTCATTTCGAGAAATGTTTGAATAATGAAATCGCTATAGCAACTCAATTCCCGTTTATTTTCTATTTAAGAATATGTGATTCACTCTTGTCATTGAATCTTAAAGAATTAAAAGCAAACTTTACTATTAAATTATATCACAAATCCGCTCAGTAGGGAAAAGCAATTCAGAATATATACTATTGTCCTGTTGTCTAACAGTAGAATATATACTATTGTCCTGTTGTCTAACAGTAGAATATATACTATTGTCCTGTTGTCTAACAGTAGAATATATACTATTGTCCTGTTGTCTAACAGTAGAATATATACTATTGTCCTGTTGTCTAACATTAGAAATATCTAAAAGCAATTTACATTAGAATATATACTATTGTCCTGTTGTCTAAAGTAGGGTAATACATTGTTCGAATTCAGTAAATATATACTATTGTCCTGTTGTCTAACAGTAGAATATATACTATTGTCCTGTTGTCTAACGTTTCAGATAAAATCCTTCTTCAGAAACACTTCAGTAGAATATATACTATTGTCCTGTTGTCTAACGTTTCAGATAAAATGCCTTCTTCAGAAACACTTCAGTAGAATATATACTATTGTCCTGTTGTCTAACAGTAGAATGTCCTTGTTCAGAAACACTTCAGTAGAATATATACTATTGTCCTGTTGTCTAACATTTCAGCTAAATACCTTCTTCAGAAACACTTCAGTAGAATATATACTATTGTCCTGTTGTCTAACATTTCAGCTAAATACCTTCTTCAGAAACACTTCAGTAGAATATATACTATTGTCCTGTTGTCTAACATTTCGACTACATACCTTCTTCAGATACACTTCAGTAGTTTTTGATCACATTTTTCGTCTTTCTGTTACCTATTAGTTACATATATATCTTTTCAAATATTTATAATACTCAAGCAAGTTTTAATGCGATGTTTGCATTTTTGCAAAAACGTAACTATGACCTTTGTTGTTTCCCAGTAAGTGACTTAATTAGACCTCCTTTATTCAAATAAATATATGAATCATAAGAGGGTACAGGAAATTTAGCAAGTTTTAGTGCCACCATCACTTCCTGAAAGTCTGTGGAATTTAGAAGGAGAAAGATGTTCTTTTTCATGTGTTGATATTAGTCTAACCTACTGGCTTGCCATGAACAACATTTTCCTTCTTGTTAACAGTTGAGTAATCAAACAAACATCGAATCTAGACCACACCTATCAACCACATTAAAACCAGGGTGAGGTAACTCTCATGTCTGACTACAACTTAGTCCTAAACCTCGAACAAATTATAAATTTAATGTTCATTCTAAAAAGCAGTATTCCTTCAATATCAGAATTTTGCTACAGTTGAATTTCAGTAGCAGGGAGACTTAAATGAACCATAGTTTGTTAACCTTTTAATTGAAGCAATCTACAACTCCCCACAGTCTGGTGAAATAGAACTACTGTTTATTTAGTTTGTCTTATCTGGAGGTCTAAAACAACACTAGTGTTACAAATATGTGGTTCCCTCTCTATCACTTATTAGGCCACTACAAATAATCTAAATAAAACTCTATGTCAAAACGCTTCCACCACTTTTATCAAACCAGAATTATAAATTATAAATCTTAGGATTTGTATTAGGTTTTTTTTTATTAGTTACTTTTAAACCTCTTTGATACTTACTTTTAAATATCCTTAATAATTACTTTTGTATCTGTTTAATACTTACTTTTAAACCTCTTTGATACTTACTTTTAAATCTCTTTAATACTTACTTTTTAAGTCTCTTTAATACTTACTTTTAAACCTCTTTGATACTTACTTTTAAATCTCTTCAATTCTTACTTTTGTATCTCTTTAATACTTACTTTTGAATCTCTTTAATACTGACTTTTAAATCTCTTTAATACTTACTTTTAAATCTCTTTAATACTTACTTTTAAATCTCTTTAATACTTACTTTTAAATCTCTTTAATACTTACTTTTAAATCTCTTTAATACTTCCGTTTAAATCTCTTTAATACTTACTTTTAAATCTCTTTGATACTTACTTTTAAATCTCTTTGATACTTAGTTTTAAATCTCTTTAATACTTACTTTTAAATCTCTTTAATACTTACTTTTAAATCTCTTTAATACTTACTTTTAAATCTCTTTAATACTTACTCTTATATCTCTTCAATACTTACTTTTAAAAATACTTTTTACATGGATTGCCGATAAAAAAAAAAATGAATTAAAATCTTATTAGAAACTAAATGTGCAAAAACTTACAAAATGAAACAAAATAATGATTTTAGGTGAAAATTGAGGAATAACAATAAGGGAGTAGACAAGTAATTGAAGTTGGAAATGAAAGTTAAACGTGCTCCACATGCTACTTTAAAACAACACAATCTTACATTAAAAACTGTTTAAAATCAAACTGGGCTGAGATATACAGGAATATTTCAGAATGTAGAATTTAAAGAGACCATAAAGAGTGTTGATATAGGTTGAAGTTCAGGGTGTTGTAAATCAAAGAAAAGAGTGAGATCAACCTAAATGGACCATAGTACCATACTATCAAGTTACTAGCATAACAGCTGGGGATCTCATTTTATCTGATGGCAGCAGTCCAAATTACCTGTACCAAGCTATTTATACTCCCCCCTTGTCCTAATTTATATATGAATCATAGAAACTAGCGGAATTTCAAAAATTGAAGCTCTTTGTAAATTAAATAAGTAAGTTTTAAATGGAAGTTACACTGGAGTGTAACTGTCGACAAATATAATAACCCTTGTGCCGTTGCAGTTGCTTTCGTAGCATTGCTTAACCGCAATGCTACAACCTACAATCCCTAGCTGGTCCTACACTGATCCTAACTAAATCCTAATATGATTCTAAACAAGCCAAATTTCAAACAATAGAATGAAATATCTTTAAGTGGTAATTTTACTCCAGTAAGCCCAATAATGTATAAAACAGTAGATAACGATTGTATGATAAAAAGCATTTTCAAATAAATAATTGCCCAGTGGCCGTTGGCAAAAAAAATTCTGTTTGGTGACCTAATTCTGGAGAATAGCTACCCAGATGGTCAGTAGTTGAAAGTGAATTTACTTGGTAGGATTAATGCAGAAGTTTATTCATGCGTCCCCCTGCCTCCCCTTTTGTTCCCCCACCTCTGTTTTTGCCACCAGGCTCAAGGGTAATTGGGCACCATACTAATATTTCTGTTCTTATTTCAGGGAAAGATGGGATCTCCTGGATTCCCTGGTATTAATGGCATTCCTGTAAGTTTTAAACCATTTTTCTGTGTTAATCTTCAAATAATAAATTGCTACTATTCTAATCTGAAGGACTGACATGGAAAAAGCTGCTAGTCGTTTGGATGAGAAAATAAACTGAGGCTCTGTGTGCTTCACAGACTGTGTATGTTAAAGATTCCTCGACATTTGGAAATGGCAAAAAGAGTAGACTAATGCTGCTGTCCGCCAAAATTTCCCTCATTGTACACTGCATGGCGTTGCCGTCTTCATTATCCCAGAACGTGCAGAAGAGTAGGACGTAATTCTCCCTTCATTCCTTTTTATGATATAACAGTGGCTTCTTATGCTTCTGAAAGTAATATCTAAGTAAAGTTTTGAATACTATATTTATTGTAGGGTATACCTGGCCCAGCTGGACCCCGTGGTATGAATGGTTTAGACGGCTGCAATGGTACACAGGTAAAGTTCACACTATTTACTCAATTCCCTATTGATAAAGTTTACCTCATTCTACACTGTGTGTGTTACATCCACAGTTTGGGAGCAATGTCAAAGATTTCTCAGTTGTTCTCTGTGATAGGTAAGCAGTGGAAGTTGAAATTCTTGAGCATTTCTTACAAATCAAAATTTGATCTGTTTCTGGGGCCTTACTCTCGAAAAGATACATAAGATAAAATCAAGATTTTAAGAAATATAGTCATCTGATTGGATAATAAAACTAAATTTAAAATAGAATTTAGTGATTGACCAATCAGATGACTGGAAAACTAAGATCATCTTAAGTTGATTTTTATCTCAAATTAAGTAATTTTATCCAATGAGATTTCTGTAAGTTTTCGAGAATAAGAGCCCTGGTCTATTAAAGTAAAACATCTTATTTATCAATTATTATTGTTGATGTAAGTGGCCATACTGAAGTCTGTGGTGCCAGGAAGTTGGCAGTAAATTTCAACCATGCAGCACATAATGAGTATAAGTTGACCTCTATACACAGGAAGTCAATTCCAAATAGAAAAACATGAGAGGTATTAAAGATGGCTGGAATCGTTTAGAATACTTGAGACAGTTTAGTTTCATTTCCATTGATTTTAGGAAAATGACCCCAGTGACCTTTGGGAGCAATAAATGTCTGCTGCAAGGAATGGAATTTCGTCCATTTTTATGTGTCTGACCCTCCATATTTATTAGGTGTTACTTACTGTTTAAATACCCAGTGGACTGAGGACTGCCTCCATTCTCTTGCCCGTCTGATGAAAATCAACCCATTTGCTTGTCTGAGTCTTATCTTTATGAGGTCATCTGACCTGACCTTAGACAGCCATACTGCTTCATGCTTAGAATGCAATTTGTAGAACATTGTCAGCCATTTTAGTATTTGTCCAATTTATCAACATGTTAATGTGTCTACTCATTCAGATGAGACAATAAACTGAGGCCCCGTGTGCTACAGACTGTGCACGTTAAAGATCCCTCAACAGTTGGAAATCGCAAAAAAAATAAACTTATGCCGCTGTCCTGGCAAAATTTCATTCATGAAGTTGCCCTTCTTTATTAGTCCATTAGGTCCAGAAGAGTAGGATGTAAAACTTCATTTCATTTCATTTAACAAGTTAACAAAATTTTGGATGATTACCTTCAATACGTTTGCTGCATTGTGGAAATTAAAATGAATAAAATTGTTTAAGTTGTCCAAAATTAAGTGAAAGAAGCGAGTTTGAGAATAAAATAGACAGTCTGTGAATGGCTTGGGTTGATTTGTTGTATAATTTGGTAAATTGAGGAAAGTTTAACCTCCCAACAAACATAAATAAACTTTTAAATTCTTTCTCTCTAGAAGTCTTGAACTTTAATTGAAACCACATTGAGGTTTTCATTTCCAGGTCTTTAACAAGTCATTAACATATTTTCATGTGAAAACAAGATTTTTATCAAGTTATGGCTGAAGACTATCTCAATGTAATTTAAAGGAGATGTTGCAAGTCTTAAGACCTTACAGTCAAAATTTTTATTTTTTATCATTTTGATTTTCATTTCTGAAATGAGAAAGTCCTGTGAAATTATCAACAAATTTAATATTCAAGGATTAAACGTTGGTCTCACTAGCATTATTGGTGTGTAAACGTAGTTGATCACGTGACAAACTAACGCAATTTTCACTTTTTTATGATCGGTTCCCTTGAATTTGCCACAAATCTTAGATTGTGTCATTATGTGGTGCCTTGACGACGTCAATCACGTCATAGTATCACGTGACAAACTACAGTTCATCGAAAGGGAGTGTAGTAGAAATGTAAATATTTTGATTTGGAAGTTAAGCACAATCAAAAAAATATATCTGGACACACCAATAATATGGATAACAATTACTTTATTAAATAACTTCTGACTTTTCGACGAGGGTTTGACCAATCAAAACAATCATTTGAAAAGACATGTGCATTTCATGATCTATTTTTATTGGAGGACAAATTGCTATTTGGTTTATCTCTGGCGAAACTGCCACTCCCATTGTCTATAATATTGTATAGTAAACCATGCTATAACTTCGATTAAATCTAGTTGTAGCACATCTGAGGCCCCGCCCATCAAAAAAATCTTATAATACAATGAAAACAACAAAAGGATTTTCTATTTTCCCCCTCCCGCTTCATACTATAATTACATATGTACCTTATTTATTTAGGGTGAACCTGGTTTCCCTGGTAATTCTGGTTTACCTGGTTTGGAAGGTCCTTCTGGTATTACTGGTCCCAAGGGTCAGAAAGGTGAACCAGCTCGAGATGGTTTTGCAATTAAAGGACAAAAGGTAAGTAAATTCATTTTGGTGACAGGATTTATTAACCAATGTAAGTTCATGGTAACCAAATTTTGGGTGGAAACCTTACATTAGTCTTGGTAAAAACATAATCTTGTAGTAACTTAAGTTAGTTCTTTTAATGGTGAATAAGTAACCTTTATTATGTTAATGGTACATAAGTAACCTACATTAATGTTATATGAGTAACCTACATTAGTTATGTTAATGGTACATAAGTAACCTACATTAATGTTATATGAGTAACCTACATTAGTTATGTTAATGGTACATAAGTAACCTACAAAAATGTTATATGAGTAACCTACATTAGTTATGTTAATGGTACATAAGTAACCTACATTAATGTTATATGAGTAACCTACATTAGTTCTGTTAATGGTACATGAGTAACCAACCTACAGAAGCTCAGTTAATGGTACATAAGAAACCTATTTCTTTTGATCTTATAGGGTGACCCTGGAGCTAATGGTTTACCTGGAATACCTGTAAGTATGATACAAATTGAATTTAAGAATAAACCACGAAGTCATGAATTTTAACAACTTGTTTTGTCAGTAAGAAAGGAGCAGTGATTCTGTGATTTCAGTCTTGAAAGTCTTGAGGAACACTTTACTGCCAATGGCAATAGATCTGTTTTTAACTTAAACTCGAACAAAAGTTGGAGGTTCTTTATAATAGTGTCTTGTTTCCTTATTCCAAGATTTCTTAAAGAAGTACGTATTTATCCCATAATTAGTATCTTGTGTTATATATGTGCTCCACGCTTCTAAATGTCATTCCAATCTCATAATAAGTTTGTAGTTTGTTGTTGCAAATAGCAACAGTATTTCTTAAAGAATCTTTATCTAAATGTTATATTATCATCTTCTTTAGGGAAGCCCTGGTATTGATGGTCCTATTGGTCCACAAGGTTTAAAAGGTGATGTCGGGCCACAGGTAAGATTAAAGTTATATTTTTTTGGAATATGTAGGCCTATTATTTTTGATTGATCAGTTTATACCCTCTGCTGTTATATATCTTATTTCTGTCTTCATTGGGCCTTAAGATGCAGAAGAGTAGGATGTAAAACTCCATTCATTTCAGTTCTATCACTGAATTTCAAGTTGTATTTATTTTCTAATGTTTCTCCTACTTTTCTCCTACTTACCCCCACTTAACCCTATTTTCTTCTACTTAACCCTACTTTTCTCTACTTTCTTCCTACTTTACCTGACTTTTCTTCTACTTTACCCCTACTTTACCCTATTTTCTTCTACTTAACCCTACTTTTCTCTACTTTCTTCCTACTTTACCCTACTTTTCTTCTACTTTACCCCTACTTTACCTACTTACCCCTACTTTATCCTTAAAGTGTTAAATAAATTATGATAAACTATTCTAGGGTCCACCTGGTTTCCGAGGTGATGTGGGAGAGAAAGGTAATATGGGTGTTGGATTTACTGGACAAAAAGGTGATCTTGGTGATAAAGGTCCCCCTGGTCCACCCGGTCCCCCTGGAGTCAACCCATTTGTTCAACCCCCTGGTACATTAACTGGATCCTAAGGGAGACCGTGGTATGAAGGGAATGAAGGTAAGCTTTGTTTTGGAATATTTTTGATCCCAGCTTTATGGGGCTGCTTGGATGGCATCGGAATTTTGTGACCACTTCAGTCAACATAAAAACTATAGCAAAGCTAGAGCAAATATCATCAATACATTTTTGATCATCAATAATATTCAAGAGAGGGAAGGATGTCCATAGCACTATGAAAGATTCTGTATATTTTTGTAGGGTGAACCTGGTTCTTCTGGTCCCTCTGGTTACGATGGTCCTCCTGGTTTACAGGTAAGCATTTTATTGAGCTAAAATATATTTCCTGTTAAATATTCTTTACAACATGGAGAAAACATAACCAAATAGAAAATGACATACAAGTTTTAGAAAGTTAGCTAGAAAAATTACAGCTATAGGTCTAAGAATGATTTTAATATATGTTATGTGTTACTGGTATGAAGTTATCAAATTTTTTTGTGTTATGACGTCATCAAATTTCACTTGTGTTATGACGTCATCAAATTTCACTTGTGTTATGACATCATCAAATTTCACTTGTGTTATGACATCATCAAATTTCACTTGTGTTATGACGTCATCAAATTTCACTTGTGTTATGACGTCATCAAATTTCACTTGTGTTATGACATTTTTTCATCAAATTTCACTTGTGTTATGACGTCATCAAATTTCACTTGTGTTATGATGTCATTAAATTTCCCTTGTGTTATGATGTCATCAAATTTCACTTGTGTTATGACGTCATCAAATTTCCCTTGTGTTATGATTTCATCAAATTTCACTTGTGTTGTGACATCATCAAATTTCACTTGTGTTATGACGTCATCAAATTTCACTTGTGTTATGATGTCATCAAATTTATCTTGTGTTATGTCGTTAACAAATTTCACTTGTGTTGTAAGGGTTATTTGATTTTCGGCAGGCACTCTTTATAGATTTCATGCCTAAAATCATTTAAGAGCCAAGAATTTAAACCTATAAAAAGATAATGAAGACATTGCAATCATTAAAAGAAATGAGAGGAGGGGAATGACCTAGTAAATGTTTCTAACTATCTTGTTCATGTGGAGTAGGAGCCATATGGTTTCTATTAAAAGTCTATACAGAATCTTAGAGAGTGTATTTTATATAACAATTTAACAGTAGCTAGGCTTGAAACTTTGGATGTTATGTTTATAATTCCAACATGGTTTAGAGCTGTTTAGGTTATGGGATCTTGTTCTTTACATTCAAGAATAGATAAACAAGACAGGGCCTGCAATCCTAAATTAATAATGCAAAAGAGCATCTTGATTTAGAAATATATAATTAAATTAATGTAGGCCAAAATTCAATTTTTAAGCACAATCCAAAATAAGATGATGCAAAAAGTGTCTAGGTAGATTTTTAAATACATAAAATAAACAAATGTATGCCAAAAATACAAGGCTTAAGCATAATCCAAAATAAAATGAGTTTTTTCCCAGGGAGAATATAAAATAAATTATTGAAAAATAACACAAGGGGTGCAAATTATTTTAAGGTAAATTACCATGGAAATGATGGTTGTTAAGGGAATACCGCACGTTAAACAGTTGCAAATCGCAAAAAGAGTAGGCTAATGCCACTGTCCTAGCAAAATTTCCCTCATTGCTCACTGCATGGTGTTGTCTGTCTTCATTAAACTATTAGGTGTAGAGGAGTAGGATGTAAAACTCCATTCATTTCATTTCATTTTTATCAAGGGAATACCACAATGTATTCTTGGCCTTTTTCTCCTCTAAAATAGAAGATCTTTGAAATAGATTGAACCTTTTATCAGTATGGTGATATATCAACCTTAACCAAACCTCCCACCCTGTATCTTCTTATCATTCAAATGGTTTTTCAGATAACCTCTGGAATTCACTGATTTAGCATATTCTAAAGTGTCCAATCTCAAAATGATATAATTATAGAGTATCCTAGCAACTTCTAAATATGTTAATGATTTAGTATTAAGGCTTGTGTCGCCATGACAGTGTATATGATACACATACATGGGATGAAATGCAAATCTCGAAATTATTTTAGTAATTAACACAGATAGCATTATGGGTAGCCTCTTAAGCTCCAGAATGGGGTTAAAAAAATTGAGCATTATGGGTAACTGGTTGTGCATCAGAATGGGGTAAAAACTAAAGCATTATGGGTAACTACTATGCTCCAGGATGAGGTAAAAACTAAAGCATTATGGGTAACAGCTATGCTCCAGGATGGGGTAAAAACTAAAGCATTATGGGCAACAGCTTATGCTCCAGGAGGGGTAAAAACTAAAGCATTATGGGCAACAGCTTTGCTCCAGGATGGGGTAAAAACTAAAGCATTATGGGTAACAGCTATGCTCCAGGATGGGGTAAAAACTCAAGCATTATGGGTAACAGGTTATGCTCAAGGACTGGATAAAAAAACTGATGCATTATGGGTAACAGCTATGCTCCAGGATGGGTAAAAACTAAATAATTATGGGTGACAGGTTGTGAATGAAACTAAAAGCTCATTGTCTTCAAAAAGGATCATGAATGCAATCAGTTACATTTAAATACAAAAAGGAATGCAAACAAATCCCCAATTTTCTGGTAATTTTAAGGACTTTGAAAATCCATTTATCTCACAAAATGTCTGAAATGATTATGTTACTGGTCATGTACCTGTTAAAGTGAATTCGACATTACGATAAAAAATGACCCACGATTATGAAATATTGCAATACAATTCTATGAATGTCACAACCAGGAACCGAAATTCTGGAAAATTTGTTAGTCTAAGAATTACAGGATATATTATATTGTTAGAAATAGGAAATGTGTCAGATATTTCCATTGGAATGAGGTCAATAAATCAGGAACTAGGTCAACAGATAGCCTGTGGTCATTGGCCTACTGAAGAATTGTAAGGTTTAAATGTGCTTCTTTAAACTTCACATTTAAAATAAACAGATTTCTTCATTCAATTTTCTTATAAAATAAATAATATTTCTGGTGTATATTTTATTGGTATACCTTAATTATTATAAATATTACTACTTTCGCTTTTGTGAAGATCGAAGTATGTTGTTAAACTGAATAACATAAAGTTGATAACTGATTCCATTTTTGCATTCAGGGTTCTTATCCTCGTAATTTAAGTCACTAAAATTGTTTTTGTTATCCAATCAGATTACTCTATTTCTTAATATAAGTATATATTCATCAGTGAACCTCCCTGGTCATTTTTTTTAAAAAATTAAGTATGTTGTTAAACTGAAGAACGTCAAATTGATAAGCAATACCGTTTTTTCATTCAGGGTTCTTGTCCTCGAAAATTTAAGTTACGATGATTTTAGTTTTCTACTCATCTGATTGGTCAATAACTAAAATTGAGATTAGATTAGTGTATTTATGAGTCTGGATTTTATTTAAGTTTTTGAGAATAAGGTCCCTGGTATAACTGAAAATGTTTAAAGTAAAGAAATTAGTATTTTTAAACATGGGAAGGAAATTTGATTCAGAAATAAAAGGAGTCATCTAGTCTTACGTTAATAGAACTGCTATAATTGCTTGCGCAAGGTTGTTTTAGCGCTGATTTCCCAGACTTTATTTTCAAACTGAATAGAATCGTTGCTGGCTCACTTTTTTTTTAAATTCCGAATATATTTTTATTAAAAGTCGCTTTTTAAAATTTGGTAAAGTGCGGGATGCATACTTATTTAACTAATAGTCAATATGAAACACAAATATAAGCCGTAGGACGAGTGTATTCCAACACTTATTTAATTTGCCAGCATGTTATTTTATATAAATAATTTGTGATAGTTTATAAGTTATATATATACTATTGTAGGGATTACCTGGTCCAGTTGGTATGAAAGGTGAAAAGGGTGTACCAGGTATTGCTGGTCCTAGAGTAAGTATATATCTCTCTGTTGCTTGCTCAATATCCATAAGTTGGTGATAGCCATGGTGGCTCAGAGACTTCAACCAGATTTTTCAATCCCGATTCCCCTTTGTCAGTGATGCAGGTCGGAGGGACTGACAAGGAAAAGCATCTAATCGTTCAGATAGCAGAATAAACAGAGGCCCCGTGTGCTACATGCTGTGCACGTTAAAGGTCCCTCAACAGTTGGGAAGGGCAAAAAGAGTAGGCTCATGCCACTGTCCTGGCAAAATTTTTCTCATTGTACACTGCATGGCATTTCTCCATCTTCATTAGTTCATAAGGTACAGAAGAATAGGAATGGAATTCATTTCATTTTTCAAATTTAGCTTGACTGATCCAATTTTTTTGATTGTATTTGCCAGGGTAAACAAGGTTTCCCAGGTTTGCCTGGTTTACCTGGTTCCAAGGGTGATACTGGTATGGATGGTGTGCCTGGTTTACCCGGTTTGTTCGGTATGAAAGGAGATCGTGGTTTACCTGGTTTAGATGGTTTACCTGGTGTAAGAGGTCCACCTGGACCAGCTGGTGTAAGTTATTTTTCCTGTCTCTTAAACAGTCTTGGGTATATCTGGAAGCACAAATTAATTGACATGTATGGTATACAATGTTTCAACAATTTACATTGTCATCATTGGTTTATATGGTATACTACTCCTTAATTTTTTCACACACAATGCATGAACCAATTTCCCTAATCTGAATCATTTGATTGTCCAGACAGCTTTACATATGTCAATACCATTTTGAGAACATGGCCATCATTACACTTCATCATAATATAATGTTGGTATGTTTTACAGGGTAAAGGAGGAGATGGACCCCCTGGTCCTCCTGGTTTACCTGGTTTACCTGGAAGAGATGGCTTCCCTGGTAGTGATGGTCTTCCTGGTCCTCAAGGTCCTAGAGGTCCTCCTGGTATTCCTGGAGGTCCTGGATTACCTGGTCCAGTTGGACGACAAGGTTTAGATGGTCCCAAGGGTCAGAAGGGAGAATACGGTCCACCTGGTAAGAATGAATATTGTTTGCCCTTTCTTCTGGATAGGGATCAGTGTTGGTTCAGCGGCATTGGCCAAAGGTCCTGCTGCCCTGTCAAAATTTCCCTCATTGCACACTGCTTATTGCTCATCTTCATTCATCTTTTATTCAAGGTATCAGTGGTATAGATGGAAGACCTGGTACTCCAGGACGTCCCGGAGTCAAAGGAGATCGTGGTCCTAAAGGAGAAGCTGGTTTATCCATTCCTGGACAGAGAGGTCCTGCAGGAAGACCTGGTTTAGATGGTTTACCTGGAATAAAGGGAGAAAGAGGTTTGAATGGTTTACCTGGTCCACCTGGAAATTCCTCCAAGGGCTTGCCAGGCCCTACGGGTCTGAAAGGTGAACCTGGTCAAAGAGGTTTTGAAGGACGAGCTGGAAGAGATGGTACTCCTGGTTTCCCTGGTGATAAGGGTATGTTCATTTCTTTTTTCAATCCTTCTTCGAAAGGAATAATGTGAATAAAAGTATTTGGATGACAATTGTATATTGATCAAGTTTCTTTTATCCATCGTATAGCCCCATGGGCTGAATGTTAGACAGGACCATGTCCTTGCGTATTGGACCTTGTTTTGACCCATTTTTTTAAAATTTAAAAAGGGGGGTCTAAAATGTTTGTCTCTATGGCTGAATGTTAGACAGGACCATGTCCTTGTATATTCGACCTAATTCTGACCCAAGTAAAATAAAGAGTCTATTATTATTTATACGTTTAGGTGATAGAGGAGGATCATGTGAATCCTGTAGACCTGGTACTAAAGGAGAGAAAGGTTCAAGTGGTTTGGATGGTTTACCTGGTTTACCAGGACAGAGAGGTTTAGATGGTCCTGAAGGAGCTAAAGGAGAACCTGGAGATGATGGTCCAACTGGTTTGCCTGGTTTACCTGGTCCATCGGTGAGCATCAACATTCCTTTTCTTTTGTTATCTTTTTCTTGTTACATATTTAAAACAGACTGGCCTGAAGATATGTATATCGAGTATCCTAATAAGAAAGTGCTTTGGAATGTGGCAATAGTGTCTAGGAACATGCAGTGAAGAGGTGTGGAATGCAGTTGGTAAATTCCTGAGTCAATGGATACAACATGAAGACACATTTAAAACAGCAGGATACAACCATCTTCAAATGATTAGCAGAGGTGGGGGAGGGGGGAGGGATAGTGTTCAATCAGAGATCATTTGTTCTGTCCAACCCCACCACCCCCTGCCCCCTCCCTTCAACACGGGCTTGACGATTGGACATTTGTTCTGTTCCCCCCCCCCTTCACCATGGGCCTGACAATTGGACACATTTACAGTACAATAATATATATCAATGTAGTTATCTATATGTGTTTTGTATTTGTTATAGGGAGAATCTGGTCTGCCTGGTTTATCAGGATCCAAAGGTCAGAAAGGAGAATCTGCTACTGCTGAAGTCTTACCTGGTCCTCCAGGTAGGTTTAACTGTAATATTCTCAAAATGAACTTTATATTGGCGTAGAGAACACTTTTGCTGTGTGTTTCCACGTTCAAACTTCCTCTCAATTTATGATTTGTAAAGTGTCTAATTCAACTGATCAGTGCTTAACAGAAAATTGCAGCCAGCCAAATTAGTAGTGTAGTCTAACTTGAGCAATGAAAATGGTCAAACCCATAGTCCTCAACTGTTAAATATGTAGTATTACAAGGTGTTATCATATATCAACTTTATTAGCCCATTAGGTGGAGAAGATTAGGACGTAAAACTCCATTCATTTCATTGCTACATTGGTCCATTAGGTTCAGAAGAGTAGGACGTAAAACTCCATTCATTTCATTACTTCATTAGTCCACTAGGTTCAGAAGAGTAGGAGGTAAAACTCCATTCATTTCATTTCATTTATTCAGGTTTGAAGGGTGATAGAGGAGACAGTGGATTGACTGGTGAAGTTGGAAGAAGAGGTCCACAGGGTCCACAAGGTCCACCTGGTGCTCCTGGTTTACCTGGTGTAAAGGGAGAAACTGTAAGAATACTTAATTATTTTTGTTTTGAAATGCAATCATTATATATATAGTATTATGGAATCAAGAAAAAAGACAAGCAATGTCAGGAATATCGAACTTAAATTTGTTGTGTGTTTGTCCAGCGAAATTTCCAGTTTGGATTAGTATATAAGGAATCTTAGAAGGGATGATGTATCTTGGCCCTGTCCAAATATATTTCAGGTTAAGATAGCATTCTATAGCACAACTAAACCTAAGTTGTTCTCCTGGTAACATAAAAATGTTTCTTTTGTTTTGTTTTTTTAGTGTTAGACCAATCAAACTATACGTTAGATAAACGTGTGTGCTGCTTGGACATGTTTTTCATCTGTAAAATCATCAGAATTTTTCTTTATTCCAATGATGATCATTGCAATGAAAATATTCTAGTCTCTAACATTTGTTGATTGTAGGGAGCTAAAGGTGTTCCTGGTTTGGATGGTTTACCTGGTCTTCCTGGAGAGCCTGGCATTCCCGGTTTGAGAGGTGATCCTGGAGTTGGAATCCCTGGAGAAAGAGGAGAACGAGGAGATCCTGGTATGCCTGGATTACCTGGGTTACAAGGTTTACCTGGAAGCAAGGGAGAAGCTGGTGAGTTTATTCTGAGATTTAACTCTTATGTAATATTATATTTGTTAAGCAGGTGCTTGTTGAATTTGGTTTGGTTAATATTTATTAATGAAGATGCTTGTCAAATTTGTTTTTTAGATTTTGAAACGTTTCTTTTAGAAGATCTAATCTTTTTAAGACAAAATTTGTGTTTTCCTCTTCTCTGTTTTAAAACTTGCCTTCTTTTTTAGGTGATGTACCAATTGATATTACCAAATTGAAGGGTGAACGAGGAGAGCCTGGTCCAGCTGGTAGTCCTGGCCGAGCAGGTCCAAGTGGTTTACCTGGTCTTGATGGTCCTAAAGGTATGACTGTGGAATCTCACAAATATGTTGTCTTATCCTTTTGATATCGGCTGTGTTTTTTGCCAGCCACACCTAGAAACCAAGTCTTGACGTAACTCTTAGCTTAGAAAAACATGATTTTCAGATGTAAAATTTAATTCAAGTAAAGAGGACTGTGTATTTGAGACCTTGGTTTTTAAAAAATTCTTATCATTGTGGACCAGATAGATATGTAAAGTTTAATATGATTTCTTTTATTAGGAAACCCTGGTAGAGATGGTTTACCTGGATTACCCGGTATGAAAGGGTTACCAGGAGAGAATGGTTTACCAGGAACACCAGGACCTAGAGGGTTACCTGGGGAGAGAGGAAATGAAGGTCTACCCGGTTTACCTGGACAAGATGGTTTCCCTGGTATTAAAGGAGATAGTGGTTTACCCGGATTACCTGGTTTACCAGGTTTGTATTTTATTTTTTTTTCAACTATTTTAAGAATTTATACTGCTACGTTTCAATAAGTATCCTCATATCGTTCTCAAGCAGGAGAAACTACACAATGAATCTTATTATACCTTGACTGCATTTAATAGTTGATACATATAACACAGAAGAAGTTTTTATAGATTACAACTATTGTTTATTAATACTGCTACGTTTCAATAAGTATCCTCATATCGTTCTCAAGCAGGAGATACTACACAATGAATCTTATTATACCTTGACTGCATTTAATAGTTGATACATATAACACAGAAAAAGTCTATTGTTTATTTATACTGACTGCTATGTTTTTTATCTTTATCATGAAAGTTCTGTGTTAAGTGTATCAAATATGAAATGATTATTTTTTTTATTGAAAGGGACTATTACATCATCCGAGCAACGTCGGACTCGGTTAGTACTTAGATGGCGTGACCCTCTGGGAACACCTATTGCTGATTACTTTCATAGCAATGATTAGATTTTCATTTTAACTTTTAGGAACTAAGGGAGATGCTGGTATCCCTGGAGAGGCTTTAGTTGGACCTAAGGGAGAGTCTGGGTTACCTGGTTTCCCTGGTGATCGAGGATTACCTGGTCTTCCTGGACCTGAAGGTAGGATTATTTTAATCTACATCATGTTTACAAGTGCTTGCTTTTGTAACAAGGATAAAATTTCTTAAATTGCTATAAAAGATAGTTTCTAATTATTTGATTTATTTTTTAGGTCCATCTGGATTACCTGGTTTACAAGGAGTCAAAGGATCGGCTGGTTTGCCTGGTTTACCTGGTTTAGATGGTCCTGTTGGACCTAAAGGTAGCCTTGGACCTGAAGGTTTACCTGGTCTACCTGGTTTAGATGGACAACCTGGACTTCCTGGAGTTCCTGGTAAGTTTTCAATTTATGGTTTTGCATCACTGCTGTTGATTTATCTGATTTGCCAGTCTTGTCTGATTGGAGCTCTAAAATGACTGACTGCAAGTTTGATCTTTAGGACATTTTTCCTTGCAAATTTGCTTTATAATCTGAATTTTATCCATCAATTATTTGCTATTATTGTTTTTGAATAGGACAAGCTGGACTTAAAGGAGATGCTGGATTACCTGGTCTACCTGGATTAGCTGGACAGAAGGGTGATGGTGGTTTACCTGGATTATCTGGACAACCTGGTCTCCCTGGATTGGATGGACCAAGAGGTCTCCCTGGTACTCCTGGTATTGATGGTCTCCCTGGATTACCAGGTAATGTTTCAACTATGTTACAGTTCTATGGAATATTATGGTTCTTTTTGGTTCTAACTGGCTCTTACTGGCTCTTATCGGTTCTTACTGATTCTTACTGGTTCTTACTGGATCTTACTAGTTCTTTGTGGCTCTTACTAGCTCTAACTGATTCTTGCTAGCTCTTACTAGTTCTAAGTGGTTCTTACTGGTTCATAATTCCTCTAAATAGCTTACTGGTTCTTACTAGTTCTTACTGGTTCTTGCTGATTCTTACTGGCCAAAGGTCAAAGTCTTCCTTCTTGCCAATTGTCAGGCTACCTGAAAATGGTAGAACAAATTCAAATCCAAAGTATCCTTGATTGAAAGGATTTGAAGAATAGGGTTAAGTTTGAGATAACTTTAAGATTCTTTTGTTTACAGGAGCCAAAGGAGAACAAGGTGTGATGGGATTCAATGGTGAGCCTGGTCGAGATGGATTACCTGGACTTCAAGGTTTACCTGGAATAAAAGGAGATAGAGGATTACCTGGTTCACCTGGTGAAAACGGTTTACCTGGATTAAGAGGTTTGGAGAATATCCTTTTGTTTTTATTTGTGAAACCACATTTGACCTATCCTGTTCATTGAATCCTGTATGGCTATTTGACATGTAAAATGCCATTACTCTCAAAATTTTGACACTTTTCTCACCCAATTTCCTTATTTTATATCCAATTTCCTGATTTTATATCCAATTTCCTGATTTTTCAAGGAAAATCTCCCAATTTTTAAACCAATCTCTCAATTTTTCACAAAATTTCCAGATTTTTCAAGTCAAATCTTTAAATTTTTGTTATTACCTGTACACACATAAATAAGCATAAATAACTTTTGAAAATGCATCAATTATTTGCTGTTATAGGTCCACCTGGTTCAGATGGTTTACCTGGTTTACCAGGTTTGAAAGGTGATTCTGGTTTACCCGGTTTACCTGGGTTGAAGGGTGATAGAGGTGAACCCGGTCTGAATGGACTTCCTGGAGAAGATGGTTTACCTGGTGAGTACATGGTTAGGCCCATGAGGCATTTTTAAAATTGCATAAAGTTTTGACGTATTTGATTATTGAATGGATCTAGAATCTCTCTGGCATTTGAGAATTACTGTCATTCTTTGCAAAATGAAGAGGTTTATTTTGTAAAGCTAAATGAGAATGATGTACTAGTGTAAATGTTTAAATTGGTATTTGTAACTTTGAAAAAACAAAATTGAATTACTGTAGATGTTTGATGTTTTGTATTCCTCATACTTCTAAGATGTACTTCTGTTTTATTCTAGGTTTACCTGGAGTTCCTGGATCTAAGGGACAACCTGGTAAAGATGGATACGGTACTCCTGGCCAAGATGGTATGCCTGGGTTACCTGGAAGAGATGGTGAACCTGGATTACCTGGTTTAGCTGGTCCCAAGGGCAATGATGGTTTACCTGGATTCCCAGGATTACAAGGATCAAAGGTATTGCATTGCATTTGTTGGCTTTTTACATTTTCTTATAGCCCAAACAAGGCTGGATATAATGTTCCTATTATCTATTTGACATCCCTTAACTTTCTAATGAACTCTTCTGCAATGCATACTGTCTATTGATATGATACTGTAAATGTATAATTTTGAATCTTTCAGGGAGAAAGTGGATTACCCGGACAACCTGGTTTACCCGGTTTAGATGGAATTCCTGGACTCAAAGGAGATGCAGGCTTACCCGGTTTACCTGGACAATCAGGTCCCAAGGGTCAGCCAGGATTACCAGGATTGGACGGTCGCAATGGACAGAAAGGTGACCGAGGCAACGATGGTAGACCTGGCTTACCTGGTTTATCTGGACCTAAAGGTCAACCCGGTTTAAATGGTTTAGATGGACAACCAGGTAATTTGCAATTTTACATCCTAATCTAAATGCATATTCAGTTAAAAACAATTTAAAATTACAAAATATTGAGAAAAAATTGGTAAGAAATTTAATTTTTGTTTTGTTTCAGGCCAACCTGGATTATCTGGAGGTAGAGGTGAGGATGGACAACCTGGTCTACCAGGTTTACCTGGACTTAAAGGAGAATCAGGCTTACCTGGGCAACCTGGACTACCCGGTAAGTTAAACTACCTTCTGTTATTCTGAGATTCAAACTTAGATTAAGAGATGGTCTCTACAATTAAACTTATTCCACTTAGAAATAGGCACTATTGTCCTGTCGTCTAACGTTTCAGCTAAATACCTTCCTCAGATACACTTCAGTAGATTCTAAACATAGGTACAACGAACATTACAGACCAATTTCAGAAGCAAGGACTATCATACATAATTAAATATATATAGGCTACTATTATCCTGTCGTCTAACGTTTCAGCTAAATACCTTCTTCAGAAACACTTCAGTAGAATATATACTATTGTCCTGTCGTCTAACATTTCAGCTAAATACCTTCTTCAGAAACACTTCAGTAGAATATATACTATTGTCCTGTTGTCTAATGTTTCAGCTAAATATCTTCTTCAGAAACACTTCAGTAGAATATATACTATTGTCCTGTTGTCTAATGTTTCAACTAAATATCTTCTTCAGAAACACTTCAGTAGAATATATACTATTGTCCTGTTGTCTAATGTTTCAGCTAAATCTTCTTCAGAAACACTTCAGTAGAATATATACTATTGTCCTGTTGTCTAATGTTTCAGCTAAATACCTTCTTCAGAAACACTTCAGTAGAATATATACTATTGTCCTGTTGTCTAATGTTTCAGCTAAATATCTTCTTCAGAAACACTTCAGTAGAATATATACTATTGTCCTGTTGTCTAATGTTTCAACTAAATATCTTCTTCAGAAACACTTCAGTAGAATATGTACTATTGTCCTGTTGTCTAATGTTTCAGCTAAATATCTTCTTCAGAAACACTTCAGTAGAATATATACTATTGTCCTGTTGTCTAATGTTTCAGCTAAATACCTTCTTCAGATACACTTCAGTAGAATATATACTATTGTCACTGTTGTCTAATGTTTCAGCTAAATGTCTTCTTCAGAAACACTTCAGTAGAATATATACTATTGTCCTGTTGTCTAATGTTTCAGCTAAATACCTTCTTCAGATACACTTCAGTAGAATATATACTATTGTCCTGTTGTCTAATGTTTCAGCTAAATATCTTCTTCAGAAACACTTCAGTAGATTATATACTATTGCCCTGTTGTCTAAAGTTTCAGCTAAATATCTTCTTCAGAAACACTTCAGTAGAATATATACTATTGTCCTGTTGTCTAATGTTTCAGCTAAATATCTTCTTCAAGAAACACTTCAGTAGATTATTATACTATTGCCCTGTTGTCTAAAGTTTCAGCTAAATACCTTCTTCAGAAACACTTCAGTAGAATATATACTATTGTCCTGTTGTCTAATGTTTCAGCTAAATATCTTCTTCAGAAACACTTCAGTAGAATATATACTATTGTCCTGTTGTCTAACATATCAGCTAAATATCTTCTTCAGAAACACTTCAGTAGAATATATACTATTGTCCTGTTGTCTAATGTTTCAGCTAAATACTTCTTCAGAAACACTTCAGTAGATATATACTATTGTCCTGTTGTCTAACATATCAGCTAAATGCTTCTTCAGAAACACTTCAGTAAAATATATACTATTGTCTTGTTTTTAACATTTCAACTAAATACCTTCTTCAGAAACACTTCAGTAGAATATATACTATTTTCCTGTTGTCTAATGTTTCAGCTAAATACCTTCTTCAGAAACACTTCAGAAGAATATATACTATTGTCCTGTTGTCTAACAGTAGAATATATACTATTGTCCTGTTGTCTAATAGTAGAAAATATACTATTGTTCTGTAGTCTAATGTTTCAGCTAAATACCATCAAGTAGTTTATTATCACTTTCTTTTACTCCTTCTATTACTTATTCAAAGTTTACAATGTTTATTCCATATGATAGAGATAAAAGTAATTATTGAGGTAGATCTTCTTTATTTTGACCTTTATTTTGATCGTTATTTTTAGGTCCTAAGGGTGATGCTGGATTCCCTGGTTTGGATGGATTACCTGGACCTGCTGGTCTAAAAGGAGACAGAGGTTGGTATAATTTATTATTATTGCACGCAGCAAATCAAAATACAAACAGGAATAAAGAACATAAATCAACTAGTCCCATTAGGTGATTTGATTTGACTCAATCACCTGAATTACATTTCTTACATTTGCTAATAAAGATTGGATCTGCAAATCATGTTCTTGTATTGAGACGATAATGAGTACCGTTTTTCAGGCTTCCCTGGTCAAGATGGCTTACCTGGTTTACCAGGTCAATCTATTGATGGTCCCAAAGGAGAACCTGGATTACCAGGCAGAGATGGACTTGATGGTATACAGGGTTTAAAGGGCAATCCAGGTATGGTTCAATTATTACAAAATCAAATTGACAAGTTCTTGATTAACATGACCTCTTCTTTTTCTTTCGTTATGTTTTGAATGTAAAATCTCATCTGATTGGCTGATTGGGAAATTAGAAAACGGGATGTATATTAATCAGTGACTGTTTTTCGACTTACAATTAATCAAGACCGGCATAAATGGCCAAATCAACATCCTGAAACAGTGAGTTTTTAATCATCCTTAAACATTAAAATTCAATCATTTATTTTTTGCTAGGTTTACCTGGTTTAGATGGTTTACCTGGACCAAAGGGAGATGATGGTTTACCTGGTATTGGACGTGATGGACAGAAGGGTGATGCTGGATTACCAGGAAGGCCAGGTGATTACTTCATTTTTTTTGTAAAAATGAAAAACCCTGTCATAGTCAGATTTTCCCTTTCTTTTACTACTCCTTATCAAGGCACTTTGCAAGACTTCTTTTATGATCCTGTCCATACCTTAATAAGGGGGCAAGGATCTTCAGTTGTTGATGATCCTGTCTGCCACATACTCCCTATTCTGTCTATCCATAGGCAAGGACCTTCAGTTTTCAATGATCCTGTTTACCTTTTTACCCCAAAAGGACCCTTTTCAGTTGTTGGTGATCCTGTCTACTACATACTCCTTATTCCAAAGTAACTGGTTTCTTTTCAACCACCCTAATCCAAAATTATATTTTATATTATAGTTTCACTTCAGATGCAGTTTTCAATGTCCAAAATGATGAAGCAAATGATGCTGAAATTGCAGATATTAGTAAATTAATCCTCTTTATTGGACAATATTTTATTTAGTTTAACTTAAGTAAAAAACCTTGCTTTTCAGGATTAAAGGGCGATAGAGGATTACCTGGACAAGATGGATTACCTGGTTTACCAGGACTTAAAGGTGATCGAGGAGATACTGGTATTAGTGGTGAACTTCGAGTGGATTAGCAGGTTTCAAGGTCCACAAAGTTGATGAGATTCAAATTGATGCTGAAATATAGATTGATTAAACTAAAGTTTTGACAGGGCTCTTAATTTTACTGTTATTACCGGTCATGTCTGACTAGAGCTTTAGACTGTTCATTTAACTGTATTTACCAGTCATGTCTGACTAAAGCTCTAGACAGTTGATTTAACTGTATTTACCAGTCATGTCTGACTAGAGCTCTAGACTGTTGATTTAACTGTATTTACCAGTCATGTCTGACAGAGCTTAGACTGTTCGATTTAATACTGATTTACCAGTCATGTCTGAACTAGAGCTCTAGACTGTTGATTTACTGTATTTACCAGTCATGTCTGACCAGAGCTTTAGACTGTTAATTTAGAATGTATTTACCAGTCATGTCTGACCTAGAGTTTAGACTGTTGATTTAACTGTATTTACCAGTCATGTCTGACTAGAGCTTTAGACTGTTCATTTAACTGTATTTACCAGTCATGTCTGACCAGAGCTTTAGACTGTTAATTTTACTGTATTTACCAGTTATGTCTGACCAGAGCTCTAGACTGTTGATTGAACTTTATTTACCAGTCATGTCTGATTGGAGTTCCAAAATGACTGACTGAAATTTTGATATTTAGGACATTTTCTATGCAAATCTGCTATATTTTGGGCAGTTTTTATGATAAATGAAAATAACTGGATCATTATTTACATGTTTTTTAAATCAACAACCCTGGACTTAAATATCAATTCTTAACTCGAATACATATAAACTATACTTTGTTTCTTTCATAGGTTCCCCTGGTTTACCCGGTCAATATGGTTTACCAGGAGAGAAGGGAGATAGCGGTTTACCTGGTCTCCCAGGACGACCAGGAGAAGTAGGACCTCCAGGTTTTGATGGTTCTAATGGATTCAAGGGAGATTCAGGTTATTATTTTTTTTAAGTATGAAAATTGTGTCAAGTAATACTTTTGATATATTGATATCATTGCCCGCTCACTTAGTAACAGAGGGAATGTAGTGAGTAATCTCAGATTTAACATGATATTTAAAATCAGAATTTAATTTAGTAATCTCAAACAGATAGGAATAAGTAATCTCAAACAGGATAGGAATAAGTAATCTCAAACAGGATAGGAATAAGTAATTTCAAACAGGATAGGAATAAGTAATCTCAAACAGGATAGGAATGAGTAATCTCAAACAGGATAGGAATAAGTAATCTCAAACAGGATAGGAATAAGTAATCTCAAACAGGATAGGAATGAGTAATTCAAACAGATAGGAATAAGTAATCTCAAACAGTATAGGAATGAGTAATCGTGAGTAATTTAAATTAATTGGAATTTGACTAAGTAATCTCAAACAAGATAGGAATACGTGATCTTAAACAGGATAGGAATGGATATCTCCACAGACAAGTTTGAGTTATCTTAGACAGAATAGGATTGATGGGATTACTCATCAAGGAAAAACCAAAATTAACCTTTCAATATTTATCAAAATGACAAAAATGCAATTTTTTTTATCTTAGTTTGAAGCTCATACATTCTTCATGAATGATAAATTCTTTTTGTTTTCATTCAAAATGATGACCTTTTTCAATATCTTTTTGTCATCTTTTTAGGTTTACCTGGTGTACAAGGTCCACCTGGAGAGCCTGGTTTACCTGCCAGTGTACAGATTAGAGATTTACCTAAAGGAGATCGTGGAAGTCCCGGTCTTGATGGATTACCAGGCAGACCTGGTTTACAAGGACCAAAAGGAGAACCTGGATTACCTGGTAAGGTCATATTCATTTTGAACTTTGACCTTTGGACTTTGATCTGTTTGAATATGAACATGTGGTATCTCTGTGATCCTGAAAACATCAGCTAAATATATCATTATATAAATTTCCATTATTTTTTGTGTGAAGGTTTACCTGGTTTAGATGGTCCAACTGGTGAACCTGGTTTACCCGGTTTCCCTGGAGAGAAAGGTGACGGTGGTGATCGTGGTGTTGATGGTTTACCCGGTTTGGATGGTGCACCAGGTAAGTTATGTGTGGATACTATGTAAAATAATTATTAAATTTCAAGCATTGATGATTTTGAATCCATTGTTTGTGAAAAGGGATGAAGTTGTTTACATTTTTTCTCAACAGCAGATATGTCGTTCATTTTTCCAAAATTTATGATCAGATTAATAATGATTGTTTTTAATAGGTCGACGTGGTAATGATGGTTTGACTGGAGAACCTGGTCTACCAGGAGTTACTCCCCCTACTGGTTACCTCTACGTTCGTCACAGTCAGTCTGTAGATGTACCACGATGTCCCAACAATCAAAATCAATTGTGGACTGGTTACAGTTTGCTTTATATCGAGGGAAATGAAAAATCGCATCATCAAGATTTAGGTAGGCTTTTTTCTCCAGACCGTTTTACCATCAGCTTGAACGGACATGATAGAAGATGTTGCTAAGATATAAGCTTATGTTGATGATACATGTTTTAGACATTAAATCTGCATCAGGACTGCAAGCTCGGAGTTTTCAAAATTTCAACTTGTAGAAGTAGGCATATGATCAATGTAAGAAAACAACATTATAATATTTGCTTTACATTTGCTTATTGATTTTTGTTGTTGTTGGTATGAGACAATAAACCGAAGCCCAATGTGCTACAGGCTCTGCAAATAAAGATCTTTCGACTGTTTGAAATCACAAAAACAGTAGGTTTATGCTGCTGTCCTGGAAAAATTTACCTCCTTCCACACTGCATGGCTTGCCCGTCTTTATTAGCCCATTAGATGCTTCAAATATGTCCTTTAAGGTGCAAAAGATTAGGATGTACTACTCATTTTATTTTTAATTGACCCTTGGTGTCTTGTGTTTAGGTTGGGCTGGTTCATGTATGCAGAGATTCAGCACAATGCCATTCCTTTTCTGTAATACCAACGAAGTCTGTAATTATGCCAGCAGAAACGATCGTTCCTATTGGTTATCTACCAATGCCCCCATACCCATGATGCCTCTAGTAGAACGAGAAATCCAGCCCTATATTAGCAGATGTGTAGTCTGTGACGCTCCAACCAATATCATCGCAGTTCACAGTCAAACATTACAAATACCAGAGTGTCCACAAAACTGGAGATCAATGTGGATTGGTTACAGTTTTGCTATGGTAAGATCTTTTTTAATTTCACAAGATGTGGTCAGGAGAGCAGGAAACAGTGTGCTATGCGATTCTTTTGGATGAAAAGAAGTGTTCAAGAGAGCATAAAGCAATTTGCTATGCTATTATTTTGGATGACAAGATGTGTTCAAGAGAGCAAAAAACAATTTGCTGAGCTGATTTTGGATGACAAGATGTGTTCAAGAGGCTACAGGAAATAGAACATAAAACAATTTGCTACAACAAAAAAATTATCTTAACATTATTGTAGCAGATGACAAGGACAACTATTGCTGTACTATATTTTTGAAAATATAAGAATGTGTCTTATCTAGTTACCAGAATCAGGACACAAGGATAATTAGGAGACATTTTAAAGGCGAGACATTATAATTTAGTAGACCCAGCAGTAAATGGGTACTGATCAATGTCAAGAGGTTTGGCCAAGGATCAGCTGGTAGAAAGAATCCTTGAACTATTGAACCTAAGTTTTATAACCGTTGTTAAAATCAATACCAAGAGGTTTGATCAAGGACCAGCCGGTAGAAAGGATCTTTAACTATGAACCTAAGTTGTTATCCTTGTAAAATCAATACCAAGAGGTTTGGCCAAGGACCAGCTGGTAGAAAGGATCTTTAACTGTGAACCTAAGTTGTTATCCTTGTAAAATCAATACCAAGAGGTTTGACCAAGGACCAGCTGGTAGAAAGAATTCTTGACTGTCAACCTAAGGTGTTATACACGTAAAATATAGTTGTTTCTTTCTCTCACTGCACTCTTATAACTGTACTGTACAGTGAATGAAAAGATTGACCTATATATGAGAGGAAATAGTTCTAGAAATATGATTTCCTGACTTATGACATCATTGACTCGAACCACTAGTGAACAATGGGGTGTAGGAGGTGGTACCATACTGCTGGTAATAACCAAAATTATCACGCAAGTTTTTTTTAAAAGTTCTGTGTTACGTTGTGGCATGATGTTACAAATGTCAAAATACTACAGTTATTTTTATATATACAGACCTTTCAAAGGTAATATTAATATTATGGTGTTTAATGACCTCATCAGCTGAATTTCTATTTTCTGATGTTAAAGAACTCACTGTGATTTTCAAGATACTTGTATGTTGATTTTGAAAGCATAAAGATTTCAGTTAAAATAATTTGTACAGATCATGTGACCGGTAGAAGGTTAAATATAGAACATGTGATCTGTAGAAGGTTAAATATAGAACATGTGATCATGTGACAGTAGAAGGTTAAATATAGAACATGTGATCATGTGACCAGTAGAAGGTTTAATATAGAACATGTGATCAGTAGAAGGTTAAATATAGAACATGTGATCTATAGAAGGTTAAATATAGAACATGTGACCAGTAGAAGGTTAAATATAGAACATGTGATCAGTAGAAGGTTAAATATAGAACATGTGATCATGTGACCAGTAGAAGGTTAAATATAGAACATGTGACCAGTAGAAGGTTAAATATAGAACATGTGATCAGCAGAAGGTTAAATATAGAACATGTGACCAGTAGAAGGTTAAATATAGAACATGTGATCAGTAGAAGGTTAAATATAGAACAAGATCATGTGATCAGTAGATGGTCAAATGAAGAACATGTTTGACCAGTAGAAGGTTAAATATAGAACATGTGATCAGTAGAAGGTTAAATATAGAACATGATCATGGTTTAAAAATAGATGGTCAAAGAAATAACATGTGATCATGTGACCAGTAGAAGGTTACTTATAGATCATGTGATCAGTAGAAGGTTAATATAGAACATGTGATCATGTGACCAGTAGAAGGTTAATATAGAACATGTGATCAGTAGAAGGTTATATATAGAACCATGTGATCATGTGACCAGTAGAAGGTTAATATAGCATGTGATCAGTGACCAGTAGATTAAATATGAACCATTGATTATATAACTCACTAAGTTAATTAAACCCTTGATAGTCGCAATATTTACATTTTCCTTTTTGCCCACTTGCAAAAGACATTTTTCCCCCATCTTTATTAGCCCATAAGGTGCTGAAGAGTAGGATGTAAAACTCAAGTCATTTAATTTCATGCTGTATATTATTGAGAATGTTATGTTATGTTGAGAAAATCTCCAAAATTTTCCAACACTAGTTTTCAAGTTTAACCTGCAGAATTAGTCCTGTTGCCAGGAATGAATTGGTCCTGTTTGTCCCCACTCCCTGAACATTTCGAAAATAAGCCCAGAGAATGTATTTCTGTTTATTTAGAGGCACCAAAATTTCAATCAAAATGTTCATCTTTTGAGCTTTTTTTTAAATTACCTAACCACATTACACAAAGGGAGACAACACAGATTTATATATCAGCAATGAAATTAATCTTGAGCTTTTTTATTTATTTTTCAGCATACTGCAGCTGGACCAGGTGGTGGAGGACAGTCTCTTTCCAGTCCTGGTAGTTGTCTGGAAGATTTCCGAGCCACACCTTTTATAGAATGTAATGGTGCCCGCGGAACCTGTCATTTCTTTGCTAACAAATACAGTTTCTGGCTCACCACCATCGAACAAGATCAGCAATTTAGAACGCCCAAGTCACAAACATTAAAGGCTGGCAACCTGCGGACTAGGGTTAGTCGATGTCAAGTTTGTATGAAAAATGTGTGAAACTTTTTGGTCTCGATGTAGTTTTTGTACAACATTTTTTAAATTTTGTAGTAAAAAAAAATTTTTTCGGAAAAAAGCCACATATTTTTTTTTTTTTGTATAGAAGCAACATTATGTGATGTTTTTTATATATTATTTTGGATTCTGTATCAATGTCTATATAATTTGATGAAAGGGTCATAATCTTTGACCTATGACCTGGGTTTCATTTTTGTTCTATGGTGCTGTATTCGCAATGTGCACAAGTGCATTACAATGCTCAAAGGGATTATATTATAGTTAAGTTCATACTTCAAAAAGATACCACAGGGGCCATTTTAATTCAAAAACAGAGATCTGGAAGGCATGTTGATAAAGTTGTAGGATGTAAAGGTGGAACTTGGATTTCAAAAACCTGGGAGCTTCATAAAACAGTAGGATGTAAACATTGAACTTGGATTTCAAAAACAGAGTTCTTGATGGCACGTTGATAAAATTGTAGGAAGTAAACATGGAACACAGATTAAGATATGAACTGAGATTTGGAATTCTGTTTTTGAATTAAAATGGCGATGTGCAAGGTTTGGTTTACTGTGATTTATTTTCACTGCCATTTTTTTTATCTTGAATTCTGCTGCCCACAAATTTTCATAAATATATTTCTTTTGAAAAGAATTTAAACATATATTGAGAAGAATTGATCCAAGAACTTTTAGAATATTTGTGTATTTGGGGGCAATCTAAGTTGAATTAGTAGACATTATTTAAAATTCTGTTTTGAAGATACCCGACATGTTTATGTCCAGACTATAAATTTACCAGAGTCAAACGAACACTTGAAGAAATATCTCCTTGTATTTTAAGCTATAAGTTAACCTGAGTTAACGGGAATCTTATTTGTGCATGTTTTTACCAATTTATATGTGAGTAGGTGCTATTTGTATATTGATATCTATTCAAATTTCATTTGTAATGTTTGATATTATAAATATGAAAATGAAATATATATCTAGTGTTTATCCGAAATTATAAGTTTGTAGTTGTTTTCAATTTCTTAAGTTTACATTTTCATTAGTTTTAACAAATTCAAAACAAATTTTAATATGTTCTTTATCTTGTTTTTCTACAAAAATCAAATTGTTTTTAACATCGAAACTTATTGTTTTTAAACATTGTTTTTAAACATCAAAACAAATTGTTTTTAAACATCGAAACAAATTGTTTTTTAACCATCAAAACAAATTGGTTTTAAACATCAAAACAAGTTGTTTTTACCATCAAAACAAATTGTAAACACAAAACAAATTGTTTTTTAACATTGTTTTTAAAAATCAAAACAAATTGTTTTCTACAAATCAAAAACAAATTTTGGATTTTGCGTGTCAATCAAAACTTGATATTAATAAAAACAAAAAACGAAAAAAAAAAAACAAATTGTAAAGATCTCGAGAGCGCACCCATAACCTGTTTCATATATCTTTTCATTTATAGTGTATATAAATATTATGTAGCTAAAGCCTGTTTCATTATAGTGTACAGTATTACTAGAAGATTATTCGGCCAAAACAAATTGTCTAGTCCTAACATAACGTGCCAAATATATTCTTGTAAAAATTGAACAACTCCTTTAAATTTGTGCAATCTTCTTTAATAAAATGATTTACTCTTTGAATTCATTTGGGGTACCTATTTGAAGAAATAAAAGGTTTTTACAAAACTGTTCTTATTTATTATTATTTCAAGTAGGCCTACATATTGTTGCTTTGGAAACGTCGCTGCCCTCCCAGACTAACTGGAACTAAGGCTCAGTTGGAAATTGCAAAAGGAGGAGTCTAATGCTGATGTCCTATCAAAATTTCCCTTATTGCACACAGCATGGTGTTGCCTGTCTTCATTAGACCACAAGGTGTATAAGAGAAGGATGTAATACTCGATTTCATTTTATTGAACCAAAGCTGGATATAGTTTACTAGCCACCCCTCAACTTTCAATTGAATTTTTCCACACATGCATACTGTCTATTGATATGATACTGTAAATGTTTAATTGGAAGAGCTCATTTGTAAAATGAGGGATGTTTTTTGATGCCTGTCAATTAATATCTAACCTTGACTTGAAACATTCGGTTACCGCTCGGCTACTTCCGTAACAGTAAGAATAGGGATATCTTACGACTTTTGACTCGGTTACAGTAATTTTTGGTTTACCTTTAAGATATATACATCTTAACCACATTGCATCAGAAGTAGTGTAAAGTTATATTGAATTAGATTAGATAGCAAGCAGGGGTCACCTTTATCAGTCAACATTATTGCTTTATCAACATCAGTTCAGGCCAGTAGCCTGCCTGCATAACCAGGCGGGGGGGGGGGGGGGCTTTGATTACTATGTGGGTCGAAGACAAATGACGTTCTCTAATTGGCTACGGGCCTGTGTAAGCGCCTCTGGTCTTCTGGTTTTCGAAATTTTTCTGGGGTGGGGAGGACCAGGGCAAGAAATAAGTGACTCTGAATCAATTCAGTCTTGGCCACGGAGCTTCCTACACACTTGGTCCCGCCATTTTGGTTCTACGTACAAGTCTTTCACCTCAATGGTAGTCTTGACCCTTGTGCTTCGATTACCCCAAAGTAACCGGTAAACAAAATCTAATCATTTGATATCACTATTATCTAAACCTATCACAAGACTCATATCACACTGGGCTTTCGATCTGTGGTTTTCTGGACGTTTAGTAACTACAAGGATAATGGCGTTTTTGGGAAAATTTCTAGGCTTTTGTCTAATATGCATAGTGACAAGTAAGGTTTTGAAATTTCAACCAGTTGATATACAAAATTATTATGACTTCTTGATGACACCTGCCAGACCGTCCAGATATATGGATGAAGAGAAATACCAGCACTATGTAAGTATTGAATATGAATAAGTATGTATGGTATATTGTTTATAAGACATAGAAATAGGCGTAGGTAATGAAGCACTAGATATACTGTTTATAAGAAATATAGAAATAGGCGTAGGTAAAGAAGCACTAGATATACTGTTTATAAGACATATAGAAATAGGCGTAGGTAATGAAGCACTAGATATACTGTTTATAAGACATAGGACCTATAGAAAAAAAAAGGCGTAGGTAAAGAAGCACTAGATATACTGTTTATAAGACATATAGAAATAGGCGTAGGTAAAGAAGCACTAGATATACTGTTTATAAGAATATAGAAATAGGGTAGGTAATAGCATAGATATACTGTTTATAAGACATATAGAAATAGGCGTAGGTAATGAAGCACTAGATATACTGTTTATAAGACATATAGAAATAGACATAGGTAAAGAAGCACAAGATGTATGGATATATGTTGGGAACTATTAATAATGTCAGAAATAGTATATCTATATATCTTGTGATTCTTTATAATATTTGATAACACTGTCTGTATAAGATTTTGAAGCGTTGAGTTAGAAATAGTATATCTATATATCTTGTGCTTCTTTATAATATTTGATAACACTGTCTGTATAAGATTTTGAAGCGTTGAGTTAGAAATAGTATATCTATATATCTTGTGCTTCTTTATGTATGGTACAGTAAGAAAATATTTTTGATTGTGACTGGGCATTGTACGATGGCTCACATACGACATCATGCACTTATTATGAATACAAAAAACTTATGAGTCCGGTAATTTTTATTAAAAACTAAAGTTAAAATAAGTTTATTATTAATTAATTATTATTAAAAAAAATGAATTATGTCGCAGGTGAGCCACCATAGAATGGCCCATTTCTCAACCTAAATCCAATTCAGCGGTGAGTTTCATTGAACAATGCCTTTTAAAAATCAGAAATGGGACACAAATCGGCGATTTTTTGCTCATGCTCAATACCAATTTTGATTCATGAAAATTTCCTCGTTTGACGAAGGAATTAGAGGGAAATAGATTTCTCATTGGTACAAGTGGGTTTCCATACTTGGTGTATGACGTATTGGTGAAAACTCATAACGCGCTATTGCACGTGATTAGTGTTTTTAGACACACTTCAAGCGACACTGCGAGACTGTGAACAACTTGAATTCGTTCATTTCATGTGTTATGTGGTATCAATGGAATAATATCTGCTCAATAGTGTCGCTGATGTATCAATATGGCGTTTGTTATTGTTAAACATGGCGGTTCTACAAAGGAAAGAAGGAAGATTCCGGTAATATCAAACCTTTACTTGTGTTTTATAGGGACTAAATGTACCGAATCCGTTGAAAGCTTTCCACTTTGATAACTGTGGTCCGACCACGGATTCCATGGTAGTAGTGAACAGTTTAACTGTATCACCAGATCCTGTTGCTTTACCAGGAACAGTTACTATTGGTTTTTCTGTTCTCTTCAAACAGACCGTCAACTCTCCTGTAGTGGTAAGTGTGTAGGACGTAAAACTCCATTCATTTCATTTTGTAGGGAGATTTAACAAAAATATAATTCTTAATCCGTAGCCACGGTGGTTCAGTGAGTTAGATGCTTGCTGGCTGACCTAAAAGGCCCATGGTTCATTCGTTAATCCTTATTGCACACTACATGGCGTTGCCTGTCTTCATTAACGCATAAAGTGTAGAAGAGTAGGGTGTAAAATTCCATTTATTTCATTTGTTTTAGACTGATGTGCAAATCAAGAAGAGTGTGTTTGGAACGTACGTGACTATTCCTTGCATAGAAGACTTTGGTTCCTGTCATTATGACGATTTCTGCGCTATTCTCTCGGGAATAACTTGTCCCGAAGAGTTTCAGCAACACAACATTCCCTGCAACTGTCCATTTTCTACGGTAATTTAGTCGATTCTGATGATGCAGAAATGCAAAAAAAATGTCCAAATTTTGTGGGACCCCACCCCAACGCTTTCTCTGCGTGGCCGTTCTATTCGTATTACTTATGATTGAGATTTGGATCCAATTCTAACCTTTGACCTGTTCATCCGGGCCGGGAGAATCAACCCAACCGCCCTCGCCCACTCCCTTCCCCCGAAACCTATTTACTTAAGACGGACTAAAGTAACATAAACTATTAGATCTTTGAATTAGAATTAACACTTTGTTTTCCATCGGTCATGATTATTCCCCCTTATATGCTAACTGAAACACTGCGTCTTACTTTAAAATAGTACATGTGCTACAGGCTGTGCACGTTAAAGATCCCTCTACAGTTGGAAATCGCAAAAAGAGTAGGCTTATACTGCTGTCCTGGCAAAATTTCCCTCATTGCACACTACATGGGGTTGCCCGTACCCATTTGTGCGGAAGATATTGCACGCCATTAAAGTAAAACTCTCGGTAGACCGTTTGATTAAAGATATTTTCATTCTAATTACAGGGTAACTATACTTTAATGCCAGGAATAAGTTTTACAGTCGATGTTCCATTCTTACCCAGCGGTGATTACTACGCTTCTGCTAATATGACCAGCAACAAACAACACGTTGGCTGCGTAGAACTCTACGCAACTTTTGCGTAACTCCTCTGGCTATTAGCTTAAAAATACCTTTTTTTTTTACCTTTTACGTTGTAATAAAATTTCATAAAAAATGTTTCTTATTCTCTTTATTGTCGTAGATGTTTCGACTCTTCGACTAGAAGGGTGTCGTTTGGAAACCGGTTGGTCCCATTAAGCCCGTCTTCCCTCGATTTATCCAATTCCCGGGAGTCCGGCACCGCCATAGAGACTTTTAGCAATTAAATAAAATAAATAAAACTCCCCCCCCCCCCCAACTCCAAAATTGGACATCCACTCCTTTGAAGTATTAGACTCGGATCTGTCTTCAGCTATCACCGACCATCCTTTACCGTCACCTTCAAAAACTTGGCGGGAACCTTTACTGAAGGCTTCATCGGGTTTCCACGACGACACCTGTTGTTACGGTGGGTTAATCACGATGTGAAAAATCAATACTTTGATATTGGAATGTCATTGAATATTTATGGCCTAGTCAGGTAGATACAGTAAGGCGTTATACGTATATTGAATTATTTATTACTTTTACCATTTTGTTCTTCAGTGTTGCTTGTTTGATTTATTAGTTTTACTGACTTCGTAAGTCTTTGTAGTGAAGTTCCGAAGATAAAGTCTCGAGTTAGTGAAGGAAAATTACTTTTAATATTTAACAAAGTTGTTTTAGAGTTTTGATCCGTTTAAAGAGGTAAGATAATTTACTTTGATGGACCAATTCGTATTGTTCATGGGGATCTTTGTTACCATTCATCAATGCTTCCAGATGCCAAAACCAAGCACACGCTTGGTGATAAAACAGCCCTAGGGAGGCATAAATGACTGTTAGGGGGGGGGGGCAGAAATAATGACGTTTTCTGATTGGACACAATCAAAAAATTTCCAAGAGGAGGGGGAGGGGTTCCAGCCAATGATGGGTTAGGGACAAAGGTTTTTGGGTGTTTATATATTCTCAGTGAAAATTCGGAAACCGTGACTCTGTGTGAAGCACATCAGCTCCACATCATTTCCGTTAAGTATTGGCCGAGATATCTTTCCTTTTGGGAATCTGTGTCCATGATTCTTCAATCCAAAAGAGATCGGGTTCATTTGACAAGGTTGAAGGTCACGCTGAAGGTTAAACATTCTGGAAGATCTTCAGTGGTTCCGGTTGAAAGAAATTAATTAAGGCAGTTTTAAAAGGTAGGTGGACAGGGGACGGGATGTTCTTAGGTTGGTAGATGACAAGTTAATCTCCGATTCCTACATATGCTGATATTTCAAACTAAGTTTAGGTTAACTGCATGAGTTTAGTTTGGTAGTGAGGGAATTTCGTCTTAGAATGAACATAAATTTAACATTGGCTAAGAAGAGTATATATTCATCAGTAGATATACCTGCTGTCATAAATAACATAACAGAATCCTTATATAATCTGATAAATCCAAACTAACTTAGTAATTATCCATAAAAATACAATTGATTATTGAAAAACGCTTAATGAACTGACCTATGTGGTAGGGTGCATTTTTAAAGAAACTTGGTTGCTGTATTTAATTGTAGGCTTATCTTAATGCACCACTACACTTTTAATAAGCACAAAATTATCTTTCACTGGCCTAATTATTGCCCTCTTAATCTCTTTTAACTGAACTGATCTCACTAGACCTTGTCACCTTCTGTCATTGGCCAGCTTAGTGAGTTTTCAGTGAGTTTCATCACCTACCTAGTCACAAACTTTACTATTATCTAAGTCTTTGAAGAAGAAAGAAGCATATTACAACCTTTATAAAGTTGTACTGTTATTTGTATGTTTATCTTCCATCGTTGTTAGTTGTTAGTTTTGTTGGATTGAACCTGTTTATTGTTACTACTCTAATACAGTTGTTCTAATCAAAAGTGAGGTGCAGAAGAATAGGACTTAAAACTCCATTTATTTCAATTCTGATCAAAAGTGATTGTATTATATTTGATACATCTCAAGAAGAAGGAAAATGTTACAATTAAAACACTTTCTAGGTTACTGTACAGCTTCTTACTTCTGCTTCACCATCCAGTTTATTTTAATAACTTCACAGGTATGTGTGTTTTTGGTATTTAAAGTGATTGTCTTCTTGGTGATTATTTTGTGTATCAAAGATGTGCTAATGTAACCATGGTATTTTTAATGTTAAGTAATGGCAGCCATGTTGAATATCTAGGCCCAATTGCACTTCAAGATGTTTTATATTACATAAACTATAATGCTTTTGTTTAAGTACCTTTTGGTGTTATAATAATTACAGTTATAGATAGCCATGTTCCATCAACTTTACATACCCCCCCTCCCCCACCCCTCTCAAACTCCATAGATGTACCAATTAATTATTTGTTTAATTAACTATTATGTTATAATAATTACCTGACATTATATCACAGTTCATATTCCATCAACTTTACATACCCCACTCCTTTGTTTTCGTTTTGCTTTTTTTCATATTTTTTATTTGTCATATATATTGGCATAGTAGTGTTTATTTGTATTGTATGTGCATATATATTTTATTGTACATGGTAGATTAGATCCCCTTTCATTATCTCCCTGAAGTAATCACTTGCATTTTTTGATAGGACTAGTCTATCTCTCCAGAAGTAGATAATTTCTTATCAAATTGATGTATATTTGTATTGTTACTTCGTGACTTTTTCACCCCTGGCTACATGTATTTGATATCTGATAAAGCCTATTTTCAATCGGACATTTTAGATGTTCAACCGGTCATGACTGGCATATATGACCAAATCACCATCCCTGATACCTTCACTGACTATAGTAATGAGTAAGCTAACTGGATTTGTTGTACCATATGGTCTCTATCATTTATTGATGTCTTTCTACTATTGATTTTAATTACTTATTTTCTGTCTACTTAACTGAAGTCTTTCGAAACATAAGACATGGCCTATTACATAAGTTATAATCTTTATTTAACATGGACATATGTTTGTTTACTGGAGAGAAGACTAATTAAAGAGATAATAGGCGTTAGAATACACTCGTCCTACGGCTTATATTTGTATTTCATATTGACTATTGGTTAAATAAGTATGCATCCCACACTTTACCAAATTTTAAAAAGCCACAATAAAAATATATTCGGAATTTAAAAAAAAAGTGAGCCAGCGACAATTCCATTTAGTTTGAGAATAAAAGCGTCTGGTAAATCAACGCTAAAACATCATTGTGCAATTCAACAGTAGGGGTCAAGGACGTGTGAAAACCCGCATGTTAGAGTTAATTCCCTTTATTTTTTGCAATTTGAAAATCGCTTGATGGATGGCTCAAGCATTTTATGATTAACTACTTTATTTTGGGGATTTATCGGATTTTAGAGGGATTTTGATGTATAGGTAAAAGGTTCCACTGATGGATATATACTGTTATTGTCCAAATTTGAGTGAACTTAAAATTTTATGTTCGTTCTAACGCCTATTATCCCTTGAAAACATTAAAGTTTGATCAAAAACTATCATGGATTATAAAACCATTCAATTCAAAAATGTTTTTAATTAAAAATTGAATAATTTCGTACATTAGCCACCATAAATATGGATTGAAGTTACTTTACTGTTTTACTAAAAATATATACTATTGTCCTGTCATCTAATGTTTGGTCTTAATGCCTTCTTCAGAAACACTTCAGTAGAATATATACTATTGTCCTGTTGTCTAATGTTTCAACTAAATATCTTCTTCAGAAACACTTCAGTAAAATATATACTATTGTCCTGTTGTCTAATGTTTCAGCTAAATACCTTCTTCAGAAACACTTCAGTAGAATATATACTATTGTCCTGTCAATCTAATTTAGTTTGGATACTATAATGCCTTCAATTCAGAAAATTTCAAACAATTTCAGTATATATACAATTGTCCATTCAGATGAGTGAAAACAGATAACTCATAAATATATTCTATTGTCCTGTTGTCTAATGTTTCAACTAAATACCTGTGATAGAATTTTAAGTTTAAATTAGATTTATTTGGTTACTATAACTTGGCAATTGAAGAAAAGACAATCCGACAAACAATGACTCATTCAGATGAGTGATGGGACGTAGACCTAAATAGTTTGGTGCTCTTTCCCAGTAACAGTTCCATCAGTCATTATTTTCAAATGTAGAGATATATTAATTTAGGTGTAATTGGTTAGATGCTACACACAGGCACAGGCATGTAGGCATTACCTCCAGTGATAAGAGTATCGTATGTGCGGTGTGCAAAAAAATATGGAATGAATATTTCAGTCTTCAATATTGAAGAGTTACTGAACTAAACTCAACTTATATGTTTAAATTCAACATTATATGACAACAAACAAATCAATTCTAATTTAGTCTATTTATTATTTACACTAAGTGAAGTGTTATTCATTATTTTTCCAGATGAAGAGAAGAACTAGGGCTTTTTCAGACTCCATTTTTGAAGAGTTATTGAACTAGATTCAACTTGTGGAACACAGACATCTAGTAGGGGCCTAGTATATATAGACAACAAATCAATTCTAAGTATATCTATTAATTTTTGTTATATTTCAGATGAAGAGATATATGAGAGCTTTTTCAGTCTCTAATATTGAAGAGTTGCTGAACTAGATTCACCTTGTGAAACCCATATCTTCTTGTATACATGACAACAAACAAATCAATTCTTATTCAGCCTAATTCTTATTCATGTTAAAAATTCAATAAGTACTGTGTAATATGTAACAGCTGTCGCGGCAGAACAATAGCTACAACATGAGTGGTACCCTTTTTAAAAACAAACCTTCTAAAATGTTATCAAATAAAGTCCAGCTTGGAGAACTTCAACCGAAACACAGGACTCTATCTTTAAATGTTCGTCGTCTGCAAGAAGCTTTATCGGTGTACCTTAGCGATGAGGAGACTACAGGATTTATTGACGCCCTGAACAGCTATAATGCAGAGCGCGATGTTTTCGAATTTGTGAATAATTTAAAGAAAATTCTAAACAGTCCAACCAAACGACAGTTATTTCCTCTTGTTAAACGAGTGATTCCACGCAACGATTTGGATTCCTTTGAGTTACTTACAAAGGGAGGTAAATCATATGGAACGTTACCGAAAATTAATTTGTACAAATCGCACACTCTGGATAATATTAACGATCTTCGATCAGAAGAACAGTTCCGTACCCTACGAACCGATACAACATTTGGCAGACGTCACAAACGTCCTGGTTTGATAATCCCTAATTCTCGCGTCAACGGCACACTGAGGAGTCAGCGAACTGAACGAAGTCATCATCGAAAACAGCGCTCAAAATCTTCGAGTCGTGATAGTCACTCTCATACTCTTACAAATGGATACTCAATTCCTCCGTCAACTATAGGCGATTCAGCCGACACTTTCAAACTATACTTGCGTCCATCCATGAATTCCAACGAGAGTTTTGGGTTTAGTATTCGAGGTGGAACTGAATATGGATTAGGTGTATATGTGTCGTCTGTTGATCCAGGTGGTGTTGGTGAATCACAAGGCCTACAAGCAGGTGATTTAATCGTGGAAGCTAATGACATCCCTTTCAAGAAAATATCTCACATTGAGGCAGCGAAGGTTAGTTCCCTTTTTATTTTTTAATCTCCCTTATCACCAAATTTTGATTGTTTTGATTAAGTTATACAGATTAAGTTACGATGAATTTATTTATGTTTTTCTTATCTTTTGAGTCAGTCTTCATAAGGTGCAGAAGAGTAGGAAGTAAAACTCCATTCGTTTCATTTTGAACCTATCTTTTGGAGGAAGTGATTGAATAAAAAGACGTGACTGTTGGCTATTATTAAATATTGCTTCTTAAAATAGATTTACCTTAATTTTTTCTATAAAAATATTCCCAAACATTTCAACTTCTGTTAATGTAACGTGCGTTCTCGCTGAGGGTTTTGTTAAATTTCAATTTTATGACTCTTTGTCATTTTTTTTTTGCCCATAGAGAGGGGTGCAAGGGGCAATCCCCCCCCCCCCCTGAAAAAATTGATAGTGTTAAATCAGAGGATGTCATTTGTTCTGCCCCCTCTCATTAATCGATGCTCCCCCCCCCACTAGGCATGGAGGCTAGCTACAGACCTTTCCTGTTAATCAAATGATGTTGCTTCTATAAGTAAACAGTATATTTTTCCCCATCTTCCTGTACTAGTTTGATGGCTGGATAATCAAGTACAATATATAATGATATTGATATATATGATTATTATAAACATCTGTTCAACTAGTATAATACAGACTGGGCCATATTCCTATCTTATTAACATAATGTTTAATATATAGTCCTTTATATATAGTTCAACTGAATGATTGTTTACAAGTCATTGATAATTTGTAACACTATAACAATCTTAGCTGATTTATTTTTTTGCAGCAAACATTTATTTAATGTCTTGACGATGGATTCTCACATTGTTTAGGGTTGTTGACTGTCATATCGAGCTGGAATATGCGGAATATCAATTAGAATCACTGATATATATATAATCTAAATCTGAACTGAGTTTTATTTTAAACTTTTTTTTTGGCAGCAAACTTAATCGAAGTCCATTAAATTACAACGCCAGACTAAATCAGTCGAATGATGTAAAGGGTCATGATATTTTCTGGTATAGAAAAGTAGTTCAGCGAGGTAATGACTTTAAAATGTCTCCTAATTATCCTCGTGTCCTGATTCTGGTAACTAGGTCAGACACATTCTCCTATGATGTGGGCGTATTATGATGGCTGTCAATTTTTGTTTTTTTCCAGATTATCAAGGCAGCTAGAAAGCTAGAGCTTACAATATGTAGAGTGGGTAAGATACCCGGAACTCATATTGTACATCAGACTTATAAATGGATTGACCCTAAAGGTCGCGCTGTTTCCCCACCCCCAGAAATAGAACCACTTCACCCTGAGATCCCCACAGAGCACAGACACAGATCTGGTTTAACCTTACTTAAAGGGAGTGATGAACGAAAGGTAAGAAACAATGTAATAATAATAATAATAGACTCTTTATTTTACATGGGTCAGAATTAGGTCCAATACACAAGGACATGGTCCTGTCTCACATTCAGCCCATAGAGACAAACATAGACTCTTTATTTTACATGGGTCAGAATTAGGTCCAAATACACAAGTACATGGTCCCGTTCATTATACATGGGTCAGAATTAGGCCAATACACAGACATGGTCCTGTCTAACATTCAGCACATAGAGACCCAAAAATGGTATACAATGGTGATTAGAATAAAAGTAATTGTTGTCCATATAATTGTGTCTAGATAAAAAAATTTGCATAATGGCTGTTTAACATAACTGTAATAAGACATATTCAGAACCTTATTGGGTAAATGTCCATACACATTTGCCACATACTAATGAGAATTTCATCATAGAACATTTGTTATAATTCGATAGAGAAGAATTTGGTGTCAAAAATATATATAATGTGCCCTCCAGGTACCATACATAACTTCGTATCTTGCCTAGCCCGGTGTACTCGCTCTGATAGGTAGAATTTCTCTGTTGATCAGGATGTCCAGGTGCCTGATATTACGATTCTAATTATTTTTGTATATCAAAAGGTGACAGTATTCTATATATCTGATTGTTAAGGTATTATAATGATTCAGGCCATAATTAAATAATTAATAATTAACGAGGATATCTACCTGGTATATCATTTATTATTAATTACATTAACAGAGTAGGTTTTAATTAACAACAACCTTCTTATATTCTTAGTAAAATTAGGTCAAAGTGTTACGGGGAAATTTACATAAATAAATATGCCATTTGGCTGTCATAAAATCGCCACAGAGGAATTTGGCAATCAATTTTTTGACTTATTTAGGTCAAGATGTTCTAGGAAATCCACCTAAAGAAAAATCTTTTGGACACCCCTCAACTTTTTTTTTTTTCAAAAATTTGAAACTCGTTTCAACTCTTTGGCTTTACTTTTCCTCCTTTAAATATGAAAACCTGTAAAATTCCAAATTTGGGTAAAAGTTCATTTTAAAATTAGGATTTTTAATTCCCAAATTATTTTCCCCACCATTAAATATTATATATTTATCTGTTAAAATTCATATAATTTAATTGTTAAACTAACTGCCCAAAAATTTACTCTTTTCCCGAATCTATTTCCCCTGTGTAATTCTCTTTTCCGTAAACATAATTCCTAAATCTATAATTTGAAAATGTAATTCCTAATCTGAAAATAGTTAATTGAGAATTTTTTGGTATGTTGCAGGTGAATGTTGTGGTACCAAGAAGTAAAAGTTTAGGTCTGATGGTACGCGGAGGTCGAGAGTTCGGTCTCGGGATTTATATCTCTGGTGTGGATCCATTCTCAGTTGCTGAAAATGCTGGTATAAAGGTAAGACCTTTGCTTTTATTAATTCTATAATGAATGTTGATGCTGGTGAACTGTTAGTGATCGAGGCTGGATATAAAACACCCTTAATTTTACAAATGAGCTCTTCCAATTAAACAAACAAGTATCATATCAATAGTCAGTATGCATGTGTGGAAGAATTCAATAGAAGTTAAGGGATGTCAAGTAGACAGCTGGTACTACTATATCTAGTCGGTTTATAATTGACATTTATAATAGTTCATTCCAGTATTCCTTTTACCTTTGAATAATCATGTTGTTGCAGGTTGGAGATCAAATTCTGGATGTTAATGGCCATAGTTTTTTGGACGTCAGCCATTCTAGGGCTGTTAAAATTTTAAAAGTCAGTCGTCATATGGTGATTACTGTTAAAGACGTTGGGAAATTACCGTTTGCTAAAACTACCATTGATAAAACACAGTGGATAGAGAGAGATCATATACCTCAACAACCTCAAGTTCATGGCAGGTTAGTCAATTACCAGCTCCTGTCAAGGGAGTCTAGTCACTTAACAGCTCCTGTCAAGGGAGTCTAGTCACTTTACAGCTCCTGTCAAGGGAGTCTAGTCAATTACCAGCTCCTGTCAAGGGAGTCTAGTCAATTACCAGCTCCTGTCAAGGGAGTCTAGTCAATGACCAGCTCCTGTCAAGGGGGTCTAGTCAATTACCAGCTCCTGTCAAGGGGTCTAGTCAATTACCAGCTCCTGTCAAGGGGTCTAGACAATTACCAGCTCCTGTCAAGGGGTCTAGACAATTACCAGCTCCTGTCAAGGGGTCTAGACATTTAACAGCTGCCCTGTCAAGGGGTCTAGACAATTACCAGCTCCTGTCAAGGGGTCTAGACAATTACCAGCTCCTGTCAAGGGAGTCTAGACAATTACCAGCTCCTGTCAAGGGGTCTATTAAATTGATACAGTAAATGAAAAAAAGGGATTTTTTCTCAGTTACCAATTAACAGCCTGTCTCATGTGAGTCTATTTCTTTCAGATTATATTTCATGATTTGTTTTGTATTTATGTATTTTTTTGTATTTCAATTTTTATTTCATGTATTGTTGAGTATATTTCATATTCAGATTTTTTTGATTTCATGTATTTTTATTGTTTTTGTGTTTCATGTATTTATTTTATTTTGTACTTCATGTATTTTTTTTGTATTTCATGTATTTTTATTTTGTGTTTCATGAATTTGTTTTGTATTTCATGTATTTGTTATTTGTACTTCATGTATTTTTTTTGTATTTCATGTATTTTTTTTGTGTTTCATGAATTTGTTTTGTATTTCAAGTATTTGTTATTTTGTACTTCATGTATTTTTTTTGTATTTCATGTATTTTTTTGTGTTTCATGAATTTGTTTTGTATTTCAAGTATTTTTTATTTTGTACTTCATGTATTTTTTTTGTATTTCATGTATTTGTGTTTTTGTTTTTCATGTATTTGTTTTGTATTTCATAGTATTTTTTTTTATTTTGTACTTCATGTATTTGTTTTGTATTTCATGTATTTGTTATTTTGTACTTCATGTATTTGTTTTGTATTTCATGTATTTGTTTTGTACTTCATGTATTTGTTTTGTATTTCATGTATTTTTTATTTTGTACTTCATGTATTTGTTATGTTTTTCATGAATTTGTTTTGTATTTCATGTAATTGTTTTGTATTCGTATTTCATTGTTTTGTCTTGTTTAGTACATTATCAGTATAATGATATTCCCTGATCTATTTTGTAGAACCAAACTAGAAAAAACGGGTTTATGAGAGGAGCAGGATCGCAGTTAATGTTGAGTTCGATGGCAAGAACACAATGGGACATGATAGAAGAACAATCTAGAATATTACTGAACGAAGCCGAACAAGCTACGTTACGTTATTATTTAACAGAATATCAACGAAACAGCATCATGATAGATGGTCTGGTCTTCGCTCTATTCGAACTACTCAATACTCAAGCCAAGGTAACACTTTGTTAGAAGAATATATGTAGTTCCTGATAATATAGAACTGTAAAAGAATTCATTTTTGCAAAAATTGCTTATAAATGAGGAACTTTACACAAGTTCGCATGATTCTTTTTTTGGCGTTCATAGAAGACAAAAATAAAATAAAATGGAGTTTTACATCCTGCTCCAAAATTTTATATTTTTTAATAGTAAAAATGCCTGAAACCATTCTGCTGGTATCTGTCAATCGAGTAAAGGGGGCGTGGCATAAGTATCTCACTGTTTTTTTGGGTTGTAAATTGCTCTGTGATACATGACTGATTTATTTATATTTTTATAGATGACATTAATCGATGAAATCCGTCCAATACTCCATCCTAAAGATTTAGATACATTTGATCATCTGGTCCATAAAAAAGAAGCAGAAGTACATGGGGTAAGTTCCGTTCCTTTCTCACCTTCTGTAGCAAAGTAAGAACATAAAATGGACTAGGGTTGGATAGCCTGCTGCAGCACTTGTACTGATCTTTTGGCATTTTTTTTCATGGTTGTTTTCCCCCAAATGAATGTATGTTTTTTGATGTGCTTGTAGTAAAGTATACAAATTTGTCTATTTTCAGGAGACAAAAATTGAAAATATATATAAAACATTTTTGAGGTTTTTAATGTCTAAAACTAGCCTTAATTATCCCAATTTTATCCCCAAAAATAACATTTTCTGTTTGTGCTGTATGTTCAAAACTATTGTCAGTTATGTTATCTCTTCTAATTTCAGCTTGGTCGCTTGTCCACCATGTTACCCGATTCCTTTTCTCTCATGTCGTATGACAGTACTGATCTCCATTTTGAAGATCAAAATAAACGCACACTCTTTTCCTCTCAGATGGTAGGTTTAAATTTAAAACTTTTACATTGACTATTATCAGATTTAGAGAAAAAAATGAATAGAAATGAAGGGAGATGTACGTCCTACTCTTCTGCACCTAATGGGCTGATGAAGACGGCGACGAAGGTCCAAGGTTCATTCATGCAAAATCAAGGTGAAGTGATGGAATTTACCTCCCTGGTCAGTGATACAGATTGGATGGGACAATAAACCGAGGCCCTGTGAGCTACAGACTGTGTACATTAACGATCCCTGGAGTGCTGCAAATCAGAAATACTAAAAAAAAGTTTATTGTAAATATTTCAGGGTCCAGAAAGAAATACAAACCAGGTATATTTGATGAATCCAGTTTTAAATTCTAATCAGGTACGTTAGATTGTTTTTGATCCCAACTATCTGGTTTAACACAAGTCAACAGCCAAAACAAAAAAGTGATTGTAACCAGATATTCAATGAATCGCATGCTCTTTAAATTCTATTATACAGGTACATTAGACCATTGTATATTATGATGCCAACTGTTACTGAATATTACAGTAGTCCTTATTGTCAGACATGATTTATACCAAATCTCAAAATAGTCATTTATTTATTATACCTTCTGTTATTTTACAGAGTTTTACAGAAAATAACTTACAAATATAATGAAATTCTATAGACTTGATACATGGAAGCTGGAATATAATATCTTACTTTCTGTTATTTTACAGTCAGAACCAGAATACTGACAAATAAACTGTGATATTTCTGTTATTTTACAGGGTTTTACAGAAAGAGATTTACAATCATTACGAGATGCTATAGAGCAGATACAAGAAAGTGGAAATGTGATCAGTAAGCGTATTGATAAACAGGTAAAACAAATTTCTAAAGTTTCTGGATCTGCTTGCGTGACAATTTCCTCATTACACACTGCGCGGCGTTGCTCCTCGTCCATTAGATGTAGAAGAGTAGGATGTAAAACTCCATTCATTTACTCCATCCTTTTTCTTGTAGGAAGGTCAACTGAAAGGTAAAAGTAAATCATATGGTGATTTAACGGTTAATAGTGGTAGAGGTCGTCACAAGTCTCGCTCACGTCTGCCTTTTAATCTAGATGATTCTATCCCATCAACCTCCAACGATATCACCATGACAACTGGAATGATTGTTAGAGCTGATGTCCATATACCTCATAGAAAGGTAGGTCATTACAAATAAATTTGAACGAAAATCTGGGGCGTGATTCTGGAAAACTTAACTGAAGATGATTTTAATGTTATGATCATCTGATTGGTCAATCGATTTTCAATTCAATTTTTTTAACCAATCAGATTACAGTATTTCTTAAAATCTGGATTTTATCATATTTAAGTTTGCGAGAATAAGGGGCCCAGGTCATTTAAGTGATTAATAAGTAATTAGGCTGGTTACTTATTGACTCCCCCTCGTATCTCAGCCCTAGTATATTTACCGTCTGCTCTAATACACAATATTTCTAATTAAAGGGAGACGATCAGCCAAGTGATGATAGTGGAGTAGAGAGTAATGGTCAGCGAAATCAACTCAGCAAACATTTACAACCTCTAGATAGGTAAATAAAATTCACTTGTTCAAAAATTCCCTGCCCTCTTGGACCCCACCTTGACGACGGGGCTGCGTTTGTTGACTTCTTATAGTTACTACTGATCAGAAATAAGAAAGCCCATCTTCATTATCCCATACGGTGCAGAAGAGTAGGATATAAAACTCCATTCATTTCATTTCATTGCTTTTCCAACAAAACAAAGTTCTTCTATTTCTACTTCGTTTAAAATTCCTAACTCAAACTACATAGCTTTCCTTATCAGCCCTCTTTCATTTACATTTTCCTAGATGGCCAAATAGAGGTAGCGGTACCAACAAAAGGTCAGTCTTATGTTGGCATCCAAGTTTGAAATCATTTGCATGATCACATTTTAGTTTTCAAGCACCACAAAAACCAATACATTTTCAAGAAACAACTATATTTTACAAGGATAACATCGTTTTCCAGTTAAGGATCCTTTCTACCTATCGGTTCTTGATCAAACTTCTTGGTATTGATTTTACAAGGATAACAACTAAGGTTCACAGTTAAGGATCCTTTCTTCCAGTCGGTCCATGGCCAAATCTCTTGGCATTGATCTTTCCTGGATAATCCGTACCCATTAACATCACTTTCAGATCATCACAAAGCATCACAAATTAAATTGTAATGATCATTGATTTAATATCACCTCCAAACATTAACACTTTTAGCATAATCATCAAGCATTATCTTCAAGCATCATCATAAAGCATTGTGGCCCCCTTGTGCTACAGATAGCGTGGAGGATTCCTCCAGAGTTGAAAATAGTAAAAAGAGTACGCTAATGTCACTGTCCTGGCAAAAGTTCCTTCATTCCATACTGCATGGCATTCCCCATCTTCATTATCCCATAAGGTGCAGAAGAGTAGAACGTTAAACTCCATTCATTTCAATGTTTATAGGACATTATCTTGTTTTCAGAGTAACTATCTCTCCATCTACCCCAGTTCATATTAATAATGTCTTGGAAGACCATCAACTAAACAGTTCACTGGGAGAAAGCTATGAACCACCATCCCACGATTATAAAACTTCACCTCGTCATTCTCATAGTCGACATCAATCAAAATACATCACTCCTGTAAGTAGAACTTTATTATTAGGGGCATAGTGTGACTTTGGGTGTAATGTTTTGATTTTGTTGTTCAAATGGTACAATAAACTGAAGCCCTGTGTGCTACAGGCTGTGCACGTTAAAGATCCCTGGACAGTTGTAAATTTGAAAAAGAGTAGCCTTATGCAGCTGTTCTAGCAAAACTTCCCTCATTGCACACTGCATGGCCTTGCCCATCTTCATTAGCCAATAAGGTGCAGTAGAGTAGGGCATAAAACTCCATTCATTTCACTGTCTTCATTAGCCCATTATGTACAGAGGATGTAAACTCTCTTAAGTTAGTGAGCAAGCGTTTAATTCACTGATCCACAGTGGCGACCATTGCCATTCTAGACAGCATGGCTGGTGTTTAATATCTTTTAGAACATGTTACTACACACATTAGAGAATTAATTATTAATAGATCAAACACTATATCTATGTTAAACACAGGGCTGTTGATGTAACTGTATTGGCCAGTCATGTCTGATTGGAGTTCCAAAATGACTGACTGTGATTGTGATATTTAGGACATTTATGTGCAAATCTGCTATATTTAGTGCATTTTTATTAATTGATGAAAATAAATATATCATCATTATTGTGTTAAAATGTCCGGTTGGGATTATTCTTAATCAACAACCCTAATTGAACATCATAGAATGAGATAAAAAGTATTAGCATGTGTGCGATTAATAACTCAGCTGTCTACTGAGTGATTTATCAATAGGCACACCTTTAATTAATAGATTACCTATAGTAGTTTATATCAGTTAGTATTAAAAGGCGTCATCTATAGAGGTGTGCAGACAGTCTGTCCCCTGAAATAAATTGGTACTTCGGACCTTTATTTTTTGTCCTGGTTCTCCCTCTCCCACAGGATATTTCTAAAACAAGAAGCCCAGAGAAGATATTTCTGATGATTCCGAGGCGCAAAATTCCCCATCAAAATTCCAGTTTTGGCATCATTCAACACACTTCGCTTTTCTCATGGTTTAACTATTAGTACTTGTGTAGTGGAATTGTCAAAAAATGGTGTTGGGGTATTGGTAAAATTTTGAAAAAAGTTGATTGGATTGTTTTGTTATTGTCATATGATATATGACAATAATTTCAGAAAGTTTAAGTTCCTATTATGATAATTGTTACCACACATTTATGGCATTGAAATACAGTTTACAGTTGGATACTAGTTGAATAGTAGTGTAGTATAGTCTTGTCATCAACAAAACATTGAAATACAGTTTACAGTTGAATACTAGTTGAATAGTAGTGTAGCATAGTCTTTTTACCCCAAAAACATCATTAAAATAATGTCTACAAAATCTATTTTGTTTCCAACCTGAAAATAAACATCGCTTGTAATTACCTGTAATTGCACACCTCTATTGTTGATAATGGTTTTCATTAACAAGGTCTGATTACTGTAGAAGAATCAATATAATACTATATAATACAATAAGTGTTGTATATCAACTGGTAATGGTAGTTGTTGGAGTTTGATCACTGGATGCTATAATAGAGGCTTTGTTTGTTGAAATTTGATAACCTTACCTGTGATTTTTCTATGTTTTTCTATGGGATTTAAACCAAAGGCTTCTGTAAAAGAAAGCATGAGAGTTGTTCTTGGTTGAGTTTTAACTAGGCCTATTTGCTTGATAGATTTTCAGATACATTTACTTTGGGTTAAAAATGGAAAGTGGTTTTGGATGTTGATGATCTACATTGAAAGTATCTTCAGTGTTATAAGTCAAACAAATGGTGGTCAAAGGTTATATTCCGTGTCAGTGTGTGAAATCTGAATAAGCAATCTTTCTTCATTGTTTCAGTTGACCTCGCAGTAGGGAAGGGCTGGTTGAAATTGAGAGCCCATTTGCCTGGAAAATGTCCTAAAGATCAAAATTGCAGTCAGTCATTTTGGAGCTCCAATCAGACATGACTAGTAAATATAGTTAAATCAACAGCTCTGGCCTATATCTGTATCAATTTGTGGTCATGATTGCCGTTTTATAAAAGAAAATTACTATGAAATAACTAAAGTGAATAAGTTGGAAGTCCAAATGAACTTGGCTGAACTTTATTAGTGATATCAAGTGTTTTTAATAAAAGATTCCTATAAAGTGTTTGTTATCAAGGAATTAGAATGGATTCCTGTTTATTATTGGAACCGTTTCGTTTGCCACGACCCTTGTTAACATCTGATATAACGGTATAAATACTATAAGGCTTTTCTTTAAGAATATTTATTCAAAATTTGCAAGTAAATACATTCATGGTTTTGGAATCCAGCCAAAGCTTATATTAATCCAATACCATTAATTGATACTGAAGGCTTTCAAATCTGTTGTCACTACAGTGTACTCTGAGTATTCCGAAATACACTGGGACCATGACTAATGTCGGATTAGCCAGTGTCGGATTACTCTGTTTTTAAAGGTTTTTGAGCAATTATAGATGAATTTTTAGGAACATTTCAATTCACTTCAATCAGCTGGTAAAGCAAAAATACATGTATTTCTTTGATTTTTGGTAGTTACCCATTTAAGTGTTGAATTCTGGGAAGGGAGGGATTGATTCTATGTACAGGTCAAGGGTAGAACAAGTACTTGGTCTTGATCTCCTGGTAAAGCCAAAATGAATGAATTGCTTTTACTTTTGGTAGTTACCGATGAAAAGGTTAAAGTTCACTTGATAAATTCCAGGAAGAAGAGTTACTAGAAGAAGGTAGAGAAAGATATGGTAATATATTTCTAGAAGTGATACACATCCCACGAAGTAAACCAACGTTAGGTATGGCCATAGAGGGCGGGGCCAATACTCGTCAACCAATACCTAGAGTCATCAACGTACAGGTTAGTTGAAATGCGTTCTCTCCCTTTAAGAGCAAATCTCAGTGGTTCAGTGAGTTAGAGGTTTGCTTGCTCGCTGAAGTTCCAGGGTTCAATCCTGGCAAAGGTTGAGATGAACTTTGGATTTTTCAATGATACAGGACTGATATGGAAAGAGCGTCTGGTCGTTCAGATGGGACAATAAATTGAGTCCCTGTGTTCTACATGCTGTGTATGTTTAATATCCCTTGGTTGGAAATTGTAAAAAGAGCAGGCTAATGCCCCTGTCCTAGCAAAATTTTCCTCACAGCACAGTGCATGGCGTTGCCTGTCTTCATTAACCCATTATGTGTAGAAGAGTAGGACATAAAACTCCATTCATTTCATTTTCAAAAGACATTGAAAACATGCCAATAACATTTTCTTTGCAGCCTGGTGGCTCAGCATTTGAGTCTGGAAGTTTACAGGTTGGCCATTTAATACTGGAAGTGAACAGGTTGTCCTTATTAGGAATGAATCATTCTGAAGCCGCTAAGACTATAGCAGAGGCTTTCAAGAATAAGGAACGTGATGGCATGGAACTTTTAGTCACAGAAACAGGAGCAGAAGTCAAAGGTGCCCCAGAAAGTTGTGAAGTTTTTAGCATTGATCTGTGAACAATATGATTGAATAAAATACCGGATATGTGTGAACAACTGTATGATCTGTGAACAAAATGAAATCATCTGTGAACAACATCAAATGTTCTGTGAACAACATCAAATGTTCTGTGAACAACATCAAATGATCTGTGAACAAAATAATATGATCTGTGAACAAAATAATATGATCTGTGAACAAAATAATATGATCTGTGAACAAAATAATATGATCTGTGAACAAAATAATATGATCTGTGAACAAAATCAAATGATCTGTGAACAACATCAAATGTCTGTGAACAAAATAATATGATCTGTGAACAAAATAAAATGATCTGTGAACAAAAAAATATCAACTGTGAACAAAATGATTTCAGCTATGAACAGAGTTGAGTCTGTGACTTCTATTTATGAACAAAAGAATGATCTGTGAACAAAATGAAAAAGAGCTTTTAACAAAACTTGCTATGTCATGAACAATAGCTGATATGGTATTGCCATTGATCTGTAATATACTATCATCTTTGTTAGAGAATGATCCGCTAATATTATCTTTTAAAAACCATTATGTGTGTTGATGTTATTGAATAATTATTATTGTAAATATTGTTTGTAAATAATATCATAATGTAAATAATATCATAATGTAAATATATATAAGGCAGCTTTGTAAAGATATATATATTATATTAATCTATAAATCGTGTTTTTTTTTATTGACTTTTTGAGAATGTAAATGTTAAATTGATTTTAGCAGGATATTTAACCAAATTTTTACTTATCTTTGGAATTGATTTAGTGATATTCATTTATTTTTGTTTTTTTTTGCATCATTGAAGGATTTTTTAATAATAAAAACAGTTTCTAGATGTAGTTTCCATTTTAAACATTTTTACTGTATAATATATTTAATTAAGTAATTGTTATCCATATTTTTTGTGTCTGTTGTTATTATTTGTTACTAAATGCCAGTTACGGAAAAAACTAAATTTATTAATATTATAGTATACTCAAGGTTGGATATAGTCTACTTGACACCCTCAACTTTCTATTGAACTCTTCCACACATGCATACTGTCTATTGATATACAGTATCATATCTATAATTGGAAGAGCTCATTTGTAAAATTAGGGGTGTTTTTATTTTTTTAGTTGCCGGTCAAATTATATCTAGCCCTAGTGGCATATATAGGCTTCTTATTTATCTGTTATATTTTGTCTTCAAAATTTATTTATTAATTGCCTTTAGTTATGTTGGATTTTTTTTTGTAATATTCTTGTATATATTTTGATAATTTTCAGATCCAGAAAGAGTACTTTGTCAGGTCTTCAGATGTAACTCATGGGGATGTGGGGATTATCATCTTTGGATAGACATGACTTTACTCAGATGATTGCTTGCTAACCTGAGGTTCCGGGGTTCATTCCAGCAAGGGTCAAGATGAACTTTCGGAATTTTCAACCTGGTTGCCTCCTTTAGGATGGCAAAATAAACCGAGGCCCCTTTGCTGGGATTGAACCCTGGACCCTCAGATTAACAAGCAGGCATTTAACGTATCGAGCAACCATGGCTCTGAGAACATAGGTGAACAGCCACTTCCATGTCCAGACGTAAAATTTACCTATTAATCGAGAGAGAGGAACTAAACACGAAGTTGGCATATCTTTTTATTGCATATATCTAAAATAACAATAAAAATATAAAGCATAGAATAAAATACTTAAAAAGAAGTAGACGTTACAAGGAATGATAATAAATGAATGCTACAAAATGCAACTCGCTACTGTTATCGTGGGTTACCAATGAGACACATATCACGGGCGGGTTACCCCCTCGGTTTAACAATTGCAACACATCATGGCGGGTTACCAATTGCAACACATTACGGGTGGGTTACCCCCTCGGGTTACCAATTGCAACACATATCAGGGGTTACCCCTTGCGGGTTAACCCCCTCTCGGGTTACCAATTGCAACACATATTACGGGCGGGTTACCCTCCTCGGGTTACCAGTTGCAACACATATACGGGCGGGTTACCAATTGCAACATATCACGGGGTTACCCCTCGGGTTACATTGCAACACATTACGCGATACCTCTGGTTACCAATTGCAACTACGGGCGGGTTACCCTGGGTTAGTTGCAACACCAGTTGCAAAACATATCACGCTGGGTTACCAATTGCAACACATTACGGGCGAGTTACCCCTCGGGTTACCAGTTGCAACACATATCACGGGGTTACCCCCTCGGGTTACCAATTGCAACACATATACGGCAGGTTACCCTCTCGGGTTACCATTGCAACACCAGTTGAACATCACACGGGTTACCAATTGCAACTATCACGTGGGTTACCCCCTCGGGTTACCAATTGCAACACATCACATGCGAATGTTACCCCCTAAGGTTACCAATTGCAACACATAATACGGTTGCAGGGTTACCCCCTCGGGTTACCAATTGCAACACCAGTTGCAACACATATCACGGTGGGTTACCCCCTAAGGTTACCAATTACAACACATATCATCGAGGGTTACCCTCCTAAGGTTACAAATTGCAACACATCACGGTGGGTTACCCCCTAGGGTTACCAACTGCAACACATCACGGCGAGTTACCCACTCAGGTTACCAATTGCAACACATATTACGGACGGGTTACCCACTCAGGTTACCAATTGCAACACATTATGGGCCGGTTACCCCCTCGGGTTTCCAGTTGCAACACATTAGGGTGCTTACCCCCTCAGGTTACCAATTGCAACACCAGGTTACCACTCAAAAATAAACAGTGGGGGTTACCCCCTCAGGTTTCCAGTTGCAACACATTAGGACGGGTTACCCCCTCTGGTTACCAATTGCAACACCAGTTGCAACACATATCACGGTGGGTTACCCCCTCGGGTTACCAATTGCAACACATGTAACGGCTGGTTACCCGCTTGGTTTGCCAGTTGTAATCTATTACGGCGGGTTACCCTTTCGGTGTTACAAATTGCAACACATGGTGGGTTACCCCTTTACGCATATCACGACAGATTACTAATTGCAAAGCATATCACAGCGGCTACCTCCTCGGGTTACTAAATGCAACACGTGTCATGACGGGTTACCCCGATCAGGATTACAAATTGCAACAATGTGACAATGGAATGATAATGTTACATACAAAATTTAAATTAAATTGGATGTTTCTGTCTTATCATTATATAAACCCCACAAATATTTCTAAATGTATCATAATCTAAAAATCCAGTAACTAAATGATAAAAAATATAACATAAGAAAAAACATGGTCAAAAAAACAACCACGAAAGATTTGATTTGCATAAAATAACAAGCAAGATAGCATAATAACACATTTCACTTCAGCAATAGCCTATTACATTCTATATATACATATATAATTGAGTATCTTAATTAAAAAATAAGCTTTATATTTGAAAATCACATTTGGTAAAAGATTTGCTAAAATATATCATGAAGGGCTTACATGTGTATAAATAAATGGAATGAAAACTTGGTCCACTTTAAATAGACTGTCTACTGGTCAAATTAATATATAGTACTGATTATTGAAAGCGGTTTGGTATCATATTTCAAAGAAATGAAGTCAGGTTTTAAAAGGAATGAAGTCAGGTTTTAAAAGGAATGAAGTCAGGTTTTAAAAGGAATGAAGTCAGCTTTTCAAAGGAATGAAGTCAGCTTTAAAAGAAATGAAGTCGCTTTAAAAAAAATAAAGTCAGCTTTAAAGAAATGAAGTCAGCTTTAAAAAAAATGAAGTCAGATTTAATCAAATGATTGAAGTCAGATTTAGCGAAATGAAGTCAGAAATAAAGTAATGAAAGACATGAAGTCAATTTCCTTCAACACAACAGAAGAAATAGATCTTAAGATGTGTTAGAAGAACACTTAAAACAAATAGTGTTCTGAATATGTACAATGATTTGGCTGTTTTCTATATTTGATTCTAGAAAAATATAAAATTAAATAAAAATTGATAAAAAAAGTAGCAAAATTGTTGCACTCAAGAAATATTAAAATCTTATTATAAACAAAATGAAAACCCTAATGTGGCTAAAAGTTTTGATATAAAATTTGCAGAATTTGAGATTTACAAAATGTCCCGCAGATTTCAAAACTTGGCAATAATTTTACTTGATTCATCAAATTATCAGTCCCAAATTAATCGCAAAAATTTACGTCAAAATCATAAAATAACAAAATATAAAAATCCATATTTACGTCAGAGGAACCACAAATAAAATCCATTTTTTTATAAGAGCAGCACAACATTTTACCATGGTTACAAAAGATTGGTAAAAAATGCGAATTTGCATCTTAAAAAGTGGCAAAAACTTTGCTTAAATTCATGATAAAAATTCCTGGTTGTAAAAGAGTTGCTGACGCAGTAAGTCTTTGAGATCATCTTTTTCTTTGCCTCTGTAACATAGCCATGTTATCAAGGGTAACTTTATTGGAGGGGTTCAGTTCTAATGCTTTTTGATATGCTTGCTCTGCTTGGTCATATTTTCCCCATCTGTGATACAAAACACCTGAAAATAATTTAAAAATTTATTAATTTTATCCGAAAAGAATCAAAGCCAATAGATATTTTGAATGATTTTTTTAAAGAAATTGAAAATGTTAATACTAATTCTACTGAACAGGGCTCTGGATTTATTTTTCCCTTATCTTGAATGCAGTGTGCAATGAGGGAAATTTTGCCAGGCATCAGCCTACCGTACTCTTTTTGCGATTTCCTACTGTCAAGGGATCTTTTACGTTAACAGCCTGTAGCACAATGGGCTTCGGTTTATTGTCCCATCTGAATGACTAGACGTTTCATCCATGTCAGTCCCTCAGACCAGCATCACTGACAAGGAGATTGGCTGAAAATCATCTCGATCTTTGTCGGAGTTAAACCCTGGACCTTCAGGTGAGCAAGCAAGTATCTAACTCACTGAGCCACCACAGCTCTCTACTGACAGTGTTGAAGTATCATCTCTACCTATACTAGGATTGAACCCTGGACCTTCAGGTTAGCGAGCAAGTATCTAACTCACTGAGCCACCACAGCTCTCTACTGACAGGGTTGAAGTATTATCTCAACCTATACTAGGATTGAACCCTGGACCTTCAGGTTAACGAGCAAGTATCTAACTCACTGAGCCACCACAGCTCTCTACTGACAGGGTTGAAGTATTATCTCAACCTATACTAGGATTGAACCCTGGACCTTCAGGTTACGAGCAAGTATCTAACTCACTGAGCCACCACAGCTCTCTACTGACAGGGTTGAAGTATCATCTCAACCTATACTAGGATTGAACCCTGGACCTTCAGGTTAACGAGCAAGTATCTAACTCACTGAGCCACCACAGCTCTCTACTGACAGGGTTGAAGTATTATCTCAACCTATACTAGGATTGAACCCTGGACCTTCGGGTTTAAAGCGAGCAAGTATCTAACTCACTGAGTCACCACAGCTCTCTACTGACAGTGTTGAAGTATCATCTCAACCTATACTAGGATTGAACCCTGGACCTTCAGGTTAATGAGCAAGTATCTAACTCACTGAGCCACCACAGCTCTCTACTGACAGGGTTGAAGTATCATCTCTACCTTTACTGGTATTGAACCCTGGACCTTCAGGTTAGCGAGCAAGTCTTACTGAGCCACCGCATCTCCCCTATATAGCGTTTTGTCCTAGTTGTAATTCTTACCTATATTCAGATGATACTTGGCATTCATTGGATCTTCTTTTAAAGCCAATAAAAATAATTGTTCACTTTCTGTATATTTTTCAAGTTTACCATAGATATTGGCTACATTAAATAACACTTGGTGTTCCCTTGGTAACACTTTTAACGCTTCTTTTCCAATATTTTCAGCCAGCTTTAATTCACCTGGAAATATACATACTAATAATAAACAGCCCTGTTACCAGGACTGAATTATTGCTGGGGCCCTAATTTTTTGTCCTTGTTCAGCCCCTCCCTAGAAAATTTTGAAACGCCCAGAGAGCATATTGGTGGGGATAAATTGGCACTAGCCGCAGACCCCCCACTGCTAGACCCCACCCCAAAGACAAGAGGGGTGTGGGGGGGGGGGCCCAACCATATAACAGCATCAAACTTACCAATATTGTCCAGTAGTATAAGAGTATTTGTCCAGGCGTTTACGTGGGTAGGTTTGAGTATTGTTGCATTTCTCCATGCTTGTATTGCAGCTTGGTGTTGTTTCAATTCCAAATACTGAAAATAGAAATTAACAATAATAATAATATTAAACATTAGTAGTATAGTTGGTTCTATAACACAGTCGGTTAGAGCATTTGCTTGGTTACGTCAAGCAAATGGTGACTGTGATTTCTGATCTCGATCGGTGTGTGATAGTTCAATTACCTTGAATAAGTCATCTTCACTCATAATTCCTGTAGACCAAGCTGTATGATGGATAATCCAGGAAAGATCAATGCCAACATGTTTGGCCAAGGACCAACTGGTAAAAAGGATCCTTAACTGTGGATCTAAGATGTTATCGTTGTAAGATCAACACCAAAAGATTTGTTCAAGGACCAGCTAGTGGATAGGATCCTAATGTACCTAAGACTGTCCATCAACCAATACATTCAAAACATCTATAAAATAGTTACCAGATTTCCCAGGTTATAATAACAATCAGGATATTTTCGGCGATGTCTCAAAGCCTGTAGATAACTCTTCTCAGCTAAACCACTCTTATTCAGTTGTGCTTGAACTATACCCAGGTTCATCCAGGCTGCAGCAAACTCTGGTCTGAAGATCAAACATACACAGTTACAGATACAACAGAGGGTTGTTGAAACTACATTTTGAATGAAATGAATAAGTTCAACGTCCTATTCTTCTGTACCTAATGGGTTAATAAAGACGGGCAACAGCTTACAGTGTGCAATGAGGGAAAGTTTGCCAGGAGAGAGGAATTAGCTTACTCTTGAAAGTAAGGACATCAGGAATTCAATAGGGTTCATACTTGGGTGATTATGAACCCCTTCACAAAGTTTAAAGAAGCTCTCTAACATTTCAGGACAGACACAGTGTGGGTGTATAACAAGCCAAACTAACCTGATAGTAACAGCTTTTGTTAACAACTCCTCTGCCTCCACTAATTCTCCTTTATCTTTTAAAATATTGGCTAAATTATTCATGGCTTGATCATAGTCTGGACTTAATCTGAAAATTAAAATCTTTAACGTTAACTTCAGTGTGACTTACTTCTTTTGTGTCGTTAGGGTGGGGTCCACGAGGGCTGGCCCCAGCTAGTTAGAAATTAGCCCCACCAATTGTCCTCTTTTAAAACCATCTTCAGTTAGCAGAGATTTGTTAATTAACCAAAGATATTTTTAATGAGCCTCGGAATCGTCTAGATGCGTGATTTGATAAGAAATGAAAATGATTGGCTAATGTAGACAAGCAGGACCAATCAGTGAATTCTGATTGAGATATTGTCATGACAAAAGCATAAGCAAGCTCTTCAATTTAGAGGTGGTATTAGTTTGCACAAATGAAAATAGATGTTTACAGCTACACTCAATTTTCAGGGGTTTCTGATTGAGATATGTCAATGATAACAGCATAAGCGAGCTCTTCAATTTAGAGGGCATATTAGTTTACATGAAATGTGGTTTGAAGGCGTTCACTGTACTTACTTGATAGCCAGTCTGTATCTATAGATAGCCTGGTCATTATTACCTTTATCAGCATCTAGTTTACCAATGTTATAATGAACCTAAGGAAGATAATTTAAACTGGACTTAAATAAAACTAGATTGAGCGTAAAATCTTACAACCAATTTAAAGAATACTGTGTCTTAGAATGGACATTGTCAATAAACACCATATATTCATTAAGTAATTACTGAAAAACACTAAGCTGTTAGGAATATAAAATAGGTGTATAGATTTATTAGATTATAGAAAGATTCTGTCGTTTCGTTTTTACACCAGGTAAGTCCACTGATGAATAAAGACTCGTTTAAAATTTTTAATTTGTGGGTATCTTTAGAGGTATATAACATTACTATTTCTTAATCATCTGGTGAAAATGATGACAATGCAAATTGTTAAAACAATAGAACCCCAAAAAAACGACTAAATTATGAAGCTTACCTTTGCATTAAGGGGACATACTTTCTCACCAGACTGAAATAAACTCGCTTCACTTCTCCATTCTTCACTTCTCTGTAGAAATATTTAGAGAATCTCTTTTTTGCAATCAAAAATATCACCACAAGTCAATATTTAGAGAATCTCTTACAAGTCTTTCTAATCAAAAATATCACGAGTCAATATTTAGAGAATTCTTACTTTTTGAATCAAAAATAACCACTAATATTTAGAGAATCTCTACATCTTTCTTGAATCAAAAATATCACCACAAGTCAAATTAGAAATCTCTTAAGTTTTGATATAAAAACTTTTAGAGAGTAAAAATAAACTGAAAGTAAGGAATTTACCTGGATAGATCTGGAGGTATATACAGTAACGAACAATATCAAACCAATCTGTATAACCTATAATATACACAATACTGAATCATATAACATTTCTATTTCAGCAATACCGGTAAATTAAAATTCATTGTTATTAAAGAATTAGTAACATTTGAATCAGAGAGCCAAATCCTATAACTGGACAATTTCTTTATAAAATTTCTGTTCACATTTGGTTGACTTAATCCAATTTGTTTGCATGATTAATCAATCACCCCCTATATATCCCTACCCCCCCTCCATATCCCCCCACCCCCTTGATCAAAATTTTGCTGACAGCTTAAGAGTTATATGTCACAGCAAACTATTTAGAGATTTCAAAAATGTCCTAGATAATCAAAGCTTGATTAGGGCTGAAAAAAAGTTGACTTACTGTTTTCTTCTCAGTTCTTTTGGCAAGACTGATAATGCCATAAGTTATCAACATACACATTCCAGCTGAGGATAAATATAACACCCTCTCAGCTATCACAAACCCAACACGGAAAAATATATTGGACCCAGGTAAAAAGGGCACAATCAAAAATACCAAGGATAAAATTAATAATCTGGAAAAAACAACAAAACATATACTGAAAAAATATGTAAATAATTGGAGGTAGGAGAAAACGCTAAAAATATTCCATTATTATTTATTTCTTGATATCAAAAATATTAACACTCGTTGATAATACTTGTTAAGCTTGTAACAGAATATAACAGTAACAGAATATAAAAAAAGGATGAACCTACCTCTGCTTTAGTAAACAAGATTATGCCTCTGCTATTATCTTTAACAGAATATAACAATAACAAGATGAAGAAAAAAAGGGCCTAGCTCTGATGTTTGCTGTTATCTTTAACAGAATATAACAATAACAAGATGGACCTAGCTCTGATGTTTGCTGTTATCTTGAACAGAATATAACAGTAACAAGATAAAGAAGGACTTACCTCTGATGTTTGCTGTTATCTTTAACAGAATATAACAATAACAAGATAAGGACTGCCAGGAATGTAGCTGCTATGAAAACACGGTAGTCTGTAAACGATGTGATAACAGGGACACAACCCATACTCCAATCAAAACATAACCATACAGGATTTATCAGGATCCACATATTTATTGCATAGAGATAAATATAATTTATAGCCTGTAATATATAAATTATAATTCCTTAGTCTAATAGCATATATTAATATAAGATAGGAGTGTCATAAAGTAATAGAACTCCTGTAAAATCTGGAAAACTCACAAAACTAAGTGTTATTGAAAATTGCTTTATCAATTTATTACAGATTTTTCAATAATATAATGCATTTTTATGGATAATTATTAGATGTTTTTTGATTTATCAGATTATATAAGGATTCTGTTATGTTATTTAATGACAGCAGGTATATCTACTGATGAATATATACTCTTATTGGACAAAATTAAAATTTTTTGTTCATTCTAAGACACAGTAATCTAAAGGGAGATAACTTACACGAAATATAGCACCATCAACGAAGGAATGAGGATTGTCATGTATTTGGAATGTTGGTGTAGCGGATCCCATAACTCTCCATCGTAACATCAATAACAATACACCAGATAATAACAAACATAGCTGACGTAATAACAAATACTTTAACCATGGTTTATATTGCTGAAATATAGATATACGTTAACCATGGTTTATATTGCTGAAATATAGATATACGTTAACCATGGTTTATATTGCTGAAATATAGATATACTTAACCATGGTTTATATTGCTGAAATATGATATACTTTAACCATGGTTTATATTGCTGAAATATAGATATACGTTAACCATGGTTTATATTGCTGAAATATAGATATACTTTAACCATGGTTTATATTGCTGAAATATAGATATAAAACTGGCAATTTTATATGACACATAGAAGCTAAAGTTGGTCTTACTTTACATTATTGCGTGTTAGAAGAGATTGATCATTCCCAGTACTGATATTGATCACTATGAGGTGTTTGTGATGTGCAATACATATTACCATGTTTTCATAATAAAAAATTCACTTTGTGAAAAAAAAGAATTGAAAAAACATTGGTATCTGTTTCTTTTGGACACTAGTTTATTATCAGGACATTTGCTGTGATTGCCACGACAGCTCCCAAACAAAAATAAGGTAAAAAAACGTACCTGTTTTATAACATTGTTGTTAGAAAGATTGGTACATGATGAAGGAATCTTGAATTAAAGACAATATATCTACTCTACAAACCATAATGATATCAAAGGCACTGCATAAACCCTGAAATATTAAACAAAAACAAATTAATTCGCGTAACCATTCAGTAATGGCTTCATAGTATTTGACACCAAGATCTAGACAACAGCCAGCCCTGTCTGTAACAATATTGATCTAATAAGCTTCTTGACATTATTGTGGTGCATCACTTATGTTGAGCATCAGACTGTTTACTTTATATTCTCAGATCCTCGTGTCCTGATTCTTGTTACTAGGTAACTTCATTTGACCAATATCTGGCAATGCATCATCTAATTTGAATCAAACCTGTCTAATTCGGTAACAGTCAGATGCGCTCGTAGTCCTTGATCACTTGTTATCTAGACACTTATCCAAGTTGTTGTATTTACAATCATTGATGCTTACTCTTAACATGGCTCATCCTTAAACAGTCAGACTGTTTACTTTATATTAGCCCTTCTGTTCTAATGTTCTCGTCAACTTGCAAATCTTGTATTCAAACATATGTGCTTAAAACGTCAGACTTAAGTTTGTATTAAGGTCCTAATTCTGGTAACTAGGTCAGATTGCGATCTCGTATTGTCCAATCATCTGTGCTTATCTATAAATGGCTCATCCTTAAAGTTCTGATTTATATAACTTTGTTCAAGTCTCAGACGTCTGTCACAACTGCATAAACCAAAATTTTAACACCATTCTCAGGACGGTTGACTAAGCCCCTTTAAACAGTTGAATGGTAAACACCCTTTTTTATAAATATTACTTACTATAACAGGATGGTAATTTTAAACCATGTACAGAGTGAGAAGTTAACCAATAATAACCAAAAAATAGACAGATTCTCAGGACGGTTACTTTTACCACTGACAGCTGAAAATAAACAATAGATTTTAAAATAGACAGATTCTCAGGACAGTTAAGCTAGTAACATTAATAGCTTTAAACAAATACTGTATAAAAAAATGAATGGAGTTTTGCGTCCTTTTTGAAATAGGAACAATGAAGACGTGCAATGAGCAAAATTTTGCCAGGAAAGCAGCATAAGCCTACCCTTTTTGTGCTATCTAACCATTGGGGGATCTTAAACGTAGCACACAGGGCCTCAGTTAAGTTCAAGACACTCTTTCCATATCAGCTCCTCAGGCCTGTATCACTGAAAGGGGGAAACAGTTAAAGTACTTACCATTGGTACAAGATTTGGCGTAGAATATAAATGAAAGTAAAAACAACAAGGCACATAATAAATCAGCTCGGCCAACTATACCAGCAACCTACAATATATTACATAGAGATTGTTTCATAACTACCTTAAGAGGAAACAAATAAAGAAACTATATTTTACAAGGATAACAACTTAGGTTCTCAGTTAAGGATCCTTTCTACCAGTTGGTCCTTGGTCAAACCTCTTGGTATTGATTTAACAAGGATAACAACTAAGGTTCACAGTTAAGGATCCTTTCTACCAGTTGGTCCTTGGCCAAACCTCTTGGTATTGATTTAACAAGGATAACAACTTAGGTTCACAGTTAAGGATCCTTTCTACCAGTTGGTCCTTGGCCAAACCTCTTGGCATTGATCTTTCCTGGATTACCCGAACCCATTTACAGCTTGGTTCATAGTTAAGGATCCTTTTTACCAGTTGGTCCTTGGCCAAACCTCTTGGCATTGATCTTTCCCGGATTATCCGAACCCGTTTACAGCTTGGTCGACTTGATTTATGAGTTAAAATGACTTATTCAAGCAGTACCAACTGTCCATGATGACCTAAGGCAGCTTGAGTTTAGCTCTTATCAACATTATTGTATACTTACACTTTCAGTATGCACTGGGTGGATTGCAAATATAACAGTACATAATAATGAGGCCTTGGGTGAATTAAAACTGCTAGAGGATGAGAAGTAACCAGTAAAAAGAATAGAAAATACTTGTAAAATGAGGACTGAGACAAAGGCATGGAGTAGAATATTGACGATATGAAATCCATTAGGATGGTAGCCTTCAGCTAAATAATAGTTCAACCTGAAAAAATTAAATGATTAATAAATAGATCATTTTTGTGCTGTCTAAAAAAAAAAATAAATCAAATTAAATTAAAATAAAGGAAAGAATAAATAATAAAATTAAACAAACAAATAAAATAAATAAGTCTCGTGCTGTTTTTTTTTTTTTTTTTTTTGAGGTGGTGAGATGGTGTTTGACAACTGATGTAGAAGACAACTGTATAATCAACAATTTTTTTTAACAAAAAAACTTGAGCAGACTGTCCCTTGAATTTTAGACAGAAATCTAAAACATACCTAAAAGTTAGAACAGTAAGTGGTCTGTAGGATTTATGGCTCGTTTCTGAGGCCAACTTTCTGCCCCAGAAATCATGTTGGAAAACATATGATATTGGTGTTGTGGGCAGCAGATCTTTGTTTCCCAATATGGCTTCACTGTCATCGAATACAAATTCTCCGTCATAGCTATTACAAAAGCACAAAATGGACAACAAGAACACTATGACGCTGGCAAGAGGAAAGGTTAATTTTGGCAGGGGCAAGTCATCGTCCCAGCTCTGGACACTAGTTTGATCTTTAGAGGTGGAGAGTTGAACGTTGTTATTGTTCACTTTACTGTTGTTGTTAGCCATTGTTTTCAATTACCTCCCCTTCTTTCATCCTTATCTGAAACAATAAATGGTTTACAGTGTTACAAAATATACTCGCCTATAGAAGCACTGGCCTAGGTCACAAGTATTAGGGTGTTGTAAGAGATACTCTCCTATAGAAGCACTGGCCTAGGTCACAAGTATTAGGTATTATAAGAGATACTCTCCTATAGAACCACTAGCCTAGGTCACAAGTATTAGGTGTTATAAGAGATTCTCTCCTATAGAAGCATTGGCCTTGGTCAAAAGTAGAGACTATGCTATGAATTTCAATATAGGCCTACATCAATTTATTTAGAAATAAACTTGCCTACTTCTGGAGAGATTGACAAAATGAACCAATGATCATAAAATGACGATGAAGTCCACTTTAACATAAGTATTTTTAAATCATTTATGATCACAATAAAGCAGTAACCCAACGCCAGTCCAAACACCGCCCTTCAGGGTGGATATTTAAAGTAGTTATGCGACATGTAGGCAAATTACACTCTCCTTAAAACAGATGTTTATTCGTTTTTTATATTCTACATCAGACAAAAACTTTATTCAAACTTATAAGCGACTATAATTTGTAGCAAATTCGCCATTCAATGAGCGCTTACATTTTTATAAAAGCGAAAGAACGAAATAGCAAGAAAATGTCTCACCTGTACAACGGTAAATCAAACATCACGACTCCATACTGTTTAAGAACAGTCAACAGGTCTTTTTTTTTATTATGTTGATTGTTTCTTGATAATCGAGAATAGAGTATAATCCGCAATGAGTTACATTGATAATCGGTCCTTTAGAAATATTATCAAGTCTCACACAAGGTTATGCACTGTTAACTATTTATTGTATCCGATACTTTGAACGATTGAAACAAAACCTGTATTAAATTGTTTCATGCAGTGTAATATTGGGCCAACAGTATTATTTTAACCGCAAAAATCTGAAGTACGGGACCGAATAAATCGGTATATAGGCTCCTCTTTAGAAATAACCGGGTCTTTATTTTTACACATATATACACACCTGTGATTTCAAATTGCATCTATACCACGAAGGTGCAGTGTTGGAGTTTTGCACTTGCAGTTTAAGAAAATTTATTAGCAAATCTTTCATTATGGGGAATGACTGAAAAAAGGGGAATATACTTCGAACTATATTAGCATCGAGAGAGAGATAAAGGTCCTATCGGTGAAAATAAATGAATTGAATATTGTTTTATGTCCTACTCTTCTGCATCTAATGGGCTAATGAACACGGGCAGTGTGCAATGAGATAAATTTTGCCAGTACAGCGGCATTAGCCTACATTTTTGGTGATTCCAACTGTCGAGGGATCTTGTAACATGTACAGTCTGTAGCACACGGATCCTCGGTTTATTCTTTGACGTGCACAGTCCCATCTGACTGACTAGATTCTTTTCCTACTGACAGTACTGACAGTGGTAAAACGTCTAGTTGAAAATAAGCTAAGCTAAACATGTATAATATAGATTAGCACCGTGTTGAAATGCTAAAATGTGACAATGTAATATATAACTGCTTATATTTGTGCGAGGGACGATGCGGCATAGTAATTTTTTAGAATGTCGTGTTGAGTGGTAGGCCTACCGTATCTAATAGCCTATATAAACAGCATAGTCTACGCAATTCAATTGTTTCTATGCAATTTATATTGTTTCTATGTATTTTATATTGTTTCCATGCAATTTATATTGTTACTATGTTGGATGTATTAACACCTTATAGCCATAAGAACCATCACGTGGTTATATAGTTTCAGCTGTAGTGGAATTTCGCATCATATGTTACGAAAATCATTTCAAAATATGCGATTGATAAGTATCGATTGATAAGTTAATCACACGAAAGAATGGCGCACGTCCGGTCGGATGACAACTTTTCAAAATATTTGCGCAGCTCCAACGGATATGGTAACATCCTGCGACATGGTAATAAAATGTTATCCAATGATATATGACGTGCTTTTACTTTAATTGTTTGATGTTAGAAATGAATGGAGTTTTACGTCCTACTCTTCTACACCTTATGGGCTAAAGACGACAAGCAACGCCATGCAGTTTGCAATGAGGGAAATTTTGCCCGGACCGCGACTTAAACGCACTCTTTAACGATTTTCGACTGTTTGTCGGACCTTTAGTGTGCACAGCCTGTAGCATACGGGCACTCCGTTTATTGTCCCATCCGAACGAATAGACGCTCATTTAAAGTGAGTCCCTCCGACCTATATACATCATCGACAATGTGAAACCGGGGTGAACCCTGGGTCCTCGGGTTAGCGGGCAAGCGTCTGAAGTAAAGTCTTTCAGTCTTTTCGAACCTGAAAGATGCACAGAAAAATGTTGGACTCTGAAGTTCAGAAGTTCCTGTTAGAGGTTCAAAAGGTATCCAAGCCCATTTTATTTAATAAACATCATCCAGTAAATGTAAAATTCCGGTTCACTGTAGCCCAGGGGTCTTCAACCTTGGGGTCGCGGAAAAGGTTGAATACCCCTGCTATAGCCCCTTTAACTAGCAGATTAATTTCATGACGAGTCTGAAATCATTCCGCAGTTCTTAAAGGGTATATCTTTAAATCAGGGGTATTCATCCTTTTCCAACAATGTCCCCATTTTTTGGTTAATGAAAAGTTCGCGTCCCCCAATTCATTTTAAATATTGACTTACCATATAACTGTCGAATAGAATATATAAAATTCAATAAACTATCTTCATATAATCATATTGTATAAATAAATTACACCCGGCACGGCCTTGTATTAAATCTTAAACCATAACATGTTCACAGACACAACATTTTTTTTTTGCGATTATATGATGTTCGCGTCCCCCAAAAGTTTTCCGACGTCCCGAGCGTTGGGTATTGCCAATCAGTCCGCGATACAATATGTATCGCGATACAAGGGCCACGAAACGATACGTATCGCGATATGGGGTAATGGATAAAATGTAACACTTTTACGCGTATCGTGGCATGTTATATCGCGATACATCGATTCAACGATATATCGTGCCAGCACTAAGGGACGCAACCCTAAAGTTAAAAACCTCTGTTTTAAATCAATTTTATTAGTTGTCTTCTTATAATTTACGACTTTCAAATCGTATATGATACCATGGTTTTATGACAAACTTGAATCATGTGGGCCATATTCATACTGTTGATAGTTGTACCTTGTGTAACAACACGAAGTATTGGTATGTATATATTTTTTAATATTAGGTACGGTATCTATAATATTAGGTACGGTATCTATAATATTAGGTACGGTATCTATAATATTAGGTACGGTATCTATAATATTAGGTACGGTATCTATAATATTAGGTACGGTATCTATAATATTAGGTACTGTATCTATAATATTAGGTACGGTATCTATAATATTAGGTACGGTATCTATAATATTAGGTACTGTATCAAAACTGAAAGTGACATGAAATGATTGGAGTTTTACGGCCTACTTTTCTGCACCAAAAACTGAGAGACTTTACCCATAGTTTGCAGTTAGAGAGTGGGGTGAAGGCGAAAGTCTGTCCCCCAATCCTCTTCATTAATATATGAAAAAAATATTATTTACCCCAAAAAAATTTTGCAGGTCAAGTACTGATCAAGCTTATAGTCGTTCGGATGGAACAATAAACAGAGGCCCTCTGTGCTACAGGCTGTGCACGCGTAAAAGATCCATTGACAATTGGAAATCGCAAAAGAGGAAAATAAAAAACAAATGCCCCTGTACTGGAAAAATTTCCCTCAATGCACCCTTCTGCACATCTTTTTCATTCGTTGCTCGTTTAAGACATTCGTTGAAAGTAAAATGATCAGTTTCCCGGGTAACGGAATATATATTCTATAATATAGAACTGTGACTAGATATTTATATGATCCAATAAATCCAAAAAACATATCCATAAAATTATTATCCATAGAAATGCATTTGATAACTGAAAAAATGCTTAATAAATTAAGCGATTTTCAATAATTATTTAGTTTTGTGAGTTTTCCAGATTTTACAGAGATTCTGTTACTTTATGACACTAAGTACGTTAACTGATGAATCTCATATTGACCATTCTTGAGAACTAAAATTGTATGTCCATTCTAAGACGCAGTATCACTTGAATATGTGTTTGTTATTTCCAGAATTCAATTTTTGTGATAATAATCCTTGTTTAAATTGTGGATCTTGTGATATATTAACTGAAACGTGTAAATGTACGGAAGGTTTCGAGGGTGATACGTGTGAAATAGGTTTGTCTTATGTTGTTTATCAACACCATTAAAAACTTTGATCTTTAACCAAAAAAGCGTTTCTGAAGAAGGCATTTTATCTGAAACGTTAGACGACAGGACAATAGTATATATTCTACTGTTAGACAACAGGACAATAGTATATATTTTACTGAAGTGTTTCTGAAGAAGATATTTAGCTGAAACATTAGACAACAGGACAATAGTATATATTCTACTGAAGTGTTTCTGAAGAAGATATTTAGCTGAAACATTAGACAACAGGACAATAGTATATATTTTACTGAAGTGTTTCTGAAGAAGGTACTTAGCTCAAATGTTAGACGACAGGACAATAGTATATATTTTTAATTGTTTTCCCTTGGTATGGGAATTTGTGATATACCGCAATGTTAAAGAGCAATATGTGGCCATCTTCTTTATTAGCAACATCTTTCAGTAAAATTGTAAATAATAAAAATAATATATAAAGTATAACAAATAATAATTTAAACTTTTTGTTTTCAGAGATATGTGGAGATGATAACGATGTTACACGCACACTTCCACCCGTACCCCCTCCACACAAGAATAAGCATCTGAACAAGAATAAGCATCTGGAAAAAGGAATAAGCATCTGAACAAGGATAAGCATCTGAACAAGGATAAGCATCTGAACAAGGATAAGCATCTGAATAGCTTACAGAAAAAGTTTATTGGTCTTGGTCATCCCAAAAAGAAGTTCCTGAAACATGCTGACAAAAGGGTACACAAGTTCAAGAAAGACAACGGACATAAATTACATGGACGCCTTTCAAAAATTTCAAAAGCACTGAATAAATTTCGTGGTGGATAACGCACCTTATCTTCCGTGAATGGTTCAAGAGGTTTTTAAGATTTTGCCAGATTGTATATACATTCGCTCACATTGCCGTCACTCACTTTCCTCGACCTGTCGACCACATGTGGCTTGTTATTGCGATAGAGAGCCCCGTTATTACTATCAAAGTCTTGGTCAAAGAACACTTTGAAAAGTGACAACGGAGCTCTTCAGTAACAGCTTAAATTCCCTTTTTTTTAAAGAAATAAAATTGTGTGCGTCGATTCAAATCAAAGAGTTAAGACCACCCCTGATGTAAGTGGGCGTATCTCCATAGGCCACCACTTATTAATTCGATAGGCTAAAATAGCTGACGGTCGAAATTTAAGATTGATTCAAATAAAATGACTGCACAAATTTAATGACCTTCCTAATTGAGTTTTCACGAATCTGTTGTTTGCTTAAAAACCTCTTGAAGTTAACGAATGATACGTACGCCAATATTTTAATTTCCTTCGCTTTTTCTCCTTTTTTTCTTCTTTAAGATTTTGTCCACCTCTGATCTATGACCACAACATTGTGTGATAAACTAAGCAGAGCGTGTGAAGAGCCAAAACGGAAAAAAAATCAAATAAAAAATCGATACATCCATTGTAGAGAGATATAGAAATACCACTTGGTATATATTGTTGGGTATATTGGTATATAATTGAATATCTTGGTATATAATTGAATATCTTGGTATATAATTGAATATCTTGGTATATAATTGAATATCTTGGTATATAATTGGGATATAATTGAATATCTTGGTATATAATTGAATATCTTGGTATATAATTGAATATCTTGGTATATAATTGAATATCTTGGTATATAATTGAATATCTTGGTATATAATTGAATATCTTGGTATATTCACTCTTAATATAGGGTTCGCGACATTAAGTGTAGAGCGATATCGGCATACCACAGTTAAAATAATGTTCAATACATCAATTGTAGAGCTATAACGGCATACCTCAGTTAAAATAATGTTCAATACATCAGTTGTAGAGCTATAACGGCATACCTCAGTTAAAAAAATGCTCAATATAGTAACGTAGGGTGATATACACTGTTGAAAATATATTGTTTAAATGATGTGCTCCCCCATTGGTTCTTCTATATCTATTTCTGGGTAATAAAATGTATGCAATCCTTTTGAATAGTGTTTAGTAAGACTATTCTAGAGTAAAGAGAACTTATTCGAGTTCTGTGAATTCTATACTGGAAGACTTCCACATGTCCCGATTCTGCGACGGTTACCACTTCTTCCAGGTGGGCCAGAATTGGAATCCTTCTGAGAATGCTGGGCTGTACGATATCATACACAATTAATCAGTACCGTTCTGAGAATCGTTCTGATAAACTTGGTAGTGTAAACGGGTTTTATGATATCAGATTTTAAAACCAAAAATCATCAGCAGAAGATCGCTTCCTTAGTAGTATATGTATATATATTTTGCTGATATTTCTTTCAGATGATCACTTTAAGTCGGAAACGCCAAATTGTTATCTTGTTTATTTTTATGAACTAACAGCACTTATAAATATATAGTTCTAGCTCTATGACCCAGAGCACGTGCTTTTTGTGCGAATATACTTTTCTCATATCACCTTAACACTACATTCGCAAGCACTGAAACGAGATCGCCATTTTCAATATTTTGTCCACCGGAAGTCAATACATGCCCCCCCCCCCCCCAGCGATCGCCGCCCTTTAATACAATCAGGTCTACTAAATTTAATTCTTTTTGTTGTAAACATGGTAGCAGAGGTCACGAGTAGGTTGATATATACTCTATTATTTGGTTATTGACCCCAAATCGGTTAATGCTTTATTATGCAAATGAACGGGTATTGGTCTTAGTTTTATCGATTGACCTCGGCTTAACAATAGGCCATATTGCAAATATCTATTTTCATATTCGATCATTTCTAGTTATAATAATAGATTTATAATTTTTAATATGGTGACACGTAAAATCAGCCAATAGTTTTGAAACTTAACTTAAGATTCAATGGAACATTACTATAATAGTATTTCTATTCGAGCATTTCTTAATAATTTTAGACTTAGGTATTGTAAATCAGTCAAATGGTGTAATTCATGGTCCTTGGTCGCCTATCATTCTGTAAACCTATTTACGATGAATCCGTACAGAACCCTTTTACGTCCTACTCTTCTGCACCTTATGGGCTATGGGCTAATAAAGACGAACAATGCTATGCAGTGTGCAATGAGGGAAATTTTTTTTTCAGGACATCGGCATTAGTTTTCTCTTTTTGATATTTCAAACAGCCCCCTTTTCAATCAATAAATTTTCAAACTTTGAAGAAAATAAGGTTCGAGAAAATGTTGCGTAGTTATAAGGAACTGCAAGAACCAAGAGTTCAAACTCTGCAATTCACATTCTCTCCTCAAACAATGGCTGGTAATCACAGTGTGCCTCATTATCAGGGGAGGTAATAGGGAGATAAGCCTGCATCGGTTCACAAATCGAAGTTTTCATGGACCAATAGCGATTATAGATTTAATTTAACAATACAAAAAGGCTCATGTCACGACCATACGTTCATGGTTTTAAAACTAGTGTCCAAAAAACGATACCAACTTTTTACAGCGACAAAAAAGAAAAACTGAAGATGGGCGGGGTGTGTCAGCAGGTGGGTTTTAAAACCCCACCGCCAAGCGACATACCGGAAGGATAAAAAATACGCCAAAATGGGATGGGTATTGTTAAATTTATGGATCGTAGAGGGAAATGGACATGTCAATTTTACGAAATTGTTTTTTTCCGAGTGTTCCGTTTTTTTTGATCGACTATATTGTGCTTAGATGTGCAATACATATTGGCAGGTTTTCATACTAAATATTCATTTGGTAAATAAAAATGATTAAAAAACGCTGGTATCGTTTCTTGTGGACACTAGTTTAGTATAGAGTAATCTTTGAATCGTGTCGATTTTTTAATTTCTATTCATTCAAGTACCATCTGTCACTAAGTCAGATTTATTCTGAAGAAAGTGTGAACTTGACAAAAAGACATGTCACTATTAAAAAGTGGAAGACTTTTAGGTAAATTTTTTTTATTTGTACGTATTACCATGAATATACTATTTAACTGTAACGCAACATTTTAACAATCTGATCAACTATTTTATATTTTAGCTGCCCTTGTTCTGGTGGTTCTGGCTGCCGTCTTCAGATATTCCATACGTTTGGAAAATATCAGGTAAGAATCGTTAAATTCATAGGACTTCTTTAAACAAGTTTCGATATACATTATGGCTATCGGTTTGGCCTCTTTGACACTAGTCAAGGGAGCCGCGGTGGCTCGGTGAAATCAATGGTTCAATCAAGTTGAACTCTCAGCCTAACTAACCCTTGTCAGAGATGCAGGTTTGAAGGACTCGCATGGAAAAAGTGTCTAGTTGTTTGGACGGGACAATAAACTATGGCCCCGTTTGCTACAGGCTGTGTACGTTAAAGATTCCTTGACAGTTGGAAATGAAGAGTAGTCTAATCAAAATTTCCCTCATTGAACCTTGCATGGCGTTGCCTGTTGCAGACGAGTACGACGTAAAACTCCATTCATTTCATTTTCACAAGTCAAACGATTGTATTTCGATATATTTCAGTATAATCAAAGTACCATTTGCTGGTGACATAGTACAAATATTCCAAGCATATAATGAAACAAAGTCGTTCGTAAAGGAACAGAAAATTTCACAAGCAAAATGCACGTTACCCGGATTCAAAACACGTGAACAGTGCCAGCGTATCAACAAGTCACTCAAGGGCGGTAACTGCTCATATTACTGTAATTGTTATAAATACACAAACACTGTTATACCAAGGGAATATTCCGAACCCTTACTTCTGCCGAAACAAGACATGGTTAATCTGGAAGCACTCACGCTGTACGATCCCGAGTTTCTGGACGTTACGACTTCACCGAGTGCTGAAAAGTCAAAGGTATCGTTGGTAAACCCAAACCAGAAACTTGTCGTTGGTGATACGTTCAAGGTGATCATTCAGTTGTTTGATGCAGCAGGTCGTCCTCGACGTCTTGGTGGAGATCACGTCAGAGCATGGATGGCGTCTTCAAACAAAGAAGATGGTTTCAGTGCAGCTGGTGACGTTCTGGATCTTTCTAATGGGACTTACGTAGCTACAATCAAAGCCTTATGGGACGGGCCTTCGGTAATTTACGTTAAACTAGCACGTATAAGAGAAGAAATAGCGACTAACCTCAGATGGCTGCGTCAGTATCGTGTGCTTTACTATTACGAAGGTGTGTTTTCCAATTCTGGGCTGGAAGAAAAAACAGTTTGTTGTTACTTCCCGATGGATAAGGGGACAATGTGTAACTTTACTACATTAAATGGCGGACAACCGTGGTATTGTAAGAAGCCATCCAAATTAAAATGCGAGGATTTACAAAGATTCGAGTCGCTTGGAATAACTCCTATACCGTTTACAGATGCACAGAAAGAGATCATCAACAGGTAATTAAAAGGCCTTTTAAAACATCAGATCAGATCAAACTTAATGCTGTTTTACGTCCTACTCTTCTCCACTTTATGGGCTTATGAAGACGGACACAACGCCATACACTATGCAATGTGAGACAATTGGCAAAATAATAGAATGGAAGTAAGTGTTAGGTCATAATCTTCTGCACCGTAGGCCGTAATGAAAACCGACAAAGCCATACAGTGTGCAAGGAGGGAAATTTTGCCAGGACAGCAGCACAAGCCTCCTCTTTTAGCGATTTTCAACTGTCGATTGATCTTTACTATGTACAACGTCTAACACACAGGGCCTATGTTTATCGTCCCATCTGAACATACCCAATCAAACGTTATATCATATATCATACAACAAACCTTCAATAGCAATAGCTCTTGGGAATCACAATTCAGAACCAAACCAGCCGCCATGTTGTTCACACGATATCTGTAACACACAAACATAAAATGCACGGACTTGTGTACCACGTGATCAGTAGTCCAATCACACCAGACCCTAGTTACAAGATACGAGTGTCGACCCGAACACAACTCCCGATCAGAAACGACAATTTTCAAAACTTTTTGACACGAGTCAATTCTCTTTGAATACTACTTTGAAAAATTTTCAGTTATCTTTTAGAGCACCAAGCAAAAGATTGCTGAAGACCAAACTGATAGTGAATGTCAGCAAAGGTAAGTTGTTATATAGAAAAAAGTCATCATAAATATCAATAAGTCATCTTCACTCATAATTCCAGACTGTACTTGGGTACGGATAATCCAGGAAAGATCAATACCAAGAGGTTTGGCCAAGGACCAGTTGGTAGAAAGGATTCCTAATTGTGAACCTAAATTGGTATCCTTGTAAAATCAATACCTATGTTTGGCCAAGGATCAGCTGGTAGAAAGGATCCTTAACTGTGAACAAAAATTGTTATCCTTGTAAAATTACCTCTTTCTTTCTTTTCCTGACATCATTATTTATTGAAATTCAAATCAAATCATTCTCGCATCGTTTCAGGAACTCTGCCACAACCAAGCATTAACTGTAAGAGTCTAAACATAAGTCAAACGTGGGACACCAGGATGCCTACTGGGTATATCAAGGGAAATGAATGGCGGTCCCTGAAATGTAAAAACACGCTTAACATCGCGTCACTTAGATCGTGTTTAACCAACACCAACCTTATTTTAATGGGCGACTCCACAACTCGTCAATACTATGTCTATTTAACGTCGAAGATCTTTACCGACTGCATCCTCGTTACCGGAAAAATGGAAAAGAGTTAGATGGGACAATCCTACCAAATGTGTGTCCACGGCAAAAAACCTCAGTATCGTGTGGAACCCGCACGAACTACCCTTTACAAACGCAAGACGATCGGGCAATACGACTAATTTAAGATCAACTGAAGTGATATTGAACGGACTTAATTCCAGTCAAAATGTGATATTCGTGATACATTACTATGCCCATCTAACTCGCAGTCATTACAGTATTCTGTTACATAAACTCCGACATCTAAAAACTGTCCTAAGGAAAGTTTTGCTTCAAAATAAGAAAGTGAAACTTTTGATCAAATCGCCTCACTCTTTCGATGAATTTGATTGTGTTAAACAGGTCAGTGACGTCCACGGACCCTTTTATATTGAACTTATTAAAAGGGAGTTGCAGGAATTCCAAGATTCAATTGTGTACGTAAATGTCTGGGAAATGAGCGTTGCTTTTGAAAACTATGGATTACACCCAGAAGACAAGGTATTATGGCAAAACCTACGTATGTTGTTTGGTTATATATGTAGCTAACGGTATCGTGGATTGATAATGTGGCAGGATACAAAAACATCCCTAAAAAGGCTGTATATGGTGTACCAGTCAATGTTTGACACCCCTCAGTTTTCTATTGATCTCTTCCACACATGCATACTTTTTATTGATAAGATGCTCGACTGATAGATTACAAAAAAACCCATCCGTTCCGTTATGAAACCGGATCTAAAATCGGATAAATGTAGATCAACGCCAAGAGGTTTGAGCATGGACCAGCTAAAATATAGTTGTTTCTTTATTTCTTTTTTGTGCAATGCCAAGAGGTTTGACCAAGGTCTAGAATGTAGAAGGGATCCCGTGAACTCAAGTTGTTCTCCTTGTTAAATCAATGCCAAGAAGTTTGATCAAGAACCAGCTGGTAGAAAGGATCCTTAACTATGAACCTAAGTTGTTACCCTTGTAAAATATAGTTGTTTCTTTCTTTCTTTCTTTCATGGAAAGTGCAATGCCAAGAGATTTGACCGAGGACCAGCAGCTGGTCGATAGGATCCTTAACTGTGAACCTAAGTTGTTATCCTTGTAAAGTATATAAGTATATAAGATAAAAAAAACACCTTTGACAATCATTGTACAATGCTTTTATTTACAAATAAGAACAAAGCTTGATTTAATTTTCAGCAAATAAAACATTTAAAACTTACAACTTGAACTTGCTGACATAATACGTAAACATATACAGAATAATATAATTTTAAATAATCACATGCACGATAGAGGACATCCGAGAATAATGTCCACAATTTTTTTTCTGTATTCATTTCATACAAAAAGAGTGATACAATTCTAAAAATGATTTCATTGAAAAATAATTTATTGTAAGAAGTGAATATTTTTGAAATTTTATCATTTTTAAATCTTATATCTTTATGAATGGATTTAATTATAAGGGCGTCAACCTTGATCCGTTTAAAATAACGAAAAAGATAAATAAACAAGGGCAGCGTTAATTTTCTAAAAAGGATCAATTGATAACATTGTAGTACTAGAGTGTTTAAAGTGATACTGTGTCTTAGACTGAACATAAAATTTAAGTTCTCAAGAATGGTCAATATGCGTATATATTCATCAGTGAACTTACCTGGTGTCATAAAGTAACAGAATCTCTGTAAAATCTGATTAATAAAAAACAACTTAGTAATTATCCATACAGGTGTAAACACAAAGCGTTCAATAAATTGATTCAATAATTATTTATTTTTGTCAGTTTTCCAGATTTTACAGAGATTCTGTTACTTTATGACACCAGGTAAGTTCACTGATGAATATATACTCATATTGACCATTCTTGAGAACTAAAATTGTATGTCTATTCTAAGACACAGTATCACTTTAAAAGCAAGAATATCGATAAAAATGATCAGTAACAGGTAAAATATATCTGTCATTCAAGTCTAGCGTTAAATGAAGTGTGTACAACATATGAAATGAGCATACAAAAATGAAATTAACAAGATGGATGAAGCTGGATTCATTGTAATATGAAAATTGAGGTAAAAGTAAAAGTCGAAAACAGTTGCATTCGTTCGCTTCCAAATAATTTCTTATTTTCTATAACGAGTCCCTCACACCAAAGCATTTGCAGGGGTGTAGCGTGACCATTCTGACTGGGGAGAGGGGTGTGATGCCTAAATTGTACCGACGAACGGCCCTTCAGAGAAAAAAAGGAAAAAAACTGTCACTAAGTTAAAGTAGATTAACAGTTTACTGATAACATCATAACTGATACATAGTTTTCACCCTCCCGGTTAACAAATCAATTTTACGGAGGGCTCAATCCACTACCTTTTTTTTAATGACCGATTCAGCGGTTTACCCACAGCTTCAGGAAGAATACGCTACGCCCCTGAATATTGGTCACAGCTCTCGAACGCAACTCTGATGCATATAAGCGTCTTGTGAGTTGCGTTCGAAAATTGATCCTTTTATTATTTGCAATTTTTGTTTTGGCAACTGGTATTGCTATGGTGTGAGGTCACCTGAAATACCAAAAACCTTAGTCCATTAAATGGATTTAAAATTAAGTCCGAACAAAGCAGTGAATTCTGAATACTAAAATAAATCATGAACGTTGATTCATAATAATGGAAAGATAGAAAATTTGATTTTTGAAACGTCCAATTTGTTGGACATTTCAAAATGGCGGAAAAAAGGCTACATTAAAATATTTTCAATTCATTAGACGAAAATGATAAAATTAGGGATCACGTTTTAAATTAGTTCATGCATTAAGCTTAAAATATAGGACACAGAATACAATTAATTCTCTAAACTTCTGAATATCAAGTTTAACTAGTATAATATAGCTATAAAGGTCTTAATGAAGGACGGCTCTGAAGAGCCTGCGGATCATTAAGATGAAGTTATAAACCCTCCCTGCCCAGTAATTCTATTTTACAAAATCTACAAACGTTATAATGATGTAACATAAATTAGCCTACAATCTGCTCCATTGATTCTTCAAATTCCGTTGTGACAGAAAATTGAATTGAAATTTGTCACAGTAAACCAAAATCGCAATCTTTTTACTGTGATATATTGAAAGAAGTGAGTCCGAATCAAATGGCATCATGGATGGGGGATCGTTATTCTCAAAAGCTTAATAGACCTAAGTTAACTCTGGATTTTAAAAATACAATAATCTGAGGGATTGACCAATCAGATGACTGGAACACTAAAATCAACTTTAATGATTGACCAATCAGATGACTTGAACACTAAAATCAACTTTAATGATTGACCAATCAGATGACTGGGACCATAACAATCATCTGAAGTTAAGTTGTTGAGAATAAGTCCCCCGTTATATTAAACTTAAAACCATGGTAACTGACGGACCAAACTAATATTGTCCAGAATACAAAATCAACAAAATCAGAAAAGTCTGGCATTTGTATATTTAAATTCCAATGAAATAATACTAATAGGTTTTTATGGTGTAACAAATGATTCAGGAGCAAACATTTGGCCAAATCGTCTCCGATGGAGTTCTGACATCAAAATTTATACAAAAAACATTTTGTCTTATAGAATATAAAAATATACCCTAATTTCACGTCTAGGGAATTTGGGAACTCTTTCACTTGTAACAACTACAACATTGTTTCATTTGTTTCGTTTTGTTTTCCAGTCATCGTGTTCTTTTTTAGAATAGTCGAATAGATAAGTTTAGTGGGATACAGGTAAATGTTATTTTGTCAGTTCTGTAAGAGCTTAACTACATCTACCCTGTAATCTTTTCAGAATGAACATCCAAATTAAGGTTTGTCTACAATCAAAGCTGGATATAATTTGACAGGCAACTAAAAAAACACCCCTAGTTTTTACAAATGAGCTCTTCCACTTATGCATATACAGTATCATATCAATAGAAAGTATGCATGTGTGGAAGAGTTCAATAGGAAATTGAGGGGTGTTTAAATTTAATATATTATATCCAGCCTGGTCAACAATTAGATGTAAACAGTTCTAAAGAGTGAAACTTCAGTTGAAATTAAGCTTGGAATTAATGAGACTACTATTACCCTCATGAATATTCATATCTGGTCTAGGAATATTCATATCTGGTCTATAAATATTCATATCTGGTCTATAAATATTCATATCTGGTCTATAAATATTCATATCTGGTCTATAAATATTCATATCTGGTCTATAAATATTCATATCTGGTCTAAAAATAAACACTTGCAATCGTTTACGTGCGTAGCATCCCGTAAAACTCCGTTTCATTTCATTTGTAGTAGCACATATTATTACATTAGTATATCATTCATTCTGGAAATTTTTATACTGTACAAATGTAAGGTACAAAGGTCACAACCATTTAAACGTAATATCTATAGCACAGTTCTCATTCATTGACTTATTTACACGTCAAGCTCAAAAGACGCAGGATTTAAATTGGTTAATGAATGAAAACTTGCTATAAATTACTTGTAACATTAACACCTGTCAAACAATGTGGGAAGGTCTAGTTAATTCAGTTGACCAATCAAAATAATCCAACATATTCTGTCATTGGAAAACCCACGTGCATTTCGTGATCTGTTTTCATTGGAGGCGGGGCTTGATAAATTGCCATTTTGCTTATCCTAGCGAAATTGCCACTTAATCGTCTATAGTATTGTATAGTTTACCGTGCTATAATTGTGATTAAACCTAGTTATAGCACTGATGAAGCCCCGCCCATCAAAATGACCTTATTATATACAATGAAAACATCGAAGGAAATTTTGCAGTCAATGTTACAAGTCTATTTGTGCATTTTAATTCTACTGTGTCATTATTTCAACAAGGAGCTACATATTCATTGTACTAAAGTGAAAGTAAAGCAGCTTTACAATCCCATGAATCATTATCATCTATTTATCAAAATACATCTATATATTAACTACTATTTTTAACAATAACAATGTGCACATGAACGTCCAATAAGTGAGTTTAAGTTTTAACTTTTCTTTGGTTTGTTCAAACAACCAAAGAACAGCAGACAAAGAGTCAATATGGATATACTACTTCGGATTTATTACATACTTGCAAAACGTCATGCAGTGTGCAGTGAGGGAAATTTTGCCAGGAGAGCTGCATACTTGCAAAACACATACAAGTAACATTATAAAGTTAAAAAGTTGCACATAATATCCTGAATAGCGTTGCACCTTATAGGCTAATGAACACGGGCAATGCCATGCAGTGTGCAATGAGGGAAATTTTGCCAAGACAGCGGCATTAGCCTACTCTTTTTGCAATTTCCCACTGTTGAGAGATCTTTAACGTGCATAGCCTGAAAAATCCGAAAGTTCATCTCAACCTTTTTCGAAATTGAACCCTTGACCTTCAGGTTAGCGAGCAAGTATCTAACTCACTGAACCACTGTATGCGTTTTGAAACAAAGTAGGTAATAAATCAATATAAATATCATAGCATTGTAACTTTAACCTTCCTACTTCTATATGTCTTTTAAGAAATCAGGCAAATGTCATTATAAATTTTACTGAAGCTGATAACGAGGACATTAAAACAATGAGTGAAAACTAATTTCTGAATTCTGAGATGTGGAGGTAATGGACACAGAACTATTTCCATATTTCAAGATTAATCCGAGACAAAATATTATACATAAAATTATCGTCTCGGGTGATGAAATGCTCACAACAAATCAAAGACAGTAAATCATACAGCTATATTTACATACAAAACGTTACCTAATGCTGAAGGCAGACGAAAGATTTCGGGCAACGCTTTTTTGTCGCCAAGAGTCAAAATATCACATGTGCACGCATTTGTACAAAAAGATTTTCAATTTATGGACAAGATATTTTATCACTGTGTTCTTCCATGTCTTGTGGGCAGTATCCAATGGAATTCATCTTCCCTTCAATCACATGACAATCACATGATTAATCCCCAAAGAATGAACGAACGACTGATCTGTTGCTTCCTTTCGTGACTGCTAACTAGTCGTTCAAAAAATTGTCGACCAAAACCAGACGTCTGCCTACAGCATAATACTCAACATTAGGTTTATAATTTAAAAGTTTGGCATAGACAACTATAATTATTATGCTGCAAGAAATAATATCCCCTTGGTAAAATACTCAGCAGAACAACTCATAAAAACTAGATAAAAAAGCCCCAAAATATCATACTTAATCTCTAGAGGATTGGTCAATAAGCCACAAAAGGAAATATAGTGGAATTTACCACAAGCTCAATCTTGGGTATATGTATCACTTATCAAAAAGGGAAATTGGATCTTGGTTTGTGTACAATGTAATAAACAAACAAAAGGGAATTTATGATTATTTTGTATTCTCTTGTAATGATGAACTGAATATCTTTTTTGACATCAAAATATTTCCTCTGTGGCATTACTGGCATTTCAGGAAAATAGTTGCAAAAGACTGGTTAAGCAAATATTAGGAAGACTACGGTAAATCTCTTTACCATTAAGCAACCCTGTATTCAACTGTTAAGCCTATTAGTAAGTGAAAAATATCAAACCTAGGTTAACCCTTTTAACCTGAGCGGCCAGTCATATAGTTAGGCAATATATATATATACCTGAGCGGCTGGTAAAGCTGTCGTTACAAAGTGACATCACTGAGCATTAACGTCACATAGCATTGACGTCACATAGCATTAACGTCACATAGCATTAACGTCACTGAGTATCAATGTCACATACACTTTAAGTTATATGACTGCGAGTATCTCAGGGTATACGAGGTTTGATTTCACTTACACTCAGTGTTTAAAGGGTTAACACTTTCATTGTTGTTGACTAGGTGATGATGAAACATTTGAGTAGTTGCCATGGAGACAAAATGTCTCTTTTTTTCTTATATTTACAGACTTACAATAATATTCAATACACAAATTATTCTAAATCTAACAGAAACAAATCAGGTTATCGTTCATATTCAAATTGAAGCAAATTTCTACAGCTAGCGTCTTTTTCTAGGACATTATAAAAATCTTGGAAAGTGGAATAATAATCATAGGTATATCATTTTTAATCAAAATCTGTAAAATTACACACAAAAAGAATTTGAAACTCAATTCATTTTCATGCAACTCTTCAATAAAAGAGTCTAAAAAATTTGTTCTTTTTTTCGAACAGTATCGTTATCACTTATAACTGTCGCTATAGAAACAACTTCCCTTGCACCTTGAGCAAGAAAATCACAGATAAATTCCAAGGGAATTAAAAAATTGGCACAATCCAATTTGCGTCACTTCTGTTGTAGAGCATTCTTGATGGCAGTTCTTCACAAAAACATGAACTTTGAACTCGTCGTCACGACGACGTCTATATTAATTTGAATAATTATCTTTTATATATTATATTTCTAACCTTTGGTATAAATGAGTCCACACAGAAATAAAAATAATAGCACCCTAAGTCTTCTTATCTCCCTTGTTTTCAGAACTCATCTGTGAAGGGAGAAAAGTGCACAACCATGAAAAATGGCAACCAATGTGGATGAAACACATACCAAGTCTTTTGTAACGGTTGATATGTGGTTTCGTGACTAGCGTTCGTTAATCTTTCGGCGAAAGATTACTCATTTTGGGACTTTTAACAAATTGGAACTTTTATTTGGTTCATTTTTTCATCCTTGGGATTGTACCCCATGTTTTTCCTTTGAAGAAACATATGGATCTCTCGGAACGAGGGGCGCTCACTTTCTTGGCGGTTCCAGCATTCTCGCATCAAATCAAAGATTTCCTTTGGACAATTAGCCGGTCGAGGTAGTACAATTTGAAGTCCATCATTACGATAATAATGTCCTGCGTTTTCAATGACTTGTTCATCCGATAAAGATTCGTATGGCTGTTCCTTCGCAAACGTTAGGACCTCCCACAGTGTTACAGCAAAAGACCAAACGTCACTCTTCGTTGTGAATTTTCCCTGAAAAAAATAATTCACGATAATAATTCACGATGTTTTGAATTGGACATTTAACAAATTTCTTGACCTACAAAATCATGTTTTTTGAGCTTATTAATGCCTACAGAAGAATTGTATACAATGTGAACTGTGCCTCCAAAAAATGGAAGTGAAAGCAAAAGAGATTTTGACTGTTTTGTTTTTATCTGTATCAAATTTCATTCTTGACCTGCAAAGTCATGTTCTACAAGGATAGTATCGTAGCCTTTGGAACCTGAATAATGAAAAGACTCCTTCAGTTTTTAGCCAATTTTGATACGGCTTGGAGAGCTTCTATATTACCCATAAAGAAGTTGCCTATGATATGTGTTAATTACATTTAATGGATGACCTACAGCACCCTGACACTTATTGCTTTGTGTTTTGTTTTTGTTCGTTCTGTGGGTAAAATTTTTTTCCAATTTCTTGTATTTTAAGGCCTAGTATATTTGTGCAAATTTTGCTCAAAAAAAAAATGGGCTTTTTAATTTTTATCCATAAAATGACCAAGGTATAATTTAATATTAACTGAAATAGATAAGCTGTTCTTACCAAGAGAATGCTCTCCCAAGCCATCCATCTAATAGGGAGAACAGCTCGACCTTCAATTCTATAATAATCAGCGCTGTACAAACTTCGGCTCATTCCAAAATCAGAAATCTTAATACAGAAGTTATGGCCAACCAGACAGTTCCTTGTAGCTAGATCGCGATGTACCATGTTCAGAGATTCGAGATATTTCATACCAGACGCTATCTGAGTAGCAATATAGATCAGACATCCGTAACTGAAAAAATAAAACCTTGGTTTATAAAACAGAATTTATTAAAATTACACGGCTAAATAAAGGGAAACAATTGTTATTTGTTTGACCAATCATATTGTAATTTCAGAACGGGAATTTTTCAGCTTAGTTAATCAGTAAGAGTTAAGCCTTCAATTCTATGTGTAGGAAGTAAAACTCCATTCATTTCATTTGAAATCTATGTGTGTCTAGATTTATATGCATTTGAAAATGACTGATGTGTTTTATCTGCAGTTATAGAGAGCGTGACCTCGCCCGAAAATATCATGACCCTTTACTTCATTCAACTGATTTAGTCTGGTGTTATAATTTAATGAACCCTAATAAGGTTCAGGTCTGTTATTTCTATATCATAAGAAGGATGCGATAGTTTCAGATGGATTAATAAACTGAAATTGGGAACAGAGACATGAAATTTTAAGGAGCAGAGCAGAGCTAATAGAAGTCCAAAAGGATTAATATGAACACCTAACTTACCTAAGAGTCTTGGCATTAGTAGCTTCAGCTACAGGAGATTCAGGGACATGTTCCAGTAAGAACTGATTCAGATCGCCGTATTTCATATACTCTACAATCATACATAAAGGTTCCTCTCTGGTACACACTCCCAACACACGAACAATGTTAGGGTCCTTCAGCTGGGACATGATCTTTATTTCTTTATGGAAGTCACTTCTGCAAGTTAAAAAAAATATTGGTCATATCTTTTGAATATTCTCTAGAGGGGTCTCTGAATTCAGGAAAGAATATTTTTTTGTATCTTGCAAAAAATCCAAGCAAAGCTGTACAGTTTCGTGGACTAGAAGACAGCCCCGTTGTTAAGGTTGGGGCCATGAAGGTTAGGCCCCGGCTAGTAAGAATTTAGCCCCACCAATTGTTCTCTCTCAAACCTTCTTCAGTTAGCAGAGATTGATTACCGTAATTTACAAAAAGAAACATAGAGATGAGCATTTTGATTGGGATTTTGATTCCTTGGAATTGTCAGAAATAGGCTTCTAGTTTTGGAAATTTCCTGGGGGAGGGGAAGAAATGGGAAACAAAATAAATGCCCCAGCACTGATTTGGTCCTGGCGATGGGGCTGTTAAAGCTGGGAGGAAAGATGTCTTACCTAGCACGGTCATCAGCATTGGGTCTCAGCATTTTCACGGCCACCAACATGGAGCGAGAGAGGGTTCTATTGGTTAAATAATCATCATTAAGAAGTTCATTGATCCTCACAGCTTCACATAGATGGACCTGAAATCATAATGTATTATTTTGAAATTTCAGCGGTCTGTATCCTTTTCAAAATAGAATTTTGGAGAACGTTACAATATACTCTTTGCTATTGAGTTTTATGTCGTACTCACAATGGGCTAATGATGCAATACACTGTGTATTGAGGGAAATTTTGTCAGGACAGCAGTATAAGCCTACTCTTTTTTTGCAATTTCCAACTATCTAAGGGATCTTTAACGTGCACAGCCTGTACAACACAGGGCCTCGGGCTTATTGTCAATATAACTATTTAATATTCTATTCCTCACCTCTCCAAATTGACCTTCACCAAGTACTTCCAGGAATCTTAAATTTTCTCTAGGAAATTCCATGACTGAATAATCAATGGTCAATAGCAAGTCTGCGTTCGGAACTGCGTAAACATTGTTACCACTAACACCTTGTAAACTAGACACGTTCTGTACATTGACTACATCAGCTGCAGCGTAAAGAGCATCATAATTTGGCGGCGGACCATTCATCATCACTGGTTCCAAGTTTGGTAAAGATTGAGGTGGTCTTGGAGGAAGATTAACAATAAGCGCCGACTTGGTAATATCAGGAACCGCATAATCTTGAGATTCTGCAAGTATAGATTATAAAAACTTGAAGATTTCAGGTCTTTCTATTGAAAAACAGAAACAAACGTTCACTGCTAAGGATACTAAAATGGCACACATGACAATATACCTGAAAAAGTACAAGGAAACAGTAGGGTGTGCCCAAAAACAACAAAATCACAGCTAGGTAAGTTTTTAAATAAGTCACATGCTTCATTTGTGATTTCAAATCAATTTGTGCCCAAAAGAAGATCAATAAGTTTAAACAAAGGGGAATTTAAAGAAGTTTTCTAAAAAAAATGATGTCAAATTCCGTTTCAATTTTAAGTCAGACGTGTGGAAAAGTTTTGTGTTTCAGGTACACTGGTACCATTGAATTGCACCATTCTAATTTTTCAGACATATATGGTTCTTGTAATTCCATTAACAATGTATTTTGTGACGTCACTGTCACAAAGGACATTATATATCAATAGTAACTGTTGCCATAGTAACCCCATTTAACGATTCCCTAATTGTAATTGTAAGGATCACAGATGTCTGATTGAAAATTAGAATGGTGTAAATTGATGTTATCAGTGTCCCTGATACACATACAAAATATAGGAAACCTCTTTAAAATCTCTTTAAACTACACAAAGTAGCCTATATAAAACAATTTTGAAATTTCTGCACAAATTAAGAAAACGACCCATTTAAAGTACAAATCTAATTTAAGAAAACCAAAACATTGGGGACAGAGATAACCTTGACCTACGACATTACAATGCAGGGGGTATTTGACCTTCATTATCCAGCAGTAATAAAGAAGGTAAAACAAATATTACTATAAGGTTTTACTGTTCTAAGTAGGTTATTATTAACTAGAATATTGCATGCTGTAGAGTATAAAAACATGCAGAATTTGAACTGATTTTGTATTTTGTAGGGCGATAAAATTTACCATTCTTCGACTTAGTTCACTGCCAGACATGCATAGTAAATTTAGTATCGAACAGAAGTGACGGCCAATTTCCGAGAGAATGATTGAAGATCAGATAGTACATTATAGGATCATGCACAGGAGCGTATGGGGGGTGGGGGTTTGCTGAAAAAATGGGAATCAGTCAGTAAAAAACAGTAATGGAAAGAGCCATTGGTCAAATCGATTTGTTAACCAGGAGAGTGTAAACCATGTATCAGTTATGATGTTATCAGTAAACTGTTTATCTACTTTAATTTAGTAATATTTGAAATTTTTACTCTGAAGGGCAGTTCGTGGGTAAAATTTAGTCATCACAACTCCCCCTCCCCAGTCAGAATGGTCGAGCTACGCCCTGAACATGCAATATAAATTTGTTCATAATGGAAATTTGCACAACAGCAAGCATGCACATCAGGAAAAGAAAAATGTCTTGCAATTCATGCATTACATTGAAGAAAATCAATAATCAAATAGAATAAATGTAAAAGGTTAAAGTGTATAGAGGCAAACCACTAATAAGACCTAAAAATATCAAGAAAAATTAGTCAACAGCAAGATTTCATTATACAAATTATGATCCTTATAGAGTTATAGAATAGATAGTTGGTTAATATATATACCTTGTCAGCAATGGCATCATTTCATTCAAATTTCAAACGATATCAACAAATAGACCCAAATGATTTCCTATGAAATGATGTCCTGCTATGACAAGTTCAGTATAGACCAGACGACATGCACTGAAAAGAAAGGTCAAGGTCACGCCTGGCCAATTATGAATTATTGAAGGGGAAAGGTACAAACCACCCGAATCAGAAATTGGCGGGACATCTGGCAGTGAGCGTGTCTGGATGGTGTCTTTTGGTTCCAAATAAGCTGGGCTCTTGCACGACTTGTCTCTGCCATTACAGCTTTGCTCCTTTTCAGAGTCCATGTCCTCGGTTTGTATACTGTTGTACATATTACCATTTGAAATTTTACCGTTTGTGCTGCCACGGAGATCGTTCAGGTTAATGGTAACATGGCGGTCGACGACTGGTTTCAGCGCTCGATGGTTGTTGTTGTTCTTGTTGCGTTTGTGACGATAGAAGAAAATACAGATGACTATGACCAGAATGAGGATTAAGGCAGCCAAAGCTCCTATGATGACTCCTATATAACCATCATCTAACTCCTTTTCTTCTTTATCCTTCTGTACATCGTCTGTTTCTTGAACTGCAGAAAAAAAGCCAATAGATTTGATAATGTCTTTCACACAGCCCTATTGCTAGGACAGAATTGGTGCTAGGACCCGTATTTTTAACAATTCTGAGGCAACAAAATCCCAATCAAAATGTTCATCTTCATTATTTTTTGTAAATAATCTCTGGTAACTGATGAAGGTTTTGAGAGAGGACAATTGGTGGGGGCTTAATTCTCACTAGCGGGGACCCAGACCCACCCTGTCAATTGGGCTGACAACACGTCATTTCTTTCATGCAGTTCTAGTACTTCTGAAGACTATTTACATATATTCAAGACCCAAATCAGCCCCTAAAATGGCTAACCATTGCCCTTAAAAAGTTATGAAGTAGTTTCAAGCCTCATTCCCACTCTTTGAAAACAAGACACCTACCATCATATTCAATAGCAAATTTATCATAATCACTGTTATCTTGTCCATTTCGGTTTTTCTGATCAGGGTTAGAGGTAGGTGGTAGAGTTGTGGGTGGGGCTATTTCAGGGGTGAAGTTACCTTTAGCTAGTTCTGCAAAAAAAAGAGAAAACCTTTAGTAAATATGGAAATTGTAACAAGTAAGAAAGAAAAAACTTGTTGAAAATTATTGATCAAATCCAATGTGGTCTGAAATATTAACAATTTAAAAAAATAGAGTTATTTCCCTTTAGTAATATTTGTCTTCAGTCTTGGTTGGGATATAGTAAGTTAACAGATGATGCTGATATACAGACTATGTAGATGTTGATGTTTATTGTATTTGATGGTCAGATTGGCTCAATCAGATGATTCCCTGTTGTCGATATTTCAGTTGAGGATTCACAAGACCTAGTCTGTCTCAAAAGGCATGGTGGAGAAATCACAAAATAATTCATTATCTTATATAAATCATAGAACTAAATTACTTTAGAAGTAAAAAAAGGAGTAAAAAATTGATCTCCAAAAATTTGCACTGTCAATTAGTCAAAATCACCTAGAATCGAGAAAAATTTACAGAAAAAGAGAAATATTTTATATTTTTAGTTCAAGTTACATGTGACCAGTTACATTTTTTAACGATCAAGATGGCCTCCCTTGTGAATGTCTGTTACAATTCTACCATTCTTTCACAGTTTTAACTAACTTACAATATGTCTATTTGTTTTCTTCAGTTTAACATATTTGCTCGTAAATTTAACAAAATCAGATCAATTCTACGCAGGCGGTTTCTGCTAAACAGACTTACATGTGTTTTAAGAGAGATTCTATATTCCAATTGCAGACAATTGAAAAATTTTGCTGTCTGCTGCACTATTTCTGATTTCTTTGTAGGTTTCGATTACTGCGCAGAAACTTTTAGTGTTTTGATTTCTAACTGTAAGGATGTATTATTGCTTTGAGACAAGTGGTTGCCAAGCAAAAAATGGCCACCTAATTACAGTGATAATATGTCAATATATCTTTGTGATGCACAACATCAAATTAGTCTGCTATGATGCACAATATTAAATTAGAATATGTAAATTAGCAAAAACTTACCAGAAGTGAACTGAACTTCGCTGATCATGATCCACCTGGTTTCAAAATATAAATTTAGCTTGATAAACTTCCCGATGCGATGGTTTAACTTGATCATCACCTTCCGAGCATTTTCAAAATATTCATCCTTAACAAACTCGAAGACAATGGGCGTTCTGTTGTAGTATTTCCCTCCAATACTGAAGAAAACTTCAGCTTTTCTGAAGACACGGACATCTTTGCTGAAGTGGTTGTTGCAATGTAGACTCAGGCCACTGAAATTGCGTACTGCGTCAAACTTGAAGATAATTTCAATTGGTTTGGTTTTTCCAGTCTCATTTTTCCATCCAACCCATTCATAGCCTTTCATACCCAGACCCAAAGAGTCCAGACGAAAGTTGGTATCACCTTCTTCACCATCAGTGAGCTGACCAAGGCCTCCTGAGAGTCTTTCATGAATCATACCATCGTAAGTAAAGTCGTACAGATCTACCTCATTGCCACGTTTGCTTCCTTGTGGCATGTCGTATGATACTAGACCATCTGAAATTAGACAAAATACAATTTTATACTCATTTCTATTGCGTTGACTGTAAAATCTTCAAATCCATTACAAGATTTTAAATTTCAAATTCATCCAGAATCCAATTAAAGCTGATTTTGACATTTTTAAATTTAGCAAGAAGGTGATTTGTTCTTCCCCAACCCCCCCCCCCCACACAATAATTGATGCCCGTCCTATGGAATGCAGGTTGGCTAGATGCCTGGGAACTCCATATTAGAACATACACAAAGATATAAACGTTGGAATAAATAGTACATATTCTTTAAAACTTCACGATTTCTGATACCAAAAAAAATTTATCCGATACAAAAAATCCGTCTGCCAATAATTCAATATTATAGATGTATGCAAAAACTTCATAGACAGCAAAATGCTAACCAGCTTAAATCTACAGCAACTACAATCAATTTATCAAATTAGACCTCGTAAATATCTTTATCACCGTGGTGATGGACAGTCCAAATCTTTTCAGCTGTTTTTTAGCCTCAGAAAAAGAAGATCTTTGAATATAATAATTTATGGCCGCCAGCTAGCAACAACAAGTTTGTGTGTTAGAAATATTAACTGGGTCATAAACAACCCAGGATGTTTTTTTATCATACTATTAAAAAAACAATTTGAGCCAAACATTAACCATCAAGATTCTAGTTTCTGAATACATTTAGCAAATTTCACACAACAAATACACTCAAAAAAAGTTAAAGAAATACTGATTCTAAGAATGAACATAAAATTTTAAACTTGGTCAATAAGAGTATATATTCATCAGTAGATATACCTGGTGTCATAAATAACATAACAGAATCCTTATAAATCCAATAAATCCAAAAACTTAGTTATTATCCATAAAAAGTTTACTGATGAATATATACTCATATTGACCATTCTTGAGAACTTGAATTTACGTTCATTCTAAGACATAGGATCATTTTGAAAAAAAAATTAGTACCTGTCCAAGGACATCCATACATCTCAACTCTCATACAGACAGTTCGTTGGTGTTGACTATGTGGAATGAATCGAAGACGTTTGGCTATTATGGGAGGGGAAACTTCACGTAATTCTGCTCTATAGGTGTCATCGTTTCCATCAAATATCTGAAAAAATTAAAATAGTTAATGAATATGCATATAAGGGGTGGGGAAAACCAGGACAACAATAAATAAGGATATGAAACAACCTCCAGGTGGAATTTTTTTTCTTAAACTCAAAACAGAGTTACAAAAAACACCATCTTTCTTTCCAATAAAACAAATTGTAATTTTGACCCTTTGGGTGTGTCTGCCACTTTTGCCAACCCCCCATCTGAACCCCTCATCCTAAAAATTCTTTTAGAGTCACAATTGCTTTATTTTTTACCATCAAAAAACTGTATTATTCTCCTTTCCAAATTCATATTGAGCCTTAGAGTGTGCCCAACCCCTTCCTCCACCCACCGCTTTACCCCCCCCCCCCCCCCCCCCTCCTGATTCTTTTAGAACCAGCACATATTAGAAATATTTAATCCAATAACTTATCGTTTGTAAGTCTGGGTGCATTCAGGCAGTAAGTATAATAATCAGCGCCATTCAGATGAATAATTCGAATCTATATTCTATTGCGATTTCATTTCTTCAAATTTTCCATACGACGGAACTATTCGTTCAAGTTTGTCTAATTTTTTCACATTAAAATCAAAACTAGATATAGCATTTGATCAAAACGCAATCAGATTTCTTATATGGCTTACATATTTTATGGACTGGAGAGGCCGCGTTATTTATGGACGTGTGTTGCTTTCCAATCTTTCTATAATTTTCACGCGTATAGTCTTATCTATTGAGGTAAAAAATTAATAAGTTTTTAATGCTTAGTATGTGGGCTCGTACTTAACCTAAACCTTGGCTAAAGTGAGGCTTTAGTCAAACTTAATGTAAGCACCGCTTAATCTTTACGAAAGTCGCCCTTACTTCTGACTTTTAAATTTATAAAAGGAAATTTTTTTATCTTTTGTTAATTTAGATCTTAGGCAAAGTTCAAAGACTTAATCTATAGAACAATTCAACTTTCATGTTTTTTGATCCGTTTCCTCTTCTCAGTGACACAGGTTTGAGGGACGAAGAAGCGTCTAGTCATTCGGATGAGACAATAAACCGAGCCCCCGTGTGCTACAAGCTTTGCACGTTAAAGATCCCTCGACAGTTGGAAAGTGCAAAAAGAGTAGGCTTAGGTCGTCCTGTCAAAATTTCCCTCAATGCACACTGCATGGCGTTGCCTGTCTTCATTATCCCATTAAGTGCAGAAAAGTAGGACATAAAACTCCATTCATTTCATTTAAGTGTTAAAAGGAAATAAAGAGGTTTTCTTCATTTTTTATGTGTATCAGGGACACTGATAGCACCAATGTGCAGAAGAGTAGGATGTAAAACTCCATTCATGTCATTTTATTTAGACCAAGGGAAAACAAACAATCTAGAATTGATCAAGTAGAAAATGAGTTGAGGTAAAATATTGAAGTTGTTTTACCAAATGTCTGAAGTAGTTTGTGATGAAACATGTTCCAGCTTTTCTAAGTTTAATCAAGGAAACTTGATCAAAGCCGCTTTTAAGACCAAGGCCAGACGGATTGATCCCAGTTCTTCTCTCAACATTCCTGGCTCGGTGTTCTCATATTAATCTGCTGACAATATTCTCCTTATAAGGTCATCTCATGGCGCTAATAAAATAGTCTCTTTTATCAGGTACATGTAAATTTATACTCTTGGTTACTAGGGAAGAACCGTAGATTGTGAGGTTTTATAGCACAGTCGGTTAGATTTTTGGTTCTTTATATGATATGTGGTTACGTCGAACAATGGGCTATTGGTTCCAAAAGTCTGATAACCCTGAATAAGTCATCTTCACTCATAATTCCAGTCCACCCAGCTGTTAATGGGTACGGATAATTCAGGAAAGATCAATGCCAAGAGGTTTGACCAAGGACCATACGGAAGAAAGGATCCTTAAATGTTATCCTTGTAAAATCAATACTAAGAGATTTGACCAAGTACCAGCTGGAAGAAAGAAATTTAACCGTGCACCTAAGTTGTTCTCCTTTTAAAATATAGTTAATTCTTTCTTTCTTGGTCTGCCACCAAAATCTAACCAAATAGATGCCTGTCCACCTTCTGTGATACAAGACAGTTGGCTATGTACTGAAATTAAATCTATTATCAATTACACGTCTGCTGCAAAACTTAATAGTCAAATTATTCCTAAGTAATAATGAAAAGTTATTGTGTTATCAATTGGAATTCCCCATAGACTAATTAACTGTGGGTATTATGCAAGAGAAGTTATTGGCCACTTCCCTTGAGTCATCTTGTCAAGTCTAAGATAACACCTCTACCCAAATTGAAACATTAGTAGGGACCCTTTTCTCTGCCAATCAAATCAGGAGTCAATTTAGACACATTAGCAGATTACATAACTAGTAACTAATCACCATGGCAATTACCAGGGGCATAGCGTGACCATTCTGTAAATTTTACCAACGAACACTCCCTACAAAGAAACAGTTTTAACAACAACCATTTTTAAAGTAGATCCATTACTGTTTTTACTGACCGATTCCGTGTTTTACTTTAAGTTCAGCAACGACCACCCCAATACATTACGCCTCTGGTGATTACATTGGAAGTGATCATAACGTTAAGGCCCAATCTTTCAGAATTTGAGGTTTATTCTTTAAAGTTTCCTCAAAACACTTGACAAAGATCTAATCTTTACTCTTAATTTGTGCTTTTTATTGAACAGTGACTAGTTTCCAATAGTAACTGGTTTCTTTTCAAACCACCTTAATCTCTACATTATAACATGTGAGAGAGACTTCAGAAGAAAAACGGGCCAAATCATTCGCTTGGTTTATTTGCAGAATCGACAAACATGTTAGAAAGAAAGTGTTATCTTCCTCTCTTGGAATCTACAATATGTTTAGCTTGGCCTTTAACATGTAAGCAGAAGTGTAAACAGAAGATAAGAAAAAAGCGGGAAAAAAGTGTGTCTGAAACATAATCAGGGTCATTGATACAGAAGTAGGTGTTGTGAATCATCAAAGAATACGAAATGTGGCCATTCCTCACAATCTTTCTACCCTCATCACTGTCTGATACTGCATGTTTTTATGTTTTGTATATAGCTCTCTAGTTTCAGGAGGTAGAAAAACATGTGGACCACAATAATTTCTGACTTTCGTTTCAATATACTGAATAATACATACCATTTATAGTGATATAAATAGGGGTATAACTTAATTAGAAAATAGGTTATACATTTACATACATACTTGAAAATTTAATAGCAAAATTATTTTGAACTTTTCAACACTATTTCAAATTTGTCAAAAAAATGGAGTTTAATGTCCGACTCTTCTGCATCTTATGGACTAATGAACACAGGCAACACCATGCAGTGTTCAATGAGGGAATTTTACAAAAAACACCGGCATAAGCCTTCTCTTTTGACAATTTCCAATTGCCAAGGGACTCTTCACATGCAAAGCCTATAGCATACAGAGCCTCAAAGGGAGGTAATTCTTGCTTAACGAACACTCAATAAATGATGAGCTTTATTTAATTAATTATTGAAATGATAAAACAAGTCCAATATATCATGCTTGATTCAAAAAGTTTATATCAAAATCTCATTTTGTCGTGAATAGATATCTTATCTTAGAGCAGATGTGGTGGCAATATTAGAAAATTTAATTTAGAAATTATGGTGCATATAAATAAGTTATTATGTCCGTTCCCAATTAGGATTAACAAAAGAAATCCGATTCAGAATTATCCCGGACTAAGAAAATAAATCTATTTCTTGACATCCATTGCTCGTTAATCTTCTTTAAGCGAGATATTTCAAATCACTGCTTAATCCTTGACTAAACACGAGTACAATAGATTTTTAGATTAGAGCAGAGCGCCCGAAGTGTTATAAATAAATTAACGGTCCATTCCAATCTTCTAGTAATCAAATTCTCATTACTAAATACAATAGTGCCACATGCTCTTACAATCTTTTATAATTACTGTGAAAAATCATTAAATTCATCTTAGCCAGTGGTCATTGGAATTCTTCATTTCTATGGCAACGGTCTCTTTTTATACTAATACCGTTTATTTCATACTTCGTTTATATTTAACAGATTATCTTTTTTCGGAATATTTTGATGAAAGGACAAGAGACGGAAGGGACAATAAACCGAGGTTTGTGTGCTCCCATTGGCAGATGGGAATTGCAAAAAGAGTAGGCTTATTATGTCCCTGTCCTGGCGAATTTCTTTATTGCACACTGCATGTCGTTGCCCATCATCATTAGATGCAGAATAGTAGGAAGTAGGATGTAAAACTCCATTTATTCTATTTCATTTCTGTTGTCTTAGAACATTGTGATACATTCACATACAAAATGGCTGCCAGGGGAATTGTTTTTAGTTTCAGCCTAGTTACAGAAGTCTATAATTACCTCTTTTATAAAGAGTTCCATTAATATGAGTTTGTGAACAGAAAACCAATGATAGTGTAGAGTCAGTAAATGCAACTGCCCTGACAAAATTTTCCCTCGTTGCACACTGCATGGCTTTGCCGTCTTCATTAGTCCTTAAGGTTCAGAAGAGAAGGCCGTTTAACTCATTTCATTTCATTTTATTGTATTTACCCTTAACCAACACAAACTCCACAATTAAACCTTATATTTACATTGATCTATTTTTTCCAATAAACATTTTCATTACATTTTTATTAAAAAAAATTATGAAGAACCCATATTGCTTTAATACAAGAGACCTGTCAATCAATTTCACAATTTCAATATTGTAGACTTTCAGGACTTCTTTACCGAAGATCTCTAGTGATTGCAATCAAATATTTCTACAAGAAGTGATCGATTTTTATTGATGAAAATTTTTCATAAAAAAGAAATTAATGCTGAAATTATAACGAGCCACTTGTAATTTTTCTGTAAACTTCGAATGAAATGAAGTTTTATGTCCTTCTTTACTTCACTTAATGGGATAATAAAGACAGGCAAAGCCATGCAGTGTGCATTGAGGAAATTCTTGCAAGGACAAGCTTTAAGAGGCAATTATGAACAGAATGCATACATACAATGCACCCCCGAGTAAAAATTCAAAAAAATTAGGAATTAACACAATAAAAATCTTCATTGATCAACATTTTGAAGGAATTTTGGCCATGAAAATCAAATGGTCACATGGTTGAAATCTGTAGGAGGGGCGTTATAACGCTTTAACGTTTAATGTGGTTGTTGGTTTACAGATATGATATCGCACTTTAATTACACGCATTTCATAGACACAGAATCGACGACATAAATTTCTTTCACCCTCTCGTACCATTAGTCAATATATAACAGTGATAGAAGGTATTCATTTAACGAAAACGAACGGTAATGTTAACTTAAGTCGTAACTACCGCCATTTTTTTCTCTTCTCAATAACTCACGACTATCAGCGCCGTTGAAAATTGGTTGAAATTGCTACAATTGTAAATAATATGATTTTTATTCCGATGTCAAATAAAGTCGCTAGCTATCACTTGAAGGAGGCAATATAATCCATAAAGAGTTATGTATTGGCATTCACCACTACTTTTCTTTTCATTCAAGGTAACAGAACAGAGTACAATTGAAGTACCGTTAGTCCTCGGTTGCTATGGCAACTACAAGTCTCCTTGATAAAATAATTTCTATAAGCTTCAATTCCGTCGTCGTCGCAAATAGAAGTTTTGATTCTGACGAGAAAAATATTGCTCCGAGTAGTAATTCAGGATGACTAAAAATCGTATCACTTGAAAACTTGCAGAGCATGTTGACATTAATATAAACGAAACTTTGATAAATGTTCACATTGTATTGTTATTTGAAACCTTGCAGAGTATGTTAACACAGTAACTTGCAAAGGATGTTGACACAGTAACTTGCAGAGCATGTTGACAAAATAACTTGCAGAGCATGTTGACAAAGTAAACAGTAAATTACAGAGCATGTTGACATGGTAACTTGCAGAGCATGTTGACACAGTAACTTGCAGAGCATGTTGACACAGTAACTTGCAGAGCATGTTCACATGGTAACTTGAAGAGCCTGTTGACAGAGTAACTTGCAGAGCATGTTGACAAAGTACACAGTAACTTGTTGACATGGTAACTTGCAGAGCATGTTGACACGGTAACTTGCAGAGACTGTTGACATTAATATAGAACCAACTTTGATAAATGTTCACGTGCTATCATTTGAAATATATCGATTTCAAAATTTCCAAAAAACCACAAAAACTTACGACTTCTTAAAATTTAATATATTTTTATTCAAATTGTCATGAAATTCATCCATTTTTAAATCAGTGATAAAAAGATATTTAATTTTACAAACTTAAAAATTTCTTGCATGCCATTTGAAACTCCATTATATATTTGATAGTTTATTTGGATTTTTAAACAAACGTGTATATATTTTCTATGTCATCCAATCGTGCACCTTGACAATGTCACACTGTTACGAGCTTCTATCTTATACCTTGACTACAACAACCACCAATCGTGTATTACAGAATGTAGCTTTTTGATTGGAATGCCAATTAATACAGCCAACCAGAGCCCATTTTTATTTTTTTTGGGGGGGGGGGGATTTATCAGATTATATAAGGATTCTGTTATGTTATTTATAACAGCAGGTATATCTACTGATGAATATATACTCTTATTGACCATGTTCAAAATTTCTAAACTTCAGTATCACTTAAAAGGAATGTAATATTGAACCACAATTTAAAATTTGAATAAAGATTACACCATCTAACAATATAATATCCCTTGATAGCAGAACTGTACAGATACTTTCAAAGGTCATCTATATCCTCCGAACGAAATTTATCTCTGACAACAGTTCTCTTCAACGGTAAGGCTTATGGATGTATGAGTTATTTCAACTGTCACACAAAAGGACTTTATCATGATTATAGACTTGGTAGAGTTCAAATAGGACTTCAACAACTGTATATTTTACTACTATTTGAGTCTGTTAATGTGTTTTTTATTCTAATGTTCTGAATCAATGAGATTGACTAGGCCATGAGGTAAGCATTCGATAACAAAGGTCATTTTCTACTGATATGGTCTTTCTCTTGTAGTTACAAAAATGAAATGAATGGAGTTTTATGTCCTATTCTTCTGCACCTTATAAGCTAATGAAGACGGGCAACGCCATGCATTGTGCTTTGAGGAAAGTTTTGCAAGGACAGCAACATTAGCCTACTCTTTTGCTATTTCCAACTGTTGAGGGTTCTGTAGCATACAGGGCCTTGGTTTATTGTCCCATCCAAACGACTAGATGCTTCTTCCATCACTGACTCGGTTGAAAAGTTTTCGATGACAAAGTAAACCCTTACCTCAATTCCTTTTCTATTTCTAAATCGAATCCAGTTTCCGCCATCTTCTCGTTGATATTCTAATAAATAAGACTCGCATATTCTCTCCCCTGAAAAAATACAAAACACATTTCATAAATTATTATGTCTCTATATGATTCAATTTTATCGACGAGTCGTGATATTTTTTATATCAAGAAAGACTTGTTAGAGATTCGCTTTTTAACATTTTTCAATAATGACTTAGTTTTGTGAGTTTTCCAGGGAACCTGTTACTTTATGATACCAGTTAAGTTCACTGATGAATATATACTCATATTGACCATTCTTGAGATCTTAAATTTTATATCATTCTAAGAAGCAGTATCTCTTTATTGACTGATACACTCCGAAATATGTAGTAGCCTTTTAGCAGTAAGTGTGTATATTAACAATTATTTATGATATTGGACTGAGGTGCATGTATATCAGTATTTATAGACACAGAGGCTATGGTACATCTTGGAATTTATGTTTATGAAAATCATATGAGAAAGCTTTTAAAACCATGACTTGAAATGTCAAGTCTGAGTGTTGTAATTGTTATTGACAATGTAATTTCTCTTGTAACTCATGCAATTATTGGAACCATTCTGAGGTAATTTGCTCTTGACTGGAACTATCTCAGAAAGGCTTATTCTAGATTTCAAACATGCAAGGCACATAGCTGATAAATTAGTACATGGTTGATTATCATTGCAATATTTCTAGTGTTTTTGTTTCTTTTGTAAATTTCAATATTATGATTTTTACATCTGGACACAATTATAAAATTAAACAGAATTTATTGTCAATACTGAAATGAAATGAATAGAGTTTTATGTCCTACTTAAGCTAATGAAGACAGGCAATGTCATGCAGTGTGCAATGAGGGAAATTTTGTCAAGACAGCTGCATTAGCCTTCTCTATCTGCGATTTGATGCACATGTACTTGTTATTTTTAGTATTTTAAGACGAATTGTATATTGAGATATTATGTATTTTCGATTTTTTGGTTTTTCTTGTTTGCCAATGTATTGGCTGAATGTTAGACAGGACCATGTCCTTGTGTATTGGACCTAATTCTGACCCATGTAAAATAAAGAGTCTATGTTTGTCTCTATGGGTTGAATGTTAGACAGGACCATGTTCTTGTGTTTGGACTAATTCTGACCAAGGTAAAATAAAGATTTATTTTATTTTATTTCAATGTAGGGAGCAGTTATTTTCTTTTCCCATGTGAATGACTGAGCTTTTCAAAATCTTAAAAATAAAAGAAAAAAGTTTTACCAAAAAATGGAAGTAGGTGGGGGATATTTAAAAATAAATGATATCATACATGTCGATCTACCAAAATTAATTCAAGTAATGAACTCTGAAAATATCAAAATAAATTTTACTTCTGCAAATTTATCTTCAAAAATAATACAGCTCTTATAAACTTACGAAATAACATGATAAAACAACTTATCAAATATTAAATCTTCAACAATTGCCAATAATAGACACAGCTCATCTCACAGAAGTTTACATTCTCATAAACTATTTTATATTATGTTATTAATCAAATTAAAGTGATACTGTGTCTTAGATTGAACATAAAATATAAGTTCTCAAGAATGGTCAATATGAGTATATATTCATCAGTGAACTTACCTGGTGTTATAAAGTAACAGAATCCCTTAAAATCTGGGAAAACTCATAAAACTGAGATGCTTAATCCATTGCTAAGTGTTTGTGATTCATCAGATTATATAAGGATTCTGTTATGTTATTTATAACAGCAGGTATATCTACTGATGAATATATACTCTTTTTGGTCATTCTTGAGAACTTATGTCGAATTTATGTTCATGCTAAGAAGCAGTATCACTTTAATCATGGAAAAGTACTTGGACCCTTCTCCCATGAGTCATAGTGACTCAATCAACTTAGCTCTAAACAAAGATTAAACTTTTCAATCTCAATATTATTTTTTTGGCTGACAACCCAATATCAATATTTCTAAGTTCACCGCAGCGAGGATTTCAACTGACAAATAGAATGAGAGCGATAGGCACATGTTGACAAACACAATGACTCAGTAGATTTTATGACTGCTGTGGAATTCCATTCGGCATCGTCAAGGGAAATGACATCAAAGCGTTGCTAACGAGAATGGACTATAAAATGGGAAGTATTTCATTCGACTGGTTTAATAATGACCATGATGTGACAAGTCACTCGGAGAATATTGATCACGATCCCTGTGGAATTATTGGTCACTCAGAGACTTGTAATTGTGAGTGAAGCAAAGACCATATTTCCTGGTATGACAGACGTGAACTTTTTGATCCTAATAAACAATTTATATATTGAAACACAAGGTTTGTGTCATATATATGCTATATGATCTTATGTAGAAAATTATGCTTCGTGTATTGCCTGAAAAGATTCAAAGACCTGAGTTAAAAAAAACTCCTTCACAAACAAGAGCATGTAAAAGTCAGTAAATATACCAGCTGCCATAAAAAAAATAAATAAATATCCAAAAAGTTATTAATTATCCATAAAAATGTATTTGATTATTTAAAAAAAAACGCTTAATAAATTGAATAGGAGTTTTTTCAATAATGACTAAGTTTTTTGCATATTCCATATTTTAAGGGATTCTGTTACTTTATGACACCAGGTAAGTTCACTGATGAATATATACTCATATTGACCATTCTTGAGAACTTATATTTTATGTTCATTCTAGGATACAGTATCCCTTTAATTACATTAGAGAAATAGTGCTTCATGGAAAATTCAAGACACACTTGTAAGATTTAATTAGAAGTTTCCAGAGAGTAAAAGATGTAAAAAGAGAAGAAATAACTTGGTTACACAATTCCCAGAGGGGTCGTTTAAAAACCTCGTGTTTTCCAGGAGAATCTAGATCGTTTCTTTGTTTCAATTATAAATATTAGAGAGAAATAGATTTTCCTTGTACACAGTTTCAATCTACATACAGCAATCTTTATCAAGCAATACAATAATAGATATAGTAACTTTAGATAAATAAGACCACTATTATAGATATACTACTTCTCTTTAATTTAAGCAACATTTCAATTCACATACAGGAATCTTTATCAAGCAATACAATAATAGATATAGTAACTTTAGATAAATAAGACCACTATTATAGATATACTACTTCTCTTTAATTTAAGCAACGTTTCAATTCACATACAAGAATCAGTTGTCCTATCTACTTTTCTAATTGTCATTTAGACTTCTTTTCATTCTTAACTGGCTAAGGGCATGCCCTCGACTTTATAGAAGGACTGTTGCCATCATCAAAGTCTGTTTAAAACTGAAATCATCTGAAGGTCAAATAAGATAAATTAGACTACAAATCTGTTGAAAATGTTTTTTAAGTTGGCCAGTTTCCCGTAGAAATGTCACGAATCTCACACAATTATTTTCAAATTGTTTCAGTGTAAGATAATAACATGTCTACTGAATTTCCGCTTGATAAAAACAAATTATTGACAAAAGTATTCTTCTCGTAGATACTGGCGGAATTTAAGAGGGACTGGATAATCAATGCTCGCTTACATCAAGCCTGTTGATTTGGCCATATATGCCAGTCGTGACCGATTGAATATAGGCTCTAGCGGACATCAAGCATAGGTCAGTGATGTTAATGTGTCACAGGACTCTTGATTTGGCCATATATGCCAGTCGTGACAGATTGAATATAGGCTCTAGCGGACATCAAGCATAGGTCAGTGATGTTAATGTGTCACAGGACTGTTGATTTGGCCATATATGCCAGTCATGACCGATTATATGTCTAAAATGGACTGTCAGACATCAAGTATATTTTTGTGATGTTAACAATTTATTTAAATATTAAGTTACCCAACAATCAGGTTCAGTCAATAGTAACTTGTTCTCTTTCAACCACCCTAATCTCTATAATACCTGAACACTGCCTTAACCCTGTACCTTTCAACCACCCTAACGACTATTCGGTAACCAATAAAGAATGACCACTGATGCTATGTGGAGATTGATAAATGAACTTGCACTGACTAGGCCATTAATCATAGTGGCGCCCCCTAGTGTGCGTCAGGTTGATAATCTAGGACACCTAGGTGGAAAGACTGATGACTTCTGTCTATTTCCTACAACCTAATAACTCTAATAACCACCATTATCTTTTCGTCAGACTGGTCTTTAAATCTTGCCGTTTGCTACCATGGTTCCTCCACTCGTTACTTCTTCTTCCTGTCAAGTGAGTGGGTGATTTTGGAACGGTCTGTACAATAAACGATCACCATTTTGTGAACTGGTCTTTAAGGCCCCTGTGTGGTACAGGCTGTGCACTTTTAAAGATCCTCAACAGTTGGAAATCCAACAAAGAGTACGCTTATGCCGCTGTCTTGGTAAATTTCCCTCATTGCACACTGCATGGCGTTGCCTGTCTTCCTTATCATTAGGTGCAGTTTGTAAATGAACCAAAATTTAAAAATAAACTTAAAGATTTTTTACATGATTTTATCCAGACCCAATGTTATACTTTTCAATTCAGAGATGTTTTCCATTTCTATTTAAAAGAATCTTAGCCTCATCTTTTCAATTTGTATCATTTGAAAGCATCTTAAAACTTAGGCCATAGATGAAAATACTTCAACCAGCATGTTTAATCCTCTTTCAGGACTCCTACAGCTTCACAATCGGCATGGCAACTAATTAAGGAGATTTATGTGCTCTTACCAGAGCTGTAATCCTGGACCCCAGCATGTTCTGAGCATCTCATACCCACTGTCAGGTCACTGAGGTCTCCTTTATGTAAACACATGCTAGTTTTAATGTCTTGTGAGTAACTCACAGCCTTCGATTGTTTTTGATTGATGCAATTTAAACATACAAATTTAATAATACACAAGGACATGGTCCTGTCTAACATTCAGCCCATAGAGACAAACATAGACTCTTTATTTTACATGGGTCAGAATTAGGTCTAATACACAAGGACATGGTCCTGTCTAACATTCAGCCCATAGAGACAAACATAGACTCTTTATTTTACATGGGTCAGAATTAGGTCTAATACACAAGGACATGGTCCTGTCTAACATTCAGCCCATAGAGACAAACATAGAGTCTTTATTTTACATGGGGTCAGAATAAGGACCAATACACAAGGACATGGTCCCGTCTAACATTCAGTCCATAGAGACAAACATAGACTCTTTATTGTACATGACCAGAATTAGGTCCAGTACACAAGGACATGGTCCTGCCTTATTTTCATTCCATGGGGGCAATACCCCTAAAAAGTTTTGAATTCAAAATCAATTCTTCAACCCATATTTGTAGCAAATTCAAACAAATACTGAAATATCAAGCAATTTCTAGTAAAACCACCTCATGATGTAAACCATTTAAAAATTGACGACAAATGGCAGCTAATTTTCTGGTATATCTCTCAATAATGATTAACGTGGCGGTGTGAGAATACTGACGATACCTAATTCTCAACAAATACATCACACCTCTTGTGTTTATTTGTATTACAAGTCGGTGAAAATAAACCATCAGGTTAGACAGTACTGATCAGGCTGTTTTAGTAATTATAAACTGACCATTAACTGACGTCTGGATAAACAAGACCTAGCCTTGTCATAAACTGACCATTAACTGACGTCTGGATAAACAAGACCCAGCCTTGTCATAACTGCTGATAACTCTATAATGGATAAACAAGAGTTTCAATGGGAATTTCGACCATGATAAGGATAATGCACTATGCAATATTTGTTTTTAATTTAGAATGTATATCCTTGTTATACTACTGATTATTACCTTATATAGTTCTCAAGAATGGTCAATATGAGTATATATTCATCAGTGAACTTACCTGGTGTCATAAATAACATAACAGAATCCCTGTAAAATCTGGAAAACTCACAAAACTAAGTCATTATTGAAAAATTCTTAATCAATTTATTATGATATTTAGGACATTTTCTATTCAAATGTGCTATTTTTGGCATTTTTCATGCATTCTTAGATCATTATTTACATGTTAAAATGTCCGTTCGGGAAATTTATAAATCAACAACCCTGTTTGCTTATTATGTATACTAAGAGCTAACTAAAGGAAAATATTACTAAGATAGAAGGTGAATTCTAAGAAATGTATTTAAACAGGAGGGATAACTCTTACATCATAAACTTGTTGATTAATGATTAATGTCAAATTGACATGGTGATATGATAGAAGTTGAGTGAAAACCTTATCTAAATAAATCTACTTGAACATTTCAGGGTGATGATAGACAAGGCCATGAGTAAACAGTGTTGTACTGTTTATCTAAATTCAGTCAATGTTTAATTGATCTGTCACTTAATAAATAGCCTTGCTGTTCTTTTAGTGCAGTCTAAGATTAAACATAAATTTTAAGTTCTCAAGAATAGTCAATAAGAGTATATATTCATCAGTAGATATACCTGCTGTCATAAATAACATAACAGAATCCTTATATAATCAGATAAATCCAAAAAACTTAGAATGAACATAAAATTTTAAACTTGGTCAATAAGAGTATATATTCATCAGTAGATATACCTGCTGTCATAAATAACATAACAGAATCTATATATAATCAGATAAATCCAAAAACTTAGTAATTATCCATAAAAATGCAATAAATATTTTAAAAAGCTTAATAAATTGATTAAGCATTTTCCAATAATTAATTAGTTTTGTGAGTTTTCCAGATTTTACAGGGATTCTGTAGCAACTCCGCATTGAATAATCCACATTGACTGAAGACTGTAAACAGGTGTTGACATGGTACCAGGATCAGGTTTACTTGCTGATCATATCTAATGGAACTCTGGTTTTCTCACCAAGAACAGATCAGACTTGACAGAAACAAGCGGTGCCAAATTGTTACAGGAATCAGATCTCCTTGTTGAATAACAAGTCATTTTATCTATCTGATGATCTTAGCTGATTGAAATCTATCTGATTGACTCTCTAGAGCACTAGATTCTATTTCACAACTACATCATTCTTTTATACTTGGTATTACAACAATACATCTGATACCATGGCAACACCATGCTGTATGCAATGGGGGAAATTTCGTCCAGATATGAACCTATTCATAATGTGTTATGATTCAATACATGCATCATTACATAGTATGATGTATTTTTTTTCGTATTCACTCGGCAAATTTTTACGTCCTACTATTTTGCAGCTTAGCTAATGCTGATGGGCAATACCATGCTGTATGCAGTGAGGGAAATTCTGTCCAGAGATGGACCTATTTTCATCTGTCGAGCATCATCAAATCATCCAAGTGCACAGCCTGTATCAGACGGACATTTATCTGAATGATGCAATGCATTTTCCATTTCCTTCCAAGACTTGAATAACGGACTTGGGTTGAAAATCCGAAAGTACTATTTCAACGTATGACAGAATTGAACCCTGGGACATTAACATTAAAAAATCAAACATAAGGAGACAGGTAGCAGGTGGGTGCTCACTAACCCTTCCAACAGATGATAAATGGCTGATGAATAATGAGGCGTTTGATAAATTCACGAATTTCATATCTTGAAGTAGTTGTTGAAGATGGAGATAAGCAATCCTTCAAGACGAAGGTTTTAAAAATGAAATCAATGGAGGCATGTTTGTGATTAATGAAGTTTCTTATCTGAAAATTTTCACTTAAAATTTTTTTTTTATGACATTTCAAGAGCAAAACTGCGTGATTTACTTCACAGACAGTGCTATTGAAATCAAACAGTGAAATTAATGGAGTTTTAGATCCTACTCTTCTGGACCTTATGGGTTATTGAAGACTAGCAATGCCATGTAGTTTGCAATGAGGGAAATTTTGGCAGGACATTGTCATAAGCTTTATTTTTTGCAATTTCCAACTGTCGAGGGATCTTTAACGTGTACAGCCTGTAGCACACGGGGCCTCAGTTTATTGTCCCATCCGAACAACTAGACGCTTTTTCCATGTCAGTCCCTCCGACCTGCATCACTGACAAAGGGAAATCAGGTTGAAAAATCTGAAAATTCATCTCTTTCTTTGCAGGAAATGAACCCTGGAGCCTCAGTTTAGCCAGCAAGCATGTAACTCACTGAGTCACCGTGGCTCCCATTAGCACCAAACTAAATTCCATTGTACTGACATCACCATTTTATAGTTATTATGTAAGAAAAGGTAGAATGACCTAACAGAACATGAAGAGGTTTGTGTTGTCTTAATTTTCTGCCAATTTTCATCAAATTACCGTGCCATTAAACTTCTCAAGTTCTACTTGTGTGCAGCTGCATCAATGGCTATTGGCATCTTTCTTTGAACTAATTCACGTTTTTCTATAGTTTGGACCAAGTGGAAATGTAAATTAGTGTATCCTTTTACAGTTTATTTTGTACTGTTAAATACAGTAGTGTTTAATACATGTATATGACTCAAAAGAATGGCCATAGTGTTTCTTTATTTCAGTTAAACTGAAAAGAATGTCCACTCCAAAAACTCCATTCTTATTCCACTTTCAAAGAAACTTATGAAATTATTGCCTAAGGGCTTAAAAAAACATCATTACATACTAAAATTAGTTATACTCATCATATAGAAAGGAACAACTTCATGTTTATAAACTGTCTAATTTTATTTTGGATCTGGTTTCACTTTTTTTGCCCAAACTTCTTGGTATTAATTTTACAAGGATAACAGCTTAGGTTCACAATTAAATTTCTTTCTACCAGCTGGTCCTTGACCAAACCTCTTGGTATTTTTTAAGATCCCTTTTCTTAAAGATTTTAATTCCTGTACCCTTTTTTTAAACAACCCTTTTGGGTTGCCGGAAAGATGAATCAAGACTTATACAAGGGTAATGTACATTCACACACTGACCTAGATAACAACCTGTGACCACCATTTATTCTACAAGAGAGCAAATGCTATAAACAATTCCTACACTACAAAAATTATGGATCAAGACTTAAACAAGCTTACTCGCTGACCAGAATTAGAACCTACAACCACCATTCTCTACCAGTACGCTACTAATAATGAATCAATGTTTAAATGAATGAGTAAAAACACAGAGTTAGTTTGGTCGTTGAATACAGAGACAGATAGTGAAGCTGTTGCAGGAAATGATAAATTGGATACTGACTATAAAATACTAGTCAATGATCTCATCTACCCTACACTACAATTAATCTTTTCTACATGTAAATAAATGAGATTTTCTCTCAACAAGAATGCCAATGAGGACTTTGATAAATGGAGCAAGAGAATCCAGTGTTTAACCTTTAAGATAAGTGGTGAATCTGTAATCAAGAATGCGATTTTATACCATTTTTATGGATAAATCAAAGAAAATACCTTTTCTGAGGTAAATGTGAATTTTTATAAACGAAAATACTCCCTTATTTGTTTAATATTGAGGATCCATTTTGTAAAGTTAATAAAAAACATTTTGAATTCAAATTGATTTTAATTGCTTTAAATGAAAATATTTTTGCAGTTGTATTGCCTTTTTTACTGCCTTAAGTAATTGACAATGCCTATATAAGTACCTAAAGTACTGGACAAAGCCTTTATATGCCTAAAGTACTGGACAAAGCCTTAATATGCCTAAAGTAGGCTACTGGAAAATGCCTTTATAAGTGCCTAAAGTACTGCCTGGTGCCAGGAACAACGTAAACAGGAGTTCCTGTAAGCGTACCCTTATTATCAACTATTAATTAATGCACACTCAGCAATTCAAAAAGTCATTTTGTCCAATACAATGTGATTACTCAACAAATGTCATAGAAATCAATTTTATCCAGTATCAAACCCAGTTAACACTACCAAACAGTTCTCAGAACGGTACAGATGAAGTTTGCGTAATTTAAACGGTTGAGCGTTCTCCGAACGGTTCCAATATGAAAAACACTTAATCAATTTATGAAGCCTTTTTCAATAATTAAATGCATCTTTATGGATAATTACTTAGTTTTTATATTTATTTATTCTGTAACCTTATGATACCAGGTATATTTACTGATGAATATTTACTCTTATTGACCAAGTTTACAACGTTCAAATTTTAAGACCATATTAAGCATGTTTTCCATCAGAATATTAAATATGAATAGGTTTGTCCTAACATAAAGTAAATCAATGGAATTTCAATAGCTTAACGATATCTTATAAACATCATTATACTCCTGAATGAGTTCAAGCCGTCTACGCTTGCTAAATCTTCACTGAATCATGCTATTACCATAAATATTGTTCCAATTTGTAATTCTTAGCAGAAACAGATCTGCAATAATTTAGGGAAATTAACCCCAGTGTCAGAGACTTTCAATTACAGGCCGGTTGAATGAATCAGACGCGTTGATACTATAGAGTGGAATACTGATCTACCGTATAATACGACGGATTTTTCTTATTATTCGTGTTAGGTAAATGAGTAGGCTAATGCCCAGGCACAAAGCCAGCAGTGGAGGCAGGGTTGGGTGATTTTGGATAGTGTTCAATTGGAGGACAACATTTGTTCTACCCCCCTCACAGTAATTGATGCACACCTTGGAATTTTCATTGCCCCCCACTTGAAACTTTCTTTTCCCCCTGGAAAAATTTTGGATAGTGTTCAATCAGAGGTTATGATTTTTTCTGCCCCTCACAGTTATCAATGTCCCACCTAGAATTTTTCTTGTCCCCCTGGAAATATTAGGTCATTTGTTCTGCCCTTCTCACAATGAGCAATGCTTCTCCTAGGTATGCAGACGGGCTGTGAGCTTGATTATGCCACTGCAATTTTCCAATATACAAACTAGAAAGTAGACTTGACTGATCGAGCTTGATAATGAATGTGACTTCTGCTCTCAATACTTGCTTATAATAATGATTTTCTAATGAACACACAGTGGTAATTTTTGATTGTTGATTTGTTGATTGAAGATTTTGATTGATAGGTATGGTGGCTAGTAGATTAATAATAACAAGGTGGCAGTAGACCTGTCTGGTATAATGACAGACCATCACTCCAGTAATAACTTTGATTTCTCTCTCCTGTTTCTGGTCTGGCCAGTTGATTAAGGCATACCAGATATCTTAGGTTATATCCTCTTCAGTAGAAATAACGACAATTTCTACAATCACACTCTACCTTAGTGTAGGCATTTGTTATAAAAAATAAAATGCATGGAGTTTAACGTCCTACTCTTCTGCACCTAATAGGCTAATGAAGATGGACAACGCCATGCAGTGTGCAATGAGGGAAATTTTGCCAAGACAGCATTAATAGCCTGCTTGTTTGCAATTTCCAAATTTCAAGGTACCCAGTAGCGAAAAGGCTACCTTAATAGTATTCAATACTGTCTGCTATAGGCTGTGCAGGTTTACGATCCCTTGACAGTTGGACATTACAAAAAGAGTAGGCGTTGCCAGTCTTCATGTCATTTCTGATATGCAAACTAGAATTTGCTATTAGGTGTAGAAGAGAAGGATGTAAAACTCCATTTATGTCATTTTCAATAATACTAGAACTTGCTAGAGTAAACTAAGTTTGATGGACAAGTGATGATAAATTTTGACCATGCTTGTTTCATTAGGATAACGTTTCAAAGCTGAATTCTTTCTTTAATCTAATCAAGGTAATAGATTAATTGGTACCTAGACACCAGTAGAAAGGCATGTTGCAGGAATAATTGAGTGCCATGGAATTCTTCATTAAAACCTTCTGATCAGCCTGCATTAACTATAGCAATGTAATTGATACTTTAATTGACAGCTAGATTAAAAGTCGAAACTGTGGACATTGTCCAGAAATTCTCTGTCAATGTCCAGTTAATGTTTCAGCTCCCTGCCAGGTGTCACTGTACTGCTTATTATCTGTGTATAATGAAGCCCCCCCAAGGGGAGAACTGTTTACAATCGATATTACCCATCATGCAGATAACAAGCCACACAAGATTTACACCAACGTCAATGGATTGCTTTTGTTTGACGTCTGTTAGACCAATCATATTTCAATCTAAGAAACAAGAATGTGTTTATCCAAGCTAATCAGAAATGAGCGAAATTTTACACAATGCGAATTATCTGGATTGCTTTTGTTTGTCATCTGTTTGACCAATCATGTTTTAGTCTCAGAAAAGGAATACTGTGTCTTAGAATGAATATAAATTTTAAACTTGGTCAATAAGAGTATATATTCATCAGTAAATATACCTGCTGTTATAAATAACACAACAGAATCCTTATATAATCTGATAAATCCAAAAAACTTAGTAATTATCCATAAAAATACAATTGATTATTGAAAAATAATTATTTAGTTTTGTGAGTTTTCCAGAATTTACAGAGATTCTGTTACTTTATAACATCAGGTAAGTTCACTGATGAATATATACTCATATTGACCATTCTTGAGAACTTAATTTTTATGTTCATTCTAAGACACAGTATCACTTTAAACTCATTAATGTTGTTGGAAGTGTAAAACTGAAGAATGTTCTCCGTATTTTAATCAGATTCCAGCAGGGTGTCAACTGTCTTTACTGATCTCAATAATTGAAAACCTTAACACTCATGTCTAATTTCCTCGCGATAACAAAACCTGTGAAACTTGTCTTTTACTTCTATAACTTTAATTTTTTTTCCGAGGATATTTTTGGACTTTCTCCAATCTTTAAAACAACGGAGAGAGAATGTCTGATCAATCTTTTATAAGTTCCGAGAACTCAACACTCTACGGATACATTATTAATGTACCTTTCTTCGCTCGTTTTAGATTTATCACTGTCAAGGCCGTGATCCTTGGGAAGGGGTGCTTTTTTTTAGATAGATAGGTAAATAGGTAAAATAGTTAGAAAGATAGATAGATAGATGGATAGATTGATGGATGGATAGATAGATAGATAGATAGATAGATAGATGGATAAGATAAAATTATAGATAGAAAAGGAAAATTAAAATAGATAGATTTTATTGATAGTAGATAAATGAACAAGTAATAGATATCACAAATTCCTTGGAAACAATTAACCCCAAAAAATATTCCCTTCTTAATCACCTTTCCAAAATGGCAAGGATCTTCAATAGTAGTACATTCCACTCTCCTTTCCCCATTTTTAAAACCACCAAAACATAAATTCTTCCGCTTTAGATAATGAAATCCCATATTCAAAGGGACAATGGGAAATTTTTTTTTCCACCTTTTTTAATTAAAATTTTGTTAGTAATGTACTGCTAGTAAATCCACATTTTAACAGTTTGTAAAAAAAATACAACAATTGCATATTGTTTTAGTTATTTAAAAAAATCTTTTTAAATTTTTAGGGCAATTGAAAGAATGGAGTTTTACCAATTTTCCTTTCCTATCTCTTGCAATGGCAGGAACTTGTGTGCATGAGGGGAAATTTTGGGGCTGCACAGTAACTACCCCATTTATTTCAATGTTGTAAAAGGGAGTCAAGCTACAAGTAATTAGCACATGTTTTTTGACTATTATTACAAAAACCAAATCAAACCTTTCAAACCTTGGCTATAAAAACAATGAAATGAATGGAGTTTTACATCCTACTCTACTGCCCTGGCAAGGCAGGCAAATGCAATGAGGGAAATTTCGCCAGGACAGCAGCATTAGACTACACTTTTTGGGATTTACAACTGTCGAGGGGTCTTTAATGTACATAGCCTGTAGCACACGGGGCTTCGGTTTATTGTACTATCTAAACAATTAAATGCTCTAAACTCAAGGACCTTTAAGGACGTATGGCAGATATAATAGAACAAATGACATGAATGGAGTTTTACATCCTACTTTCTGCAGGCAGGCAGGCATAATAGAACAAATTATATAATTTCTTATGAAAACATAGGATCAATAAGAAAAATACCACTTTTATATTGATGACTATAAATATTGTACTGCAGAATGGACATAAATATTGACAGACGGCCAACCGGACATTGTCACAAGTTGATTTCCTTTTCTTGCCAGCGTCCTGCAGTGAATGTAATAAAGAAATGACAAGGGTCATTGTTAAAGATCTCCACTGATGACCTTTTAGTGCTCCAATTTAAACCAATGAGCTTTATTGACAATTAGTATTAGAGATTATCAGTAGCCCAAAGCCAACCTCTCAGCTGAAACAATTTTAAGGGCAGCCATTGTGAAACATGAGCATTTTAATAACATGGACAGCTGCATTTACTAATTTACTACTGTTGATTGACATGCTCGTTTGTAAACATGTTAATCTGATCAGAGACCTTATTCTTGAAAATCTTAGTGATACTGCATCTTAGAATGAATATAAAATTTTAAACTTGGTCAATAAGAGTATATATTCATCATAGATATACCTGCTGTCATAAATAACATAACAGAATCTTTATATAATCTGATAAAATTAAAAAACTTAAACTTGGTCAAAAGAGTATAATTCATCAGTGATATACCTGCTGTCATAAATAACATAGCAGAATCTTTATATAATCTGATAAATCTAAAAAAACTTAAACTTGGTCAATAAGAGTATATATTCATCAGTAGATATACCTGCTGTCATAAATAACATAACAGAATCCTTATATAATCTGATAAATCTAAAAAAACTTAAACTTGGTCAATAAGAGTATATATTCATCAGTAGATATACCTGCTGTTATAAATAACTTAACAGAATCCTTATATAATCTGATAAATCTATAAAGCTTAGTAATTATCTATAAATAAGCATATTGTTTATATTCTTATCAACACAAAACCAATCTAAGACTAACAGTACTATTTTGAAGCTAATGTTCCACTTTGTAATGGATCAAAATAATGGACAAAATTATAAAAAAACATTTGACTTTTCTAAAAAAAAATCATATTTTCAAATTTGATCACATAAACCATAAATAAAAAAAAGCATAAACAATTTTCACTTAGTACTTTATTGAAAACTTGAGTCAGCAACATAATTAAATTAATCACCATTTTCTCAAATATGCACAGATTTGGTTTTGAAACTAAGCACAATAAAAAAAACCCTAATCACTAATGCAGTCCAAATCACATTAATCACACAAAATTTTCAAGAAAACATTAGACAAAATGGCTGCCTATTAACTAAATAAACTACAGATTTAGTGGGGAAAACTGCCCCGTAAAGTCATCTAAGAGTCAGCAATACCAACAAGATCTCAATTTATGGACTCATTTTATAACTTTCATGCAAATTATACGAGATCTAAGAGATTACCAAATGGAAATTGCAGAAGGCGCCGCTTGATGTATCCTAACAGTCTATAAAATGTTTAATTTCCATCAAAATGGAGGACAATTACACAATGGCCGAATCAGACCAAGTACAAAGGGACCATCACAATTGAGCTTTTAACATTGAAGAAAAAACTAATCTCTTTTCATCTAATTCCATTGCCATTTGGCACTCTTTTCAAATAAACATCAATTTAACGACGATGATAAGTGCTGGGGAAGTCTTCCTTGTTTGATTTTGATGGTCCAAAAAATGGCCGTCTGTCGCCTGATTAATGCAAATATCTAACCTCAGCCATAAACTATCGGCAATTCATGTCAGATAAGAGCAACGTAACTGCTAATTTTGTCATGCAAATTCTCAAGACAGTTTCTGATTTGCCGAAATCTTCATCAAGATATGATTAAAGCTCCAATGAATAATGGCGTTGCCTCGACACCTGGGCACAGTTAGAGAAAATATTATGTGTAGCCTCTGAAAATGGGTAATTAATAAAGATAAATAGGCTTTGTGACTCAGTTTGCCTGGAACTCGCAGAGAATAATTCCAAGATAAAAACACTAGCATGGAATTAATCCATCATAATGGAAATGTAGTAATGAAATCTTCTTTCTGGTCTTTTAAAGTCATTTATCATTCTTATTATTGTCATCTAAAAAAGGTTCAGCTTGACATTGGTGTTGTTTTAAGTACTGCCAACCATTTTAGATTGTTATGATTCCCTTTTCTTGTTTTCTCAATTTACAAAGTTTCTAACAATTTCAAATCAATCTATCTTAGACTAGTCAATTTTTTTTAAATCAATTGGACGGAAAATACCAATTGTTTTAAAAACTTTCTGATTTACATTTTTGTATTATTTGTATATTATACTCATTTGTATTTTTTGTAAATGCACATTTTGTATTTCTTGTATATGTTAATTTGTATTTGTTTGTATATGCTCATTTGTATTTGTTTGTATATGCTCATTTTGTATTTTTTGTATATGCTTATTTGTATTTGTTTGTATACGCTCATTTGTATTTGTTTGTATATGCTCATTTGTATTTGTTTGTATATGCTCATTCACACTTTCTCTTTGTCAAATAGAAAAAATATACATTACATAAGACAATAATAAATAGCCTCTTTTAAGACTCATTAATGGTATACTCATTTTTTTATTTTAATGCCAGTATTTAATAACTCATTGATTTATTTGTATACCCATTTTTTTTGTTTATATTTTGTAATTATTAACTAAATACAGTTTGGTATCGAGTATCAAGAAGTATAGCTATTGTTTTATTTGATATCTATTTGTAATTTGATAAGCTCTTTGTATTTTTTGAAAATATGCTGGGAGTAAATCTGATTTTGGTATTGAAATAGTAACAACTAACATGGTGAAAGATGATGCGTTTGATAAGGAACATTGAGATTTAAATAGATCAGTATTTCTTGTAAATAGAAAAAATAACAGACAAGGATCAACCAGAAAAATCAGAACTGTTTTAAAGAATGATCAAGTACAAACTTTGCAACATATCATGAAATAATTTGCATCCTCAAATTATAGGTATGAAAAGACAATAAGCAGTGTAATGATGATCTTTGAAGGACAACTGAACTAAATCAGACAGGTATCTAGTTCAGAAAGGAACAGCAGTATTAAGTCCTAATCTGTTTTACGCAGACAGCATATCAGCTTGCTACAAATGACAGAAGTAAATTTTTGATGAGAGCATTGATGTCCTACTCTTGCAAAGAGCATGCCTTTTTTAAGGAAGCAGCATTAGCCTACTCTTTTACGCAGGACAGCAGATTAGCCTACTCTTTTTCCCAAGGACAGCAGCATTAGCCTTCTCTTTTTACGCAGGACAGCAGCATTAGCCTTCTCTTTTTACGCAGGACAGCAGCATTAGCCTTCTCTTTTTACAGCAGGACAGCAGCATTAGCCTTCTCTTTTTACGCAGGACAGCAGCATTAGCCTTCTCTTTTTACGCAGGACAGCAGCATTAGCCTTCTCTTTTTACGCAGGACAGCAGCATTAGCCTTCTCTTTTTACGATTTTCTACTATAGAGGGATTTTCAACGACAAGACACTTTTTCCCTTTCTCCGACCTGCATCACTGACAAATGAAATGAAATGGAGTGGAAAAATGGAGCAGACGCTATATAAAACCTCATTATTATTATTATTTTACAGTTCTTCTGCACTTTTTAGGCTAATGAAGAACCTGAATCACTGAAAATTATTATCGTAAGACTTTTTTGTGGAACGTTGCCAGATTTCAATATTAAATCCTTTTTTTGGAATTTTCCCAAATTCATATGATCACAATCTCCAAAAGTAATAAATATTTCAAATCAATGAGGTCGGAAACGAGAAAATGTTGTAAAGAGATGACATTGTGTCTATTTTTATCTAGATGTAATCACCTTCATTTTCGAATCAACCCGAAGCCTAATAATTGGTTAATCATTAACCAATCAACACCAACCTGTTATTCACTTCCATCAAAACACTGACCTGATCGATAAATAGGTTGGGATAGTGTTTTCTGTCGAAAGAAAAAAAATCAATTTTGTGTCAGCGATTGATTTGGTAAGTTGATGTTCGCGGCCAAGAAAATACCTTGTTAAATTATTAAAATAGTCATTAAACAAAATGACACTTTTGTTTTTTTCCATAATGGAAGTATTTTTACAAAAATATAAATGAATTGATTGAAAATCTGTTTTAGTTTTAGTTAAAATATTTTTTGAATAAAACCCTGTTTACACTACAAAATTTATCTGTTCTCTGAATAGTTCTCAGAATGGTATATATCCATGGATGAATTTGTGTAATGTAAAGAGTCAAGCGTTCTCAGAACGGTTCTCAGAACGGTTCTCAGAATGGTATGGATGAATTTTGTGTAACGTAAACAGTCGAGCGTTCTCAGAATCGAGTTCTCAGAATGGTACTGATGAATTTTGTGTAACGTAAACAGTCGAGGGTTCTCAGAACGGTTCCAATTCTGACCCACCTCGAAAAGGTCAAAAGCACAAAAAAGGTATTTTCATATAATGTTTTTCTGCATTTATTTCCATTTCTGATTATCTATTTCCTGTGATAAATGCAGTATCAATTAAAATATCTGAGAAGAATTGCTGGAGGACAGAAAACACTATGTTTTACCATAGCTATCTCAATAACATAAACACAATATGATCAACTTGTATTGAATTTTCTGAAAAATTTTCAATTTGATTCTACCATATATTTGAATTTAGCCTGGAAGCAAATTTTCTTGAAGATTTTTAAAGGAGATATAATTTTCAATTAATACAAATTTTTGACACCATACTTTTACGACAAATGTCTTGTAATGCCTGCGGAAAATATTCCACGAACGAACGTTAGTCCTGTAATTACAATTTTCAATGGTGTGTGGTGTACGATTTCTAAATAAACCTACTCTTTGTTCACTGGCGGCCATTAAGGAATCAATAATTCTTCCGCCTTGACGAACTAATGAAGAGTTAAGAGCAACTGGGCAGAATAAAAAAACACGCGTAAGCATTGATTTATCTGCTGAATCCAACGTTAAAATCTAGATTTACGATTTAATTTTACTGGCTGAAGAGTTCTTATTTCTAAATGATTTCTTACAATTTACAACATTTCCTCACTCCATTTTCATTTCAATTTAATTTGAAGCATTATTTTTGAAACTATTATTTTGTTCCCGATGAAAACAGTAATATCCAAAATATATAAGATACTTGTTCAATTGTATACGCCTCATTAGAAATCATAGCTAAATATGCATGCTATATTAAAATATGCAAGAAGCCATAATGGAAGAAAATGAAATTGACCGCTGCTATCAAGACAGCTATCAAATTTCCCAGAGTAATTTTGCATCAAGACAAGAAATTTATGGTTAATGATGAATAGAAATGGGAAGTCATAAATTATGAAATTTGATGTGGGAAAGATTGTGATCATGCTGATAATGACAATGGTTGACCATGTCAGTATAAATCAGCAGAGCTGTGTATTTACGAGGTATATCTAGATCCCTGTTGAGGTTTGGGCTGTCAGATAAACTGTGGAGCTTAGACTATTTAAAATTACCAAGAGTAATGTATATTTCCTCTAATTGATCTCTACCAAACATATGGATGGTCATTTTGTACAATCCTCTCATAAATAACATCTTTAGTATCATCTTCACCAGATAAATCTTCTTCCCCGAGGAGATTCCGGGAGAATATCTTTTTCACTAGAATTATACACGTTTCTTGTACTACCTTTGAATTTCAATTTGCACAATGGTTTTATAATTTGTAAATTTGAGTGATAAATTCTAATCCTAGAAGGTTAAGCTAGAATTTCGGCCGATACATTTTGATACATATTTCTGGTTAAATCCACCATTATGTATATATTATGTATCTGTATAATATGTACTGTAAGGCTACAAATTATTGCGAGATAGAAATTAATGCGTTAAATGCGACCTATCCGCGATCGCATTAATTTGTATCCGCATTTTTAAATACATATTTCCAAGTGAAGTTTATGGAGTTAAAATATGACTGACATTAGTGAACATCGATATATAGTATTTGAAATTAAGACCGGGTGGGATTAAGTAATTAGGTAATTATCTCTAAATTTGAAACTGATTAGTAATCAATGGCGTTAAAAAAACAAAAGATTTTCACACTTGACTATTTAAAGATAAAATCTTGATCATTGTTCATGTCTTCATTCATTAAGCACTTTAAAATTTTGATGATATTAAAAAATGCGACACCTATCGCGGATCGCATTAATTTGTACTCGCATTTTAGTCTCTTTACCCCATGTCGCATTAATTTGTTGACGCATTAATTTCTAGCCTTACAGTATATAAACAATATATGTATAATTTGTATTTGAATATATATATGAATATGTTTATGTATTATATAATATATAAATATGTATATGGTTTATTAAAAATATATGTATTACATGTATATAACAAATGTATGTATATAAAAAATATATGTATAATATGTAGGCAATAAATTTATGTATATACTGGTATCAGCCCAATACATAAACACATATCACGACTTCCCACTGTCTCAAGAGGGCATTCCAAACGCTCCTAGTATTTCTGTCATGCTTGGCTATCAGCTTAAGGAGGGACAAATATATTAATATTAATTTATAGTTGAACCTTGATAAGAAAAGCTGTCAAAGAAAATTACCTATACTGAGTTATTGCCCTTGATATATTAAATATTGATTGAAGCAGTACTTATTATCTGTCTGAACAAAACTCATAATTTCCAATCAGAATAACTGTTAAATCTAATCTACTAAGATGAGTTATGGTCTCATTTATATTTAGAGTAAACAGAAGGGACCTTCTCTGATTAAAGAGATTGTAACAAAATAATTTCCTCTTAAATCAAACTTCTTTATATATGAAACATGCTAAAGTGATACTGCATCTTAGAATGAACATAAAATTTTATACTTGGTCAATAAGAGTATATATTCATCAGTAGATATACCTGCTGTTATAAATAATATAACAAAATCCTTATATAATCTGATAAATCAAAAAACTTACTAATTACTTATAAAAATGCAATTGATTATTGAAAAACGCTTAATAAATTGATTAAGTGTTTTTCAAAAATTACTAAGTTTTGTGAGTTTACCAGATTTTACAGGGATTCTGTAACTTTATGACACCAGGTAAGTTCACTGATGAATATATACTCATATTGATCATTCTTGAGAACTGAAATTTTATGTCCATTCTAAGACACAGTATGACATTGTACCTAGCTGTTTAGTAAACTTACCTTTCCAAATCCGAATCTTCCCTGCGTTTCTACTTTAGTAATAACTGTTAAATTTAACAGATCTATCTGTAAATACTCATACGTATCTTTACTGATCATTTCTTTAGGGCACCAAGCTCCACTCTTCTGTTCTGTTCGAATTCTGAAAAGACACGAAGGATAGCAATTAAATGTTTTATTCCTGAAATAATTCATTAAGAATGGTAAGTTGTAAAGAAGGAAAGAAGTATATTTTACAAGGATAACAACTTAGATTCACAGTTAAAGATCCTTTCTATCAGGGTCCAAGCTAAAAACCTCTTCTGTTTGTTTTCAAAAACAAATAGGTTCAATTAAATCTTTTTTAATTTCCTTTGAAATAATTCATTGAAGAAGGTAACATTGGTTAAAGAAGGAAAGCCCCCAATATTATTTTAAAGGATAACAACTTAGGTTCACAGTTAAGGATCCTTTCTACCAGCTGGTCCTTGGGCAAACCTCTTGGTATTGATTTTACAAGGATAACAACTTAGGTTCACAGTTAAAGATCCTTTCTACCAGCTGGTCCTTGGTCAAACCTCTTGGTATTGATTTTACAAGGATAACAACTTAGGTTCACAGTTAGGATCCTTTCTACCAGCTGGTCCTTGGTCAAACCTCTTGGTATTGATTTTACAAGATGAACAACTTAGGTTCACAGTTAAGGATCCTTTCTAGCAGCTGGACCTTGGCCAAACCTCTTGGCATTTATTTTGAAAGGATAACAACTTAGGTTCAAAGTTAAGGAACCTTTCTACCAGCTGGTCTTTGGCCAAACCTCTTGGTATTGATTTTACAAGGATAACAACTTATGTTCACTAGGATCCTTTCTACCAGCTGGTCCTTGGTCAAACCTCTTGGTATTGATTTTACAAGGATAACAACTTAGGTTCACAGTTAAGGATCCTTTCTACCAGCTGGTCCTTGACCAAACCTCTTGGCATTGATCTTTCCGGATTATCTGTACCCATTTACAGCTGGGTGAAGATGACTTATGTGTGGATGTAAATCCATGATATGTGATTTCCAATTGTCAAGGGATCTTAAATGTGCACAGTCTGTAGTACACAGGGCCTCGGTTTATTGTCTCATCTGAACTAGTAATTGAAAATTAAATTACTGTTTTAGTCTATACAGTAAAAACTAAACACAGTAGATGTATATTTTCTTATAATCTTTAATCAAATCTTAATCAGAATAAATTTTATCTCAATTAACAATCTTAATAATACAGATTGTCTTATCATTCAAAACTAAAAGGTTTTCTTCTACATTAATTTAATAAAGAATGTCTATTTCATAGTCGAATTACTTCAATTGGACTAGAGTCAAAGAATTTCTACTTTTAGTTTAGTTTTGTCGAAACAACCTCCCTTAACTAGTACCACACAGTAGTTGTTATCAAAAACCTTATCATTATCACCGTCTATCCACAAAGGAACCGGCAATGTTCATGTAACCACAGCATGGTTCATGATAAACTCACTTCCCCTCTAATCTTAACGTTTATTTTAAATAGCAGATAAATGCGTACTATCGACGAAAAAAATTTATGAAAAAATATTTCTAAAATACATACTTTAAGGCTTATTTAAATTAGGATATCTTTATTATTATTTTGATAAAAATATTTCGTTTTGACAATTATGCATTAGCAATTCTGATAACATGCATTTCGAAAAATTGAAACTGTTAACAATAATTAAAGCAATTAAAACTCTATAACCATACAGTGTGCGATGAGGAAAATTTGCCAGGACAGCAGCATTAGCCTACTCTTTTTGCAATTTCCAACTGTAGAGGGATCTTTAACTTACACAGCCTGTAGCACACGGGGCCTCAGTTTATTGTCCTATCTGAACGACTAGACACTTTTTCATGTCAGTCCCTCCAACCTGTATCACTGACTAAGAAGAAACTTGTGTTCAGTATTGCATTGGCTATAATATATGGTAAATACGGTTTAATATTGGCCCTAGCTGTCATTATTTAAGACCAAGATATACAAAGTCTAAGTATATATAAATGTAATTGTGATTCCTGACAATCAATATCTGCTTGCTACTCAAAGACTTATTAGTTTACCGATTCCAATCATTGTCAGGAACCACGGCACATACAGCTTGATAATGAAATAAGATGGGTCAGCAAGGTTAAAGCTGTAGCATAGACAATCTCTAGTTGATAATGAAAAACTTCATTACTGCCGTATAACAAGATAGATCTATTTGTGTTGATGCGTGTTAATGCTACCTGCCGCTAGCTCAAGCTACTTTATTAACTTATTTGCCACCCTGTTTGAATCAGAAATAAGATTTACGATGAAGATATGGGTATATCGGCAAATACTGTGAAAGCCGTTCAATATTCAATTTCTGCTGAGCAAGTATAAATATCTATTTTATACTTGGATAAATAGTAACAGTTGATTTACAATTAAAATCACTCATAATAACCCAGACCCAGCAATAATCTGTGAATAAAAGTGAAGCAATCCTAGTAGAAATGAATGGAGTTTTACATCCTACTCTTCTGCACCTAATGAACTAATGAAGACAGGAAAGGTGCAATCAGGGAAATTTTGCCAGGACAGCAGCATTAGCCTACTCTTTTTCAATTCATCTGTCAAGGGATCTTTAATGTACACAGCCTGTAGCACACAGGACCTTGGTTTATTTTCCCATCCAAACAACTAGACACTCTTTCCATGCCAGTCCCTCGAAACTGCATCACATACAAAGGGAAATCTTATTATTTTATCCACAAATACATTCTGAAAAGGATTGGGGAATTACAAAGGGAAACCTGGTTGAAAATCTGAAAGTGCATCTCAACCTTTGCAGGATTGAACCCTGGAATGTCAGATTAGCAAGCAAGCGTCTAACTCACTGAGTCAGCGGCATTAGCTTAATCTTTTAGCGATTTCCAACTAGATTTGTTATGACATATGGATGGTCATCGCAAAGAATAACAACAGTAAAAAAAACTCATTAATCTTATCAAACAAGTACAACCCAGAGACATTACATTACAAGTCGCAAACAAATACACCTGTAAATTATACGTGTTCATGAATGAGCAAACACCTTTGATTAATTTAAATGACCCTTAATAATCCTTAATGGCCATAAAAATTGTAGCAGACACAAGAGAGTTGTGAATGGTGAGAACTAGACCTGTCAAACCTGTCTATTTTATGGTCCCTTTAACAACTTTCAAGGTACATGACAAAGATTTATGGCGACAATTCAACATTTACATTCACAGGGTACAGGAAGGGACATCTTAAGAATAAAATGCCTGTTTACATCTAGTGCAGACGTGTTGTGGAGTGCATTTATAGCCCATTAGTTGCAGAAGAGTAGGGTGTAAAACTCCATTCATTTCTATATCAGGACAAAATTATATGGATAACAATTATTTCAATAAATGATAGAGTTTTGAGTTCGGCCAAATACCAGTTGACTGTATGAAAAGGTTGGATACTCACTTAGGTTCGTTCTATCAGGATCACTAGGATACTGGGGCAATCCTGTCGAAACCAGAGCAACCGATCTACTACTCTATTATCATTTTAATAAATAACTTGCATTGTTTCGAGAGGATACTCCGAACTTTTGATATTATAGAATGTAAATTGTTTAACTGAAATCCTGTCCAGTTTTGAGTTCAGTTCTGACAATAATTTATTTAAAGTGGAAATCATAAAACACACTTTTCTTTCTGTCCCACCATTGTCTCTTTAAAACATAAAGACAGAATTTCTTTCCAGTAAGATTTATATGAAAACTAAACCAACAGACTCAAACTAGCTTCATTGTTTAAACTCCTAGTTTTAATTTGACAAAATCTTACAAAGAACTCTTTTAAAAAAAAGAGCAAGAAAAACTATTTCTATGAATGATCATCTTGTTACATCGTATAAATCATTGCCCATTGTTTTTTTAATGACCTTTGAACCCACCCTCATCTTAAACTGATTTGTTATTCATTTCAAGTAAGGTTTGACAGGAGGGTATCAAACTCAGCCATTGTTGTGCCCTAGTCTCAATGAACCGTAATGCAACTTAAGTAAATTGTTCTATTGTTAAAGCACAACTAAATGTGTCAACTGCTGCAAACCCATTGTTACGAATGCAACCCTTCATCTAACAATCTGTAAATAAAAAGAAATAATTCTCTTTGCTTTGTACACGTGTGGCATTCGATAAAGTCATTCTTCTCGGAATTCTCCATTATGATCGACATGTGTTTTTATTGATTTAGATTCTTCTTTTGATTGTCAACTGGTCCCTGCACCATGAAATGATCAACGAGCCCACTTATACCATTTAAACCTTCTTTTGTGAGATTTCCATTCATGTTAAATGGTGCGAATTCTGGCCATGAAAATCCCTTAAACTGACCATGTGTTCGACAACTTCAAACAAAGAGAGTTTGAGTCAACAGATTATACTCAATTTTCATAAACATTTAAACTAAAATAACAGCAATGGTGTGAATCAACAACAAATAATAATAATAATAAACTATTTTACATGGGTCAGAATTAGATCCAATACACAAGGACATGATCCTGTCTAACATTCAGTCCATAGAGACAAACATAAACTCTTTATTTTACATGGGTCAGAATAAGGTCCAATACACAAGGACATGGTCCTGTCTCACATTAAGCCCATAGAGACAAACATAGACTCTTTATTTTACATGGGTCAGAATAAGGTCCAATACATAAGAACATGATCCTGTCTAACATTCAGTCCATGAGAGCAACAAACATAAAAAAGAAGCAAAATGCTTTGAAATTCTTCATGAAAAGAAATATATTTTGTGTTGTATCCAGATCCTTCTATTGACAGCTTGGGGTGAGCTAGGACAGCCATTCAGGACAGATGTTGTTTTTCTGGTTTCTTTTTAAGTTAATGAGATTCTTTGAACTTTGTGTATTAAAAACAAGAATAAATTCACATAAATATTAAACGTGTTAAAGGGGCTACAATTTTTATGATGGTGGTCAGAGATAATAGACTATTTCTGAACCATAATCAAAATATTCGAACCTGCCCCACTAAACTACCAGTGAAAAACTTTGAACCTGCCCCACTAAACTTCCAGTGAAAAACTTTGAACCTGCCCTTTTAACTGCAGCTAGAAAACTAAGTATAAATTCACATAAATATTTAAATTGTTAAGGGGCTACAATTTTTATGATAAGTTATTAAAAGAAGGAAAGAAAGAACTATATTTTACAAGGATAACATCTTGAGTTCACAGTTAAAGATCCTTTCTACCAGATGGTCCTTGGCCAAACATCTAGGCATTGATCTTTTCCCTGATTATCCGTACCAATTTACAGCTGGATGGACTGGAATTATGAGTGAAGATGACTTTTTCAATGTTCATATTAGACTATTTCTGAACCACAATCAAAATAACTGAACCAATTCCTAAACCATAAAGCTATGACACTCAGAGAAGTGTATACAGAGCTAAAATTGGATACTAAACCCCCTGCAGTGCCTTTCTAAACAGGTGTCATTATAACTACAGTGAGAGTTTTTTGACCATTTAGATCTTAAGATTTAATTGGTCAATATAAAAGGATTTTTTGGATACAACAATCCCAAATATTTTTGGGTTTTAATAAAGTCAATTTAGAGAGCTCACGTCAAGTTGGAACAAGAACATTGTTTCTTGTGTTTCAAAACCTCAATAGCTTTGACAACGTCCAAAATATAATTTAAAATTTTAACAATAGGTCAAACGCCCTTCATAGACAACCTTACAGAAATCAAAGAATTGAGTCTTGACTGAATGCTACTTGATCTAATATACAAAATAAAAGGTTTTATTTTGTAAACAGTGAACATTGAATAGAGATCAGATTTCTTAATATCAACTTCAGTAAGTCTACAATAATGACAGGGTCGGCTTGTTTCAGCCCATCGTGTCCAAACCACACCCCCCTCCCCCATACATCATTATCTAGATTTCAGATGGCCCAAGATCCATTTTGAGCATCAATTTTCATGTCTAAATAAGGCTCTCACATGTGGGCAGGGCCAAATTGCCTAACCCCTAAATATCTGAACTGATCTTAACAGATTAAGCACATTTCTACTCAAAAATGAAATGAATGGAGTTTTACATCCTACTCTTCTGCACCTTATGGGCTAATGAAGACAGCTCAAAATTACGAAAATATTATTAGAATAAATGGAGTTTTACATCCTACTCTTCACCACCTAATGAATAATAAACAGAGTACTCAAAAATAAAAAGAAACGAAGATATAAAAGATGCTAGTAGCTGTAAAAAAAATAATTGTCCTATAATTCGTGTTGTCTGTATGACACAATTCCATAATAAAACACATTTTTATGGTTTGTTTTATAATAAGTACATAACCGGGAGAATAAAATAACAGTAAAATATCTGTAATATTGGATTAAAAAAACAACACAGCAATTAAACTGGTTAATACTTTACAAATGACACTTCATAACAATGTTCTAAATTCACTGCACTGTTACATTACAACAGCTCCTTTTGTAAGGGTAGGGTCCCCAAGGGCTGAGCCCTGACTAGTGAGAATTTAGCCCCACCAATTTGTCTTCGCTCAAAACTTTCTTCAGTTAGCAGAGATTGATTCATTTACAAAAAACACAAAGATGAAAATTTTGATTGGGAATTAGGTGCCTCAGAATCAGAAATATGTTCTTTGGGGTTCAAGTTCAAAATTTCCTGGGGGAGAGGGAGGGAGAAACAATACAAAAGATAAGTGCTGCATTGAAGGAAATTAAGGTATCTGGCTAAACCCCGCCCCCCTTTCTCTGTCACTCATAATTTTTAACTTGACGTCATCATCATCATTTTAAAACATAATAATGTTATTCAGTAATTTAAATTCTGTTTAGAAAGAGATTCAATCCAAACATGTCAAACCGTTTAGACTGTCAGTATAAACCGCAGTTACATAAATATAAATTATGAATAATATATCCTTGAGCTGTCACTTGTATGTGTCGAGGTTGACAGTTATGTGTTAGCGTCATGTCAGAAGACATCATATAACACTATAAACAATTCATAACGCATCATATAACACCATAAACAATTAATAACACCAAAACTAACACTAAATAATCTATGCATAGTCATTTTTCAACTTTTTTTAACACATATCAAAAATTGAATTTTTTCTGCCAATTTTTCACGATGATTTTTGGCTAAAGTAATAAATTAGTGTCATATGCTATGAAACGAGATGGACGATAATTATTGTCCTGTCTTCTAACATTCAGGCTAAATGCCTTCCTAAATTAAAAATATATACCGTTGATCTGTCATCTAAAGTTTAGGCCAAGCTTTCCTCACCTACTAAATTTTGTAAAATATAATCTTAGACTACTGAAGTGTTTCTGAAGAAGATATTTAGCTGAAACATTAGACAACAGGATAATAGTATATATTTTACTGAAGTGTTTCTGAAGAAGATATTTAGCTGAAACATTAGACAACAGGATAATAGTATATATTTTACTGAAGTGTTTCTGAAGAAGATATTTAGCTGAAACATTAGACAACAGGACAATAGTATATATTCTACTGAAGTGTTTCTGAAGAAGATATTTAGCTGAAACATTAGACAACAGGACAATAGTATATATTCTACTGAAGTGTTTCTGAAGAAGATATTAAGCTGAAACATTAGACAACAGGACAATAGTATATATTTTACTGAAGTGTTTCTGAAGAAGATATTTAAGTTGAAACATTAGACAACAGGACAATAGTATATATTCTACTGAAGTGTTTCTGAAGAAGGTATTTAGCTGAAACGTTAGACAACAGGACAATAGTATATATTTTACTGAAGTGTTTCTGAAGAAGATATTTAGCTGAAACATTAGACAACAGGACAATAGTATATATTCTACTGAAGTGTTTCTGAAGAAGATATTTAGTTGAAACATTAGACAACAGGACAATAGTATATATATTTTAATTGTTTTCCAATGTTATGGGAATTTGTGAAATAATTCAAGATAATAATTTTTCAGAAACTGATAATAGATTCCAGTTGTTATTCACTGAGCATTCAGTATTAAAAAAATGAATTTTCAATTTTTCAAAGTATAATTAATTCTAGACTTCTTCTTGACATTTACAGTAGATTCTGTTCAAATCCTTTTTATGATGAAGAAAAACCCGGTAAGAGACAAATTTCTCAATTTCCAGCCTTTTGTAAAGTTCAAAAGCAGCTCTGGCACAAAACTGCATGGTGCCTAATCACCTACGAAACGTTTCAAAGCTCCACGTTGATGAAGCAACTTAAAAGGATTTAGTTTAATTAGAAACTTAATATTGACTGGCACCATCAACCTGTGAAGATTTTTATGAGAGAGAAATAAATCAAATTTGTGACGGAGCCTCCTTATCAAACTGTTTCTGCTTCATTAGATACGGAGATATAAGGTAGGGAGAATTTGAAGTCTAAGAAAACATTATTTGATCTTGAAAAGAAAGTTATTTTCTACCACCCACAAAAAAACTATTTCTTTAATCTACTGCGATCTTAAATAGAATTCTTCCAGCCCGGGGGTGCTGAATTAGTCCAAGATAGTCAGACACGTTGGTTTAACCTGGTGGTCTGCCAGTTTAATCTAGGCTTAAGTTCAAATAGTAGACCAGTTTCTCTTTGTGAAGCTCTCAGTAAAAAAAAGTTTCTAGAACAGACTATATTTTACAAGGATAACAACTTAGGTTCACAGTTAAGGATCCTTTCTACCAGCTGGTCCTTGGTCAAATCTCATGGTAATGATTTTACAAGGATAACAACTTAGATTCACAGTAAAGGATCCTTTCTACCAGCTGGTCCTTGACCAAACCTCTTGGTATTGAATTTTACGGACAATTAGATCCATACCCATGTTACAACTGGATGGACCTTGGTAAATGGCTATATTTCAAAAGGACCTGACCAACTTGTTGTGACCCTCCCTGCTCCTGCAACCTCTCCCCCCACCTCCTTCCCCAACCATTACCCCTCTGATAATTCTTATATCAGTTAACAACTATACTCCAATCAGACTTACTTAAAAATTACTATATATCTAATCTGTTCAATAAGGTAAAAAAAATTTTAACTAATAAGTTTAAATAATTTATCTAAACACACAAAAAACAGGCAATTTACAACTTACTTAATTTACATTTAAGATTTTGGTATGAAAATGATATCTTAATTTCTATATAACGAACATAAATAAGCTTGTAATTTCAAATATTATTCAATCCCAAACACTTAAATGCTTTAAAGGAATACTGTATCTTAGAATAAAATTTATACTTGGCAATAAGAGTATATATTCATCAGTAGATATACCTGCTGTTATAAATAACATAACAGAATCCTTATATAATCTGATAAATCCAAAAAACTTAGAATGAACATAAATTCTACACTTGGTCAATAAGAGTATATATTCATCAGTAGATATACCTGCTGTCATAAATAACATAACAGAATCTTTATATAATCCAAAAAAACTTAGTAATTATCCATAATTCTTCAATAATGACTTAGTTTTGTGAGTTTTCCAGATTTTAAGGGATTCTGTTACTTTATAACACCAGGTAAGTTCACTGATGAATATATACTCATATTGACCATTTTTGAGAGCTTAAACTTAATGTTAATTTTAAGACACAGTATCACTTTAAGTAGGTATTATAAATAAAAAATTTGAAAATGATGAAATAAAACATTCAAAGTTTTGCTTAAATTTATACAAGATTTTTTTTATCTGGATGTTTATTTTTCGCCAGTTGAATAAATGGAATTTTCAAATTTTGTTCAAAGGTTGAAATTTAATTTAATAAGGCTTCAATTTCAAGTCATGGGTTTATTTTCCTTTTTACAGGAATTTAAAATATTGTTGGGATTCAATTTAAAAGAAAATGGTTTAGTACATGTACCTCAAATTTGTCTTGATTGAGGAAGCACATGTGCAAACAACTATCTTCAAATAATGGCCTAAATATTTTAAGATTTAATTTCAGGGCAAATCATGTTTTGATTCCATGAGGAATTGATTCGCAGACAAAGTCATTTAACGAATAAACACAGAGTCAAATGTTTCCCAAGATTCTTGGTAAATTGATCCAATATGGCTTCCAAATGGCACGAACAACGCACTAAGATGTATTGTTGAAAATGGACCTTAATTGACAAAATGTACAGCAAACAAAATTCAAACCGTGTTCCATAAATTTAGTTTTTTTATGGAAAATAGAAGACTTCACAATCAAATCCTCTCTCTCTAGTCGAAACTTGTTTTGATTTTTCAACACCTGCAAATTCCAAAGCCGATAACAAGTATGTAATCGAAACAAGGTGCACACGGAGTTACTAACATCAAAGAAGAACTATCATTTTGCTATTTAGAAATCTTTGATATGCCTTGATCGACACCTTTGGGTGCTATCACGTTTGAGATTCTGGCCAATAGGCTCAATATGATCAAAGCATAGCAATCTGTATAATGCAGATTATGTTTGCATTTCCTAAAATCCATTGGAATCAACTTTAGGAACTTGTCAGTGGGTTGTCTAAGTTGCAAAATGTACCAGATTTGATCAAAGGGAACAAGTTTTGAAATGAAAAGCTCATATTTGCATTATCAGAAGTTCAGACTGTGCTCCCACTGTGACCTATCAATGACGACTAAGGTCATTAAGATAGGTCCACCACTGTACTGTACATCTTAATTCATCAAATTTCAATAAAAGCCCCTGGGTGGTTGTTTAGTAAGATTAATAAATGTTTAACCCCCCCCTAGAGTCCCTGCCCTAAAATTGATTAACAAGCCAAGTGAATTATTGAGATGATTTGAAAGTAACCGACCATGTCAGTTGAATACACTAGTACAGTAAACGCCATCAATGAGTTCACACTTTATTTTTTTAGATGACAATTATAACTTTCAAATCTGTGAACTTGGGAACTTGGGGTTAATCAATCCTATAGTTTAAACCAACAAGATATCACAGGCTGTGAAACAAATGAATGATTTTCAATGGAACACAGGGTCATTATTTCTTCACCTCATGCCATGCTTGAACACAGTTTTTGTATGATCTTCAACAAAGGAGGTATGAAGGGTGTATCATTATTAAACCGTATCTACCTTTAATACAGAAGAGCTTCATTATCTCTTTACGCTGTAATGGCTTAACCCGCTTAACAAAACATTTATAAAGCCTTCAAATGTTACTTTAATAGAAATAAATTTTCATCAAAGAGGTAAAAAAAACACTAAAATATTTTTATTCTCCCAAAAAAACTTGTGGCCTGTTTTATCAACAAACATCAAAGCAAGTTGGTCCAAGGGCTTCCTATATCAAAGTAAAAACTTTGTACCTAAAATTTGAAAAACATTCTGTTGATCAAACATCGTTTTATTACCAATTCTGCCATGACAATTTTTACCAGAATCGGTTGAGGAGGTTCTAGAAGAGAATTAGAGAACAGTCAGAGCAAAATATCAGGAAATACCAGTCAATTTCCATATTATCAATTACTGAAACCTAATTGAATTGATCAAATATGTGTATTTTATCAAAAAGTTCGCCCTTAAATTTTTATATGATATAGGGCTACACAATATGTAACTATAGTGACCCTAAGCTGCAGTCTTGGGTTCAGTAAAAGTAAGTTCTTCTGAATAAGTCATGCATAAATTGTCTGGAAATGTTTTTCGCTTAAATTTTTATTAACGAAGTGTGTTTATTCCAATATAATGTCTGGTGTTTGTTTATTTGTTTATTAAATAATCACGTTGGTAGATAATTTGATAAAAAACCTGACCAATAATAAAACCCCTCTTGAAATTCAAGGCAGAACTTGATGAGAATTATTGAGACAAACACTATACATATTTCTTTGTATTTGGTCTGTTGCTATGGAGAAATCAGGACTTGTTGTTTGCAAGTTCAGGAATTAGACGATAAAAAAATTCTTTTGGTAAAGTTTGAAGTTAAGAATTTTAAATAAAATCAAATTTGATTATCTTTTGACAAGGCTGTTGGTGTGATCTGAGTCTTTTTTCGATAAAATAGTATGGCTTGGTTTTGAAGTGTTAAGTTAGCAGAGAGCTAGTGTTTTTAGGGAAAAGCAGTAAATATAAATTCTGAAAAAATGGAATTTAAGTAAATATCAAATAGACAAACGAAGAAGTTGGCTTGATAACTTGAACATTTCAGAATTAAAAATATATACTATTGTCCTGTCGTCTAACTGAAGGGACTGACATGGACGGAACGTATGTCCCTGTTCTGCTACAGTGTGTGCATTTTCAAGATCCTTTGACAGTTGGAAATCACTAAAAGAGTAGGCTAATACTGCTGTCCTGGCAAAATTTCTCTCATTGCACACTGCATGGTTTTTCCCATCTTCATTAGCCCATAAGGTGCAGAAAAGTACGTTGTAAAACTCCATTCATTTCATTTCATTTCATTTTATTTCCTATCGTCTGATGTTCCCACTAAATGTCTTCTTCAGAAACACTTCAGTAGTCTATGATCACATTTTTTTTGTCCTTCTATTAACTGTCCAAAGTTTAGAATTTCAGAAATATTTTGAAGGAATTTACAATCTGTGGAGAGATCTAGATTTCAATGAAATTTAATCTCAAACTGTCAACCCAGTATTAGGAATTTCCAGTTCAGTACCTATCAACCCAGAAAATCTGTCCTTAGCAACAGACTCCCATAAACTGAGTGATCATATTCTTTGACAAGCTACAGTTAAGTTCAGCAAGGCATGAAAGAATGCTAATCACGGCATTCCAACCTCCATGGCGACCAAATCTCAGGAATTTTGATACTGAAACAAGCTGAGAAGGGATCATACACAAGGATATTCTTGTTTCCTGCCATTCCAACCAGTTAATTGCAGGATGAGATATTCTGATGCAGGAATTTGTGGAACCATTCCTTAGATTTCATTAACATACATGGTTACAGTAATCTGATCAGAATTTCTGGAGAATGACATGAATGTAGCTGCATCATGCTGTTTCCATAGACAACCATCAAAGTCCAGTCAAAAGACTCTCAGCCATCTTAAATATCGAATTTTTGTTTTAAGACCTTTCTTCTGAAGCTGGAGGCACACATTTCCAGGATTTAGAATTTCAAAATAATTTGATATTTGTCGACTTCTTGTCAGTGATTGATTCCAAATTATCAACCAATCAGATTCATTTCAATTCAATCACATGATCACCAACTAGAGTCAATTTGCAAAAATCGACAAGCACAAGATTTCAGGACAAAACTGGTCTCAGAGCCATGCGACTCCCCCAATTTACAGAACAATGGGGGATAGGAACAGTTTTGGTATGTAAGTGTCCTGAACAATGAAAACTGAAAAAAGAGCAAACAAATAGAAACAACACAGCTCCCAATAACCATCAAACTTGGTTTAAGAAAGATCACAAGATAGCTAGGTGTAGTTTGGAATGTTATGATCAGTATTTCATAAACAATGGCCTAAAAAAAACAGATTTGACAGGGATATGACTCATGCTGTTTGTTATTGCAACTTTCAGACCTATGTTTCCTGACATTCTTTTAGTGCCATAAACTCAGAGACAATCATCTAAATGTCTTTACCAATTCCACTTCCACATGATTTATACAGAATTAATTTGCAGGGAATTTTGAATGAAAAAAACTGTGGCAATTGATTTGACCTATTTTGAGGACAATTTCTTGAAGTTGTCATCCATTTTCATACTTCTTTAAAAACAAATTTGACAAAAAAATTTATCCAAGAAAATTTATTTTAACAAATGAAAAGAAAATAGATTGAAACAGAATAGTCCTTAATCGTAATTTACAGAACAAATGAAATGGAATGAATGGAGTTTTACTTCCTACTCCTAGTTAATGGGCTAATGAAGACGGATAACGCCATGCAGTGTGCAATGAGGGAAATTTTGCCAGGACAGCAGCATTAGCCTACTCTTTTTGCAATTTCCCACTGTTGAGAGATCATTAACATGCACGGACTATATACACAGGGCAGGGGTAACGGAGCTATATGTCTCCCCAAATTCACAGAACAATAGGGGATATGGAATTTGGAATTTGGCATAAAAGTCTAAGTTGCGAAAATAAAAAGTAGGAAACAATATGTTTATTAAGCAAACAAAACCTCATTTATGAAACAAAGGCAGAACAAGGAAAATGGCTGGTCAGCAAATGTGTTAGAAATTCTTTCTTTCTTTTAAATAAATAATAATAAATATATTCATTAAAAGGTATTTAATGGAGTCCACATATCACAAATGAAATAAATGGTTTTTCTCATCGTAAACACAAGTGGTGTAAATTAAGGCAAAGGAATGAGTTTATTTCAAATTTGCCGTCTGTCATTATGAGAGCAAGGTGTGTTGATATGTGGTTCTCATGGAAACAGTGTGGTTCTCTTGAAAATGGTGTGGTTTTCACCAAGAAGTGGTTCTCATGGAAACAGTGTGGTTCTCACAGAAACGATGTGGTTCTCGCAGAAATGGTCTGGTTCTCATGGAAGCAGTTTGGTTCTCATGGAAACTGTGTGGTTCTAACAGAAATGATCTGATTTTCATGGAAATCGTTTGTTGAGATGTGGTTCTCACAGACGCAATGTGCTTTTCATGGTGTTTAGTGTGGGAATAATAAGAAAAATAAAAAGGTTTCTATGACAACATTTCTTAAAAAAAAAAATGTTCATTGATAACTGTTTTATGAGATAAATTTTTGACATATCAAAAAAACTTCCTTCAAACCTTTTTTTATTTGTGTTATGAGCCTCATTCAAGATGGCCGACACGCAAATGAGGTCTATTTGCTCCAATTTGTCTTTTTACACTAGTTATTAACTTTCTGTATGTAACACAGCCACTTAAAAAAGATTGACTCTTTATAAAAGAAATCTGCTAATGAATCACAACCATATGCTTTCAATCTATGATGTACAGGCACTCCATAATTTTAGCCACATTTCTTGGGAAGGCGTTTTTTTATCATAAATATCAAGAAACAAGTATGACAATTTTGAACTCTTTATAAGAGTACTGGAAATGTGTGAATCAAAAAATTTTCGTAAGGCATTTGATGTGTTTTAAGATCAATAAGTACTGTAGAGATGAAGTTTCACAGCTATATTTCACTGCAAATTAACTTTTTGTTGACAGTTTAAAAGATTTTGAAATAAACAAAGTTGTATTTTCATCCTAGAGATAAAACGCAGCAGCGGTCGTCAAGTGAATCTACAGGTAGTACGAAACAGTTCCTGACTGATAATGATTGAAAATGCACTTATTGCAATCACAAAATGTGTTGTTGATAGTTATCTATTCCTTCCAGGTTCACACAGTTAAATAAAATGAATCAAGTGTGATATCCCAATCATCAAAGAACTGTATAAGGAACTCCAACAAAAGTTCCCTGATATATTTCAAAAACAATTAGTTATTGCGTTTAAACCTAATAATAATTAGAGTTATATTTTAGTCCACGGTAGACTAAACCCGATTACTTCTTAACTTATTCCGATTAATTAAGTATATATATTTTTCTTCACAGATGCAGAATTTATATTTTAGAAATTGTAATGATGTTCATTATTCCTTGTAAACCGAATTTTTTACCTCAGCCTGTGCTTTCGTAATTCCAATTATATTTTGTTATTAAAACCACGCTCACCTAAGCACCTTGAAAGAAACGGATATTTTTTAGTCTTGCCGTAACCGTGAAGATATCATCGCATTCGAGAAGTAGGGACTAATAGTAGCCAAAGAGTAATAATTTGCTTGGAAATTCTTATTCAAGTTGAGTCTGCCATTTTCAAGAATTGAATTGAAATGAAATGAAAGGATTTTTATGTCCTACTCCTAATGGTCTAATGAATGGAGTTTTACTTCCTAGTCTTCTGCACCTAATGGTCTAATGAATGGAGTTTTACTTCCTAGTCTTCTGCACCTAATGGTCTAATGAAATAAAGGAGTTTTTACTTCCTAGTCTTCTGCACCTAATGGTCTAATGAATGGAGTTTTACTTCCTAGTCTTCTGCACCTAATGGTCTAATGAATGGAGTTTTACTTCCTACTCTTCTGCACCTAATGGTCTAATGAATGGAGTTTTACATCCTACTCTTCTGCACCTAATGGAATCTAATGAATGGAGTTTTACATCCTACTCTTCTGCACCTTAATAGGCTAAATAATGAAGACAGATATAGAATTGAAAGATTTACTCCATTTTGTGAGAATAAAGAACTCGGCCACCGAAATGTACCAAGGTAATTGAGTACATGCTGGTTGTACCAACTAATGGTATATTGTTGGTTTGTGTATATTTATGTAACACCCAAAAGAGATAAACAGATCTGACCTATTCTGATTATAAGAGCTCAAAAGAATGTGCCAACTTTATCTATTGTTTTCAGCAGATGGTATTTGATTAGTTCAGTTCAAGATATGGCTAATATTGGGTGAAATCAAATAATCTCATTCAAAACATACCAACGTCATTAATACTGACTTTCTAGTAAGAGAAATGACAGGGTTAAGAGAGATATATTAAAGAAATATTGCATCTAAGAAAATGAATATAAATTTTAAACTTGTCCAATAAGAATATATAAATTCATCAGTAAATATACCTGCTGTCATAAATAACATAACAGAATCCTTATATAATCTGATAAATCCAAAAAAGCTTAGTCATTATTCAACAAAATACAATTGAAAAAATTTATTAAGCATTTTTCAATAATTATTTAGTTTTGTGAGTTTTTCCAGATTTTACAGGGATTCTGTTACTTTATAACACCAGGTAAGTTCACTGATGAATATATACTCATATTGACCATTCTAGAGAACTGATATTGTATGTTCATTCTAAGACGTAGTATCACTTTAAGGAGGGGCATTTATAGTGCCTTCTGTATAAAAATATGTGCAAATAAGTCAAGCCCGTTTAACAAAATGTTGTAAATTTAGTGTGCTTCCCCAAAAGAGAAGTACCATCAGGTGTTTAATTAAATTAGTCTTACCTTGCATTTTCAGGTCCCACTTCCGCCTTGTTATAGGAGGAACTGGCGGTCAGTTGTTCATCCTTCACCTCCCCAGACTGCATACCCAGGGGATTCCCACATTGTTCTGAAAATATACAGACAACATTTCATAAAAATCTTGAAATACCAAACATAAAAAGCGAAAGTAGAGTGTACCGGATGTTGTTATAAAAACGTTATTGGGTGAAAATGGATCAAATTATCATCTTAATCGGGGGATTAATTAATCAGGCAATGATAAAGTTATTACGGTATGAGATTAACGCGTGTCACCGGCAATTAAAATACACATAAAGAATATTATTTTGTTTTATGGTAAGGAATATGGATATTGAAAATGGTAGATCCCTGGAAGTACCTAATGGTTACCAAAAAACTAAAAGAATTGAGTATCCCGTTGAAGGTGAAATCACATCAATGTTTGAAGTAACATGACTTGCAGTATCTATGAAGAAGTCCTGTTTCACCCATCTCGACAAAATCGTTTAAGTTCTGCTAATATTTATTTTGATCTTTTGAAAATTTTAGAAAAAGTCATTTATGCTTCGAATTTACTTAATGAAGTGTTGTACATTACAAAAAATAACAACGCATAAAAAATTATTTCACAACCCGAGCTTTTTTCTCAGTGAACAATTAATAGGTGTAGTCACATTTTTACTGGATAATAAAGTCTCTATCTTATATTTCTACCGCGGAAAAATCTATGTCCATTATCCACGTATAACGGTAATCACATCATAAACATCCAAATATGGGTCCATTAGTCTAGGAGCGGCAGCCATGCAGACACAGAAATCATTACTGATGTAAGAAGCAAGTCAACACATTACAACCTGGTACTGTTATAAAATTGTAATAGGTTTCACAGTTCTATGGCTGAGATCAGACTAAAATAGGTTTTAATATTTATTCTTACATTAGGTTTTAATATTCATTCCTTCATAGGTTTTGATATTCATTCCTACATTAGGTTTTGATATTGATTCCTACATTAGGTTTTAATATTCATTCCTTCATAGGTTTTGATATTCATTCCTACATTAGGTTTTAATATTCATTCCTTCATAGGTTTTGATATTCATTCCTACATTAGGTTTTAATATTCATTCCTACATTAGGTTTTAATATTCATTACTACATTAGGGGAAACTGGTCAGATTTCATAGGGTTATTTTAAATTCAGATTAGTTCCTTAGGTTGTTTCAACCTTAGTTAAGTTTTGGTTCCTATAGTGGCAGGGTCTTTAACAGCTTTTTGCCAGGAAAAAATTCCGGCTGGGGCCCTTATTTTTTGTCCTGTTTTTCCTTCTCTCCCAAGAAATTCTTAAAACCAGTATTTGCTGATATGTCATTGCAAAAACATGAATACTGGAATTTACTATAAACCATAAAAACAGAATTATTGAATTTAAGGTCGACAGCTTTCCGTTTTTATTTTCTCCTCCATTATTTCATTTTCTTGTACAGCTTTCACTTCAAAGTCGAACCCGGACAATAAAAAACACACGAATCGAAGAAAAAACCAAGATGGAGGTTATAAACGGTCAACGCTTCAAAGACGTGCAACATGATTTTATTTTACTGATGAAAACACAAATCTAAATAGCGTTGTGTAATCTTTCATTAAAAATAATCAACTTCCATTTCCAGAAGATTTTTTTTTTGCCTCGAGCTCTTTAGAGTGTGGAGGGAGAAAAACAAGCCATGCGATTGATTAAAATAAGCATTACATCAGTTGATTGACAGTCCTATTAATTTCCTTATTCCTTTCAATTTATGATCATGAAACCTGCAGTTCACGGAATACAATTTTAGCAGACGCACGTCAAAATCAGATTGTCTGCACGTCAAATCAAAAAGAAAACCTAGTTGAACGCTAGACCTGTGGGATATTACATAACCTTTGACCTTCACAGAGCAATGACACTCTTAAAATGAAATGATTGGAGTTTTACCTCCTACTCTTCTGCACCTAATGGCCTAATGAATATATTCAACATCATGCAGTATGAAATGAAGGACATTTTGCCAGGGCATCAGCATTAGCCTACTCTTTTTGCAATTTCTGTCTTTAACATGTACAGTCTGTAGCACATAGGCCTCTGTAGATTGTCCCATCATTTTGGTTCTGGGGCGCCATATTGCATTTCAATTCATTTCATTTTACTAATAGATAGAGACTAAATGCAAGTGAACAAGGCTTCTAGATATTACTCAAGTACCTATGACCAGTTGTATATACTCAGAACTTTGGTATTGATTAGTTCTCACCAACAGTTGTTATGTTATGGTCAAAGATAACGCGATAAGGTATACTTTCAACCTGCGTATCTCAGAAGATTTCACGCTAATCTTGGTTCAAGATTCTTGGCCTTTCTGACAATGGCTGACTAGTGTATCATAACTATGTTATCATAATAAGATAAACTGGGCATTCTCACGTCTTCATCAACTTATCTACTTCACTCAGTTATGATGGAAACTGACTGTTTCTTACAGGTCAGAATTTCTCTTAAGAACATTCTGCCAATGGCTCTTATTTAGAGATGAAATGATTGGAGTTTTACATCCTACTCTTCTGTTCCTAATGGGCTAATGAAGACAGGCAACACCATGAAAATGACATGAAATGAATGGATTTTTACATCCTACTCTTGTACACCTTATGAGCTTATGAAGACTGGTAATGCCATGCATTGTGCAATAAGGGGAAACTCACTGACAATTTCCAACTGTCGAGGAATCTTTAATGTTCACAGCTTGTAGTACACAGGGCCTCAGTTTCTTGTCACTTCTGAACAACCAGATACTTTTTTTAGAAACCCATGATCAGACACTCACCATGTGTTTTTTGTGATAACTTTTTTTTTGAAATTTAGACCAATCTGGTATCATTATGAGTATTCTGTATTTACCATTATCATGCTACTGTTTAGATAAAGAAATAGACCCGAGAATGTCCACCATCAGAAGTATAATGTAGAAAGTATTTCTGAAGATGTATTTGTTTATTTTAAAATATGGTGTACAATATCTTTTGTTTATTTTACTTGATACTTAGTCTGACCTGACCTTCAAGTTCTATGTCTGAATATGTACACAGCCTTGAAGATGGAAGAAGACATGTGCACTGTTGACTATGCTGTGGAATAGAACAATAAGAGTATATATTCATCAGTAGATATACCTGCTGTCATAAATAACATAACAGAATCTTTATATAATCTGATAAATCCCCAAAACTTAGTAATTATCCATTAAAAATACAACTGATTATTGAAATAAACTGATTAAGCATTTTTAAATTTTTTTTACAGGGATTCTGTTACTTTATGATACCAGGTAAGTTCACTGATGAATATATACTCTTATTGACCATTCTTGAGAACTTATATTTTATGTTTATTCTGAGACACAGTATCACTTTAAAGGCTGAAATCAAGTGTCTAATGTGTAAGAAACTTCAGAAATTGCTGAAAAGCGAAAGTAAGAAAGCTTTTTATCAATGCAACACGAAATCAAACACTGAAATTTAGAACACAAATAGTGTTCTATAGTTACCAACACAATATATTTCTTGTGAATAGAATTGTTGGAAACTTAATCAGTTAAAAATGAACCTCGTTGTTCATCAGCTAGTTACAGCTGGGAAACTTTATACCCGAAAAGTTCAATCTAGTCGGTGTGTTTCATGTGAACTTTGACTTCTGTCAAAAAGCCTTTTTAATACAACTGTCATTCAAATGAAACCAAACCCTAAATTAAAAAAAAGAGAGGATAGATTTGAATCAGTTTGTAACCCAGCGAGGAACTTGTTATCACCAAGTTTTCGAGTTTATCTGAAAGTTGTTCAACATAGTTGATAAAATCTGCCTACTCCAGCATGTCACTTCAGCAAATTTTGATTAAGATTAGATTTGACCTGCTGATTCTAAATTAGGTAAAGAATTTGTTAGTTTGGGATTATACTCCGAGTAAACAGTGATAGCGAAACCCTTCATAATCATATTTTCAACTTTTGACATCCTGATTAATGTATATTTTGATTATCTATGTGTGTCTTTGTAGGGTATTATAGGCTTAAGACTGACACAAGACTGACTCTGAATGAAATGAATGGAGTTTTACTTCCTTCTCCTCTGCACCTTATGGGCTACTGAAGACGGGCAACACCATGCAGTGTGTAATGCAGGAAATTTTGTCATTACAGCGGCATAAGCCTACTTATTTTTACGATTACCAACTGTCAAAGGATCTTTCACATGCACAGCCTGTAACACACAGGGCCTTGGTTTATTGTCCTATCCGAATGACTAGACACATTTTCCATGTCAGCCCCTTAGACCTGCATCACTGACAAGGGGGTAAACCGGGCTGAAAAATCTGAATAGTAAAATTGACAAAGAAAGAATTAGGCAATTATGATGCCAAACTCTAACAGTTTGTTACACTGTTGAGATATGTGTCAACATGGCAGCAGCAAATCAATCTTAGAGATTTCAAATTAACATGCGAACTAATGACCCATATAAAAGCATGTAAAACTAATTCAAAACTGGCCCAAATTTTGTGGGTGAGAAGATTGGAATGGACGTTTGTAACATTTGACATTCTAGCATGTATTTATATATATATATAATGACTAAACCATGTGACCTGAAATTACAAGATGGCTGCCAGTATGACACAATGAAGAGATGAGCAGACCTGAAATTATTACAACTCATCATCAACATTTTCTGACAGTTTAATGGATTTTCCATTCCAGGTTTTGACAGTTCTTATTCTGGTCAATTTAATTCTTTGAAACTATTCGCCATAATCTGAAACTGTCATATTTTGATCACAAACTTTTGCATTATTTGAAGACTTGTAGAGTTTCATGCAAAAAAAAAAAACCCATAAGGTCTACATCCAGTTATTTCTGTTCCAAATTTAAGCTCTTTTATTTACTCTTCAGGAATGTTTGAAGTGCGAAAAAGCTTTTATTGTCCAAAGACTGCAAAGAAATAGTTCTGTTAAATTATAAGTTTATCAGATTTTTATTTAGTAAAAGTAACAAGTTACTATTCAACAGAAGGCACTGGCACAGGGTTAAAGTGGAGTTCACTAATTGTAGAGATTAGGGTGGTTGAAAGGTAACAAGTTACTATTCAACAGAAGGCACTGGCACAGGGTTAAAGCAGTGTTCACTAATTGTAGAGATTAGGGTGGTTGAAAGGTAACAAGTTACTATTCAACAGAAGGCACTGGCACAGGGTTAAAGTGGAGTTCACTAATTGTAGAGATTAGGGTGGTTGAAAGGTTACAAGTTACTATTCAACAGAAGGCACTGACATAGGGTTATAGCAGTGTAGACTTATTGTAGAGATTAGGTGGTTGAAAGGTAACAAGTTACTATTCAACAGAAGGCACTGGAACAGGGTTAAAGCAGTGTTAACTAATTGTAGAGATTAGGGTGGTTGAAGGTAACAAGTTATTATTCAACAGAAGGCACTGGAACAGGGTTAAAGTGGAGTTAACTAATTGTAGAGATTAGGGTGGTTGAAGGTAACAAGTTATTATTCAACAGAAGGCACTGTCACAGGGTTAAAGCAGTGTCACTAAATTTTAGAATTAGGGTGGTTGAAAGGTAACAAGTTACTATTCAACAGAAGGTACTGACAGGGTTAAAGCAGTGTTCACTAATTGTAGAGATTAGGGTGGTTGAAAGGTAACAAGTTACTATTCAACAGAAGGTACTGGCACAGGGTTAAAGTGGAGTTCACTAATTGTAGAGATTAGGGTGGTTGAAAGGTAACAAGTTACTATTCAACAGAAGGTACTGGAACAGGGTTAAAGCAGTGTAGACTTATTGTAGAGATTAGGGTGGTTGAAAGGTAACAAGTTACTATTCAACAGAAGGCACTGGAACAGGGTTAAAGCAGTGTTCACTATTGTAGAGATTATGGTGGTTGAAAGGTAACAAGTTACTATTCAACAGAAGGCACTGGAACAGGGTTAAAGCAGTGTAGACTTATTGTAGAGATTATGGTGGTTGAAAGGTAACAAGTTACTATTCAACAGAAGGTACTGGTACAGGGTTAAAGCAGTGTTCACTTATTGTAGAGATTAGGGTGGTTGAAAGGTAACAAGTTACTATTCAACAGAAGGCACTGGCACAGGATTAAAGTGGAGTTGACTATTGTTTAGGTTAATATGTTACAATGAGAATACATAGTACTTCTAACATAGATCTAACAGTCAGAAAAATTGCCCAGACTGAATAAAATGACTTAAATTATACACAACATTTAAGCTTGACTACATACTTTCATACCCCTACAAAGTTTGAAAACGACCCCCTTGGGAATAATAACCCCTAGTTTGAACCCCTACTGTATAAATGAAATGAAAGAAAGGAAGAAAATATCCCTGTCACAGCAAACTTGTGAACCTAAGTTGTAATCCATGTAAAGTATAGTTTTTTCTTTTCTTTTTCTTTTTTATATCGGCTGATAGATGTAGGTAATATCTTGTGTACGAAGTCGATCACAGCGTCCCAGACACTTCTCAATTCTCCTGTAGACACTAACTCAATTAATAACTGGGGAAGGTGGGAAAACAAATTATTTATCGATCGAAATTACATTATAAGACATTTACAATCAAATTAACAATTTTCTCCAGTCTTCGTTTAAAGTAATCAAATAAACCTTGGTTGCCTGGTTATAGAAAATTTAAAATGATTTAAAATTATATCAATACTTAGGTTTGTAGGCTAATTGCCTGATATTTACACAGAAGTTGCCTGATGTCAGATAATATAAAATGATTTTGTAAAAACAGAGGTAGCTGTAGGCAAGTTGCCTGATCTCAGATAATATACATTGATTTTGTAAATACAGAGGTAGCTGTAGGCAAGTTGCCTGATCTCAGAAAATTTGATATATAAATACAGAGAGGGTTATGCCTGCTATAATAAAATATGAAATTATTATTATGTCTGATTTCTCTAGGCGAGATGCCTGATTTCCCTAAACATGTTGCCTTATTTTTCTAGGCCAGTTGCCTGATTTCTCTAGGCAAGTTGCCTAATTTCTCTAAGCATGTTGCCTGATTTCTCTAAGCATGTTGCCTGATTTCTCTAGGCGAGTTGCCTGATTTCTCTAGGCCACTCGGATAGGTCTCTAGGCAAGTTACATGATATCATACGATAATCTAGAGACAGATAAATAATATTCTCATCAGTTTCAAATTCGTCATCGTGAATCCAACTTAATGTTTACTCAAATCTATCTAATAAGTTTATCACGTCAATATCGACAAAGTGAAAAGTTGAAATTTGTGTGAAATTGAGGAATAACGTCCGTAGAGAGTTGTAAGGATGGATGAGATAGCTAGTTTTAATGAGATATGGTCTGTAGAATTAGAAACGGATTTCAAAGTTACAAACAAATCACCTCCATCCTAATATAATTTAGCTAGCAGTCTACAGTTTTAACGTAGCAATTTATTGTAAATTTGCGGCCAATTTTTCCATTTTTCTTTTTCAGTGTCGATGTAATAAGCCATATATATGTAATATATAATACCCTTTTTTTTCAACTGATGCGTTTCATAGGGACAGCAACTTGCAGCCATTTTATATTTGATGTCATTCTGAAATAACCACATATGTAATAATCTCTTTTCAACGGATACATTTGCAGCCATGTTATATTTGCCATCTTCCTTTTGATGGGACAGCAACAAGCAATTAAAGCAAACTCAGATCCATTTTAAAATTTAAGAAGATTTTCACACACGGTAATAATAGACTTCATAAGATTTAACCTAACATGCCTGGCGTTAAATATTTAATACTTTATCTCACAATTCAACGGAATTTCATTAACGCAACATCAAATATTCATGTACCTTCATCTCGAACGCGATACACCGCGAGTTAGCGGGTGTCTTGTCATGTGATTTGGATTTCATGTAATCAATTGTAAAGTGGACGTCAGTACATGATATCGCATGTCACCGATCAATTCTGTGCAGCGAAAACTTCTTACGTTACAATCCTATGATTTATTGTCAAGTTATCTCCCCTTGGGATCCATATTTGATTATATTTATGGTAAAATTCACATGGCAGAATGAATTGTTTTAATAATATTATCATGCTGTATTTTGTTATAGAGCATGGAGGTATCGTAAAGAATCTAGACCAAGATAAAAATATGGTCTCGGAACGGAGATAAACCTCTTTAAGACAAACAGATTTTTTAATATTTGCGTTGTTCACTGCTGGTTTATAGTATTCAGTTGTCATAAAGTTGAAATGACTGGAGTTTTTCTTTCTACTCTTCTGCACTTTATGGGCTAAAGAAGATGGGTAACAACATGCAGTGTGCAATGAGGGAAATTTTGCAAGGACAGTGGCTTAAGACTACTCATATTGCTATTTCAACTGTCAAGGGATCTTTAACGTGCGCACACAGGGCCTCGGTTTATTGTCCCATCTGACCAGAATCACTGACAAGGGACAACCAAACTGAAAAATCCAAATGTTCATCTTGACCTTTGCAGGGATTGAACCAAACACCCCTCAAGTTATCAACAATGAGGTACTGAGACTTCCTCATGAAAATTTGGAACTGTTTTAAATGTCAGCACCACTGCAATTCCATGACTGTAAATAATTTGGCTGATTTCTTCCAACATCTAATTAATCTACAGTATTTGTAATTAGTAGAATTGTTTTGGCACAGAAACCTGGCCATTTTCCTAATTAACGCAGCAGCTTGCATCTAGACTAATTATTGATATATATATATATACAATCATAATGAATGCTTAAAGCGACAGCATAAAAATATATCGCAATATCAAAAATATTTAATGCTATTGAAAAGAGTTTTTTTTTAACTTTTTATACGTATCAGGGATAGAGTCTATTCAAGGCATCAGTAGCGCTCTACAAGGCACTTTATTGATAACACATACACATTTACAAAACCCTGGTTGGTTGGTTGGTAGATGACAAGTTAACGTTCACTTCTACTGGATGCTGATATCACAAACTAGGTAGTTGTTGGTAGATGACAAGTTAACGTTCACTTCTAGTGGATGCTGATATCACAAATTAGATAGTTGTTGGTAATACAATAAGTGAGCATGGATTAGACAGATTCTATGCTAGTTTGAGATATAAATAGGTTGGTTGATAAATCTTGAGGAATTTCAAGTGTTCAGGAATGACATGTTGCGAGTTAAACTAGGTAGTTGTTGGTAGTGACAAGTTAACGTTCGACTTCTAGTGGATGCTGATATCACAAACTAGGTAGTTGCTGGTATCAAGTTAGTTGCTTGATTGGTGTTCAATAAAAACTGCTGTTGTTGGTTAGATACTTAAGTTCTTCCAGGCATTATAAACAAACTAGGCTAGATGTTGGTAGATTATCTAATTAAATTATGCTTCTGTGGATTGATATCACAAACATAGTTGCTGGTTTTTATAATTGGTTCACATTAACGATTCTGTGCTGTTGGTTTGGTTGTTGGTAAATCTTGAGATCTGGTAGTGTCGAATTAAATGGCAGTTAAACTCGGCCCTGGATGATGTGAAATGAGTTACTCGATCTTCTTCATTCTTCCAAACTCCTTCTGATCATGCTTATCACGCTTTCTGATTCCTTTAATACTTGTTTTTCCAGGCATTTAAACAAATCATAGCTAGCATGTGACCTAATTATCTAATTATAATTAATGTTCTGTAATTACACCATAACATATTGGTTATAATTGGTTCTACCATAACAATATCATATCTCTAGATACACATGTCAATTAACCCAGTGTTACTGGACTGATAATGAGTCAAAGGTAACGGTAAAATGTCAGCCTCTGTGATAACGCTATAATGATATAATTGGTTCGAATATGATCATTTCCTGCTGACAAATCCAGGTTATTGAAGGTAAAAAAACTTGATATCAAAATACAAGTCATTCAGTCATATCATAGAGCGTTTTAATTGTTTATTTTCAGTTTCCTTGTCAGTGACGCAGATCGGAGGACATGGAAAAAAGCGTCAAGCTGTTTTGGTTCGGACAATAAACCAAGATGGCTGTGAACGTTAAAGATCCCTCGACAGCTTAAAATTGCAAAAAGAGTAGGGTCCTTTCATATTTATGAAATAAAATGAAATGAATGGAGTTTTACATCCTATTCTTCAACACCTTAAGGGATAATGAAGATGGCAATGCCATGCAGTGTGCAATGAGGGAAATTTTGCCAAGACAGCTGCATTTCCAACTGTCAAAGGATATTTAACGTACACAGCCTGTAGCATATGGGGCTTCGGTTTATTGTCTAATCTGAAGGACTAGACGCTTTTTCTGTCAGTCTATCAGATCTGCATCATTGACGTTGGGAAGTAGTTTGAAAAATCCTAAATTTAATCTCAACACTTTCTTTAAGAAAAAAACATACATCTTCAGTTTAAGTTGAAGATTTGATTTACATGTTGGTTCCTAAAACAAATTACCTTGAGGGAAAACTAAAACCTGACATGACTAAATTCATTTTCAAAGTCCATTTCACTTTCTTAAATTACTGCTCTCAGAGGAACACTTAAACCTATTTCTATTTTGACAAGAGCTGTAAGATGAAGTGCTTTCAACATTGCAAACTGTAATAGTCCAGCAGAAGTAAAAAACTTATAGTGAATTAGTTGTCATTGGTTTACCCAAGCATGATCAATCATGTCTTTCTTAACCTTTTCTATTATACCCTTAAAATCATGCCAGTGTTTTAATCATGCATGATCAGTAATTATAGAAATAGCTGAAAAACTTTAGTTGTTTTTATTGTCTTGAGTCTTTCTGTGGTTTCTTCAGTTAGCAATAATGAATCAATAATGAAGTAATAATGAAGCTAGTAATAATGAATCCATAATGAAGTAATAATGAAGCTAGTAATAATGAATCCATAATGAAGTAATAATGAAGCTAGAAATAATGAAGCCATAATTAAGCCAGTATTAATAATGAATCCATAATAAAGTAATAATGAAGCTAGTAATAATGAATCCATAATGAAGTAATAATGAAGCTAGAAATAATGAAGCCATAATTAAGCCAGTATTAATAATGAAGTGATAAAGCCAGTTTTACATCCTACTCTTCTGAATCTAATGGGTTAATGTAGACTAGGACAGCCGCATTAGCCTAATCTTTTTGCAATTAGTCGATGGATCTTTTACGTGCTCAGCCTGTAACACATGGGGCATGAGTTTTTGTCCCCTCTGACGCCTTTTCATGTCAGCCCCTCCGACATCCAATACTGACATAGAGGAAATGAGGCTAAAAAATCTGAAACCTTGCCCTTCAGGCTAGCAAGCAAACGTCTAACTCATTGAACCACCGCAGCTACCTATTGAATTGAATAAAGCAAAGATAAATATTATCAAGTTTTTACATCATACCAAGTTTCTTTTCTGATGGCCATCACATGCTTTGAGAAAATTTAAATCTTCCACAATCACCATAAAATGACGTCTGCAAGCATTAAAGGATGCCAAAAACATGAAACCAAATCAACAAATTGAAACACTTAATCTGCTGATGTTTTTCAAAAATGGAAACACAATTGATGGAAATTTTGTTATCTTTCAGCAAATAATCTTTCATGAAACAACATTCGATTCCCCCCACCCTAGAAAAACATAGCAATCTGACTTTTTTCTATGAAGAATTTCTGCTAGGAATAAGCCACAAACAGACAGTCGTATTTTGCCAGCTGTCAAATAACAGAAAAAACGACAGAAGAGAACTGTGCCAAAATACATAAATATGTAAATCCCACTACTCAATATGTCTCTTTTAAAACATTTGAAATCAAACTGAACAGAAATGATAAACATTAAAAATACGATGATGGGCCTGCAACATGTTTTATATATATATCACATACCAGCAGTAATAATAATAATAATAATAAACTCTTTATTATACATGGGTCAGAATTAGGTCCAATACACAAGGACATGGTCCTGTCTACATTCAGCCATAGAGACAAACATAGACTCTTTATTATACATGGGTCAGATTTAGGTCACAATACACAAGACATGTCCTGTCTACATTCAGCCCATAGAGACAAACATAAACTCTTTATTATACATGGGTCAGTATTAGGTCCAATACACAAGGACATGGTCCTGTCTAACATTCAGCCCATAGAGACAAACATAGACTCTTTATTATACATGGGTCAGTATTAGGTCCAATACACAAGGACATGGTCCTGTCTCACATTCAGTCCATAGAGACAAACATAGACTCTTTATAAAATTAAAAATTTTAAGATTGGTCAATAAGAGTATATATTCATCAGTAGATATACCTACTGCCATAAATAACATAACAGAATCCTTATATAATCTGATAAATCCAAAAAACTTAGTAGTTATCCATAAAAATACAATTGATTATTTTAAAATAATTACTTAGTTTTGTGAGTTTTCCAGATTTTACAGGGATTCTGTTACTTTATGACACCAGGTAAGTTCACTGATGAATATATACTCATATTGACCATTCTTGAGAATTTATATTTTATATTCATTCTAAGACAGTATCACTTTAATAAAACAAAATATAGAATGTAGATTAAGAATAAATCTAACCATATGTTTGTCTATAAATTAGTTGTAAGATCAAATAAACTGAACTATATTTGTCGATTCACCAGTATTTGTATAAACCGGAATCGCTGCAAATATACATCAGATGAAAACTGATGCTGCAAATACCTGACAAGCCTGATTTTCACTTCAAGATGTCTACTGAAAGAACATAATCTTAAGTATTTCCAACTTGCAAATAAATACTTATGCATGTGTTCGCAATTAGCCGTCGAAGAGGACCACCACTGAGCAGTGAATTAGAAAATGCTAACACATGTTTGAAAGAGGCAGTCAAAGTTCAACCTGTAGCTCAATAAACATAAGAAAATATCTCTCTCTAGAATTGATATAAAATTTATCTGAATTACTTAGTCCTTGGATTTATTTTCAATCTTTCTTTAAAACAGCTTTTTGGTTTAATAAGCATCAAGATTAGCTTAATGGAATACTGTGTCTCAGAATGAACATAAAATTTTAAACTTGGTATATAAGAGTATATATTCATCAGTAGATATACCTGCTGCTATAAATAACATAACAGAATCCTTATATAATCTGATAAATCTAAACATTTAGTAATTATCTATAAACATACAATTGAAAATTAAATAAAATGATGCAAAGTTTTTCAATAATTACTTTGTTTTGTGAGTTTTCCAGATTTTACAGAGATTCTGTTACTTATGATACCAGGTAAGTTCACTGATGAATATATACTCATATTGACCATTCTTGAGAACTTATATTTTATATTCATTCTAAGACACAATATATACCTTTAATGGAATGACTGTCCTTTGCTGCCAAACTCAAATTCATGAGCGATGAAGTTACCTTCATAAATAATAAAATTCCACCAGATTTGAAATACCAAATCAATACTGGAATTCTCATGCTATTAAGATTCCTGGAAGTAATCTCAGAAGATTCCAATAAATATGCTAAGGTCAGTCGATATTCAATTTGTTACATGCAGGAAAATCAAAGCTAACACAATTTGTAATGATGCCAGTGAAAGTTTAAGACTACCAGTTGGTCCCTACTGTATAATTATTACATGATTCACAAGGTTGCCGTTAGTAACTGAACTAAGGAATTATGGGAATGGAATAGAAGGATATCTTTTAATTATAGTTATACTACCACTCAGGCTGACCAAAAATTATAATTTTTTAAACTTGGCCAAAATGAGTTTTTTTTCATCAGTGTATAATGGGAATAAAATAGAAATATATCTTTCATTAAATGGTATTATGGTCACTTAGAATGACCACAAAATTAGATTTTTTAAACTAGGCCAAAATGAATCTTTTTTCATCAGTGGGCTTGACCTAGTGTCAAAACTATACAACAGAATTCCTGAATAATTCAACAGATCCACAAAATAAACCATAATTGTGTACACTATCCATTATTGTGTTACATTATCCAAAATTTTGTACATTATTCATTTTTGTGTTACATTATCCATAATTGTGTTACATTATCCATAATTGTGTTACATTATTCATAATTGTGTTACATTATCCATAATTGTGTTACATTATTCATTTTTGTGTTACATTATCCATAATTGTGTTCTACATTATTCATTTTTGTGTTACATTATCCATAATTGTGTTACATTCTGTTGTGTTACATTATCCATAATTGTGTTACATTATCCATAATTGTGTTACATTATCCATAATTGTGTTACATTCTGTTGTGTTACATTATCCATAATTGTGTTACAATATCCATCACCCCTTGATAAATAAAATCAACCTTTAAATAAGGTTTTACACCCCCAGGGATGAGAAATGTATAGAGATATAGAAACAATACCTCACACTATTTCATATCAATTAAATAACAATTCAACATATCTTCTATAACAGAAGTAAAAACTGTATTCTGCCAAATATTCCTCCATGTTTGGCACGTCAACTATATGATTTATCACCCCTGTCAAAGGTTATGCACTAAAACTACCTCCATTATATTTACGTCTGCTTTCTTTTGACCCGATACCAACTTCGCACAATGAAGATCTTGTATTGAGGAGCGAGAAAAATTCTAATCTGGCAGTTGGCATCCATTAGCCCCGTCTTTTTTTGTCTCATCAAAGTTCTTGTAATATCAAAAAAAGATGTCTAAATTATTATGTTTTCTCATAATGAAATCTCTTTTACTCTTTATTTACAAACAGAACTGCTTATTATCAAACACATTTTTCAGTTCAAAGCCTCTCAGAACTTATACAGTAATTGAAAAATGCTTTCTGTTAATGAAAATTCTATTGAAAGAATTAGCCTTATTTTCAAAACGTGAACACCTATAGGCCTATATGATGGTTAAACAAACCTTCCAAACTCTGATTATAACCTTAAGTTTAATAGAAAAAGTTACAAGTAATCAGCTACTAGTGCAGTGCTGTAGCTATGGAAATTTACCGTAAAAAAAAAGATGGTGGAATAGATTCAGTGTAATTTAAAATAAATAATTAATTTGTTTCTGGCGACACAGGTCTACCTTTTGCTCACAAAGTAATTAAGTAACCTCGATGTTGTACATAATTCTCTCTACTAATATATGACACACAGAATTAACACTTTTCAAAATGGCTGCCTGAGCCGTCTGGATTCTGTAAAACCAAATTAACTTCTTTCATCAGATTATCAGCGCAATTTTCTTTATCGATTTTTTCTTTTCCGACAAATTTTTTTCTCCGTTTAGCGAGACTTTCTAAAGTTATATCGCTATCATAACATTAATCAGGCATAATCCACGTTTCGGAGAACTCGTTGCGTAATAAAATTTATCTTAATGATCCTTCAGCAAGTCTAGAATGCTACACCTAACTACAACCTTACGACCAGAAATCAAATTTCTCAGCCAAATGAGACAATTCAGATTAGATATGAATGTGTTTTGTCGAAATCTATGTCCATTAGTTTGAAATAAGTTAAAAGAATGACAATAAAAGCAGGAAATCTAGTCGTTATAGTTACATATCTTAACAACCATTTCTCAAATCCTGCATCTCATCTCAGATAAGAATTTTATTTTCCTTTATTCTTGGCAACATTTTAATTCACAATTTGGGTGAAAAACACAAATTATTAAAGGAATGATAAGAAATTTGTAATGGAAAGAAAACTCAGGGCAAAGCATACAGGGGGATGAGGTGCAACAACCCCCACACTCATGCTGAACCTCTCGGTTAAACATGGAATCGGTCATTAAAAAAAAGGTAGTGGATTGAGCCCTCCGTAAAATCAATTGGTTAACAGAGAAAGTGAAAACCATGTATCAGTTATGATGTTATCAGTAAACTGTTCATCTACTTTATCTTAGTGACAGTTATTTCATTTTTTTTGTCTGAAGGAGCGTTCATTGTTAAAATTTAGGCATCACATCTCCCTCCCACCCCCAGTCAGAATGGTCATGCTACATCTGAAAAAAATTCACCCTCAGTCAGAATGGTCACTCAACACCCTTGAAAGTACTCATACTTGACATTACCAAAAATTTTTTATACGGAATCGAAATCGTGATTGGCCTGTAAATTATAGTCTGTTCATGCTTGTATCAAATTGATTATATATCGAGCAATGACAGTATCGAAAATTTCACATTATCTTTTCATAACTAATCCTGACTACATGATTACTATATATTACTTCTATTGTCTACAAAAATCAATGCATTTTTCATTTATTCCAGGTTCAATAATGTTGAATACTGGGTCATAAAATGATAAAAAAGTAGGAAAAAAAAGCTAAATTGAAAGTAAAGTACAATAGAATACATTGTGTGTATTGATCCCCTTTGATATGACCTGAGTCATTATCTAACTAACAGGATCTCTATTAATTATTTCTTTTCCCTGGTTATTAAGTCAATGATACTTTATTGCCGATATACCTGTTGTTACCGAGTTTCATAAATCTACCGATCTTGTTAGTGTTTTATCTTCCTGTTTTCCGATCTACCGACAGGAAAAATTCCCCCAATATTGTTTGGTTTTACATGCTGTCTCCTGATCAACTGTAATCCAGTCCACCCGGCTGTAAATGGGTACAGATAATCCGGGAAAGATCAATACCAAGAGGTTTGGCCAAGGACCAGCTGGTAGAAAGGATCCCTGTCACGGTGGACTTGTGAACCTAAGTTGTTATCCTTGTAAAATATAGTTTTTCTACCAATATTGTTGGATTTTGCAAGCTCTTAATCTTATAAGGAACTAATTAGCAACACTAATTGACATAACCCAATATTCACAGAATCTTAATTACAGAACAAAATATCATAAATAGAAGTCAAACTAAACGAACACTGACTTCTTTCTTAAAGATAAAAAAAATGATGAAAATAAAAAATGAAAAAGTAATGGCACAAAAAAACTTGATCCTTAAGATCACTTGATTAAAAAGACTCCCCAAAAAAACTTAATTAAACCATTCTAAATTGTTAGTGTTAAAATTGAAAATAGATTATTCCTTACAAGTTTAGATTATAGAATGTGAAGAGATTTATTTGAGTCGAAGTTCCTGACAATGAAGCACCACAATAAGTATTGATTCAGTAAACAAACATATTTCAACTTCCATCTTGTATTTGCTTGTTTCCAATCGAACGTTAGACTTATCTCAACCCCAGTTTCTATTTTTAGTAAGATTCAAAGATTCAAACTAAAGATAAGAGTGTAAACATTGGAAATGGAATAGAAATGAATGGAGTTTTACACCCTACTCTTCTACACTTAATGAGGACATGCTCCACCTTGATGCACCTTATGGGCTAATGAAGACCAGCAACACCAAAAAAATGATATGAAATGAATGGAGTTGTACATCCTGCTCTTCTGCACCGTATGGCCTAATGAAGACAGGCAACACCATAAAATGAATAATAGTGGAGTTTTACTCCTACTCTCTGCACCGTATGGCCTAATGAAGACAGACAATGCAATGCAGTATGCAATGAGAGAAATTTTGCAAAGACAGTGGAATTGGCTACTCTTTGTTTACCATTTAACATGGTACTTTAAGTTTTATTATGAATAAATATGAAGATAATATGACATAAAACCTCGGCAATTAATTCCATTGAGGGAAAACAACATTCACAATTAAACCCAAAATATAAAATTCAGCCTTCATTCCTTCTGAAGAAAGAACATATTAACTTCTATCCCATAATTATAATATTATTCTTGGCAATATCATTCCCATTGTTAGACAGCGCTACGACATCATATTTTTCTAATGGAAGCTAGACCCCGAATCAATGGCCCAGTGTGTTTATCTTGGAATAGTTAATTACAACAAAAGAAAGTGGCGTGAAATCAAAGGTACGTGTAGCCGCCATTCAAAACTGTTTAGCCATTACCAGCAGACGCCATATTGTTGTTGCGGGTAAGGATCAAAGGATAAAGAGTATTATTAAACAAATAATCCAGTAATTAATCATATATGTAAACAATGAAATCGTTACCTTGGCTACATTGAATTATTCCCGCTTAAATTAACCCCAGAATGAAAATGTTTATTTATCAGGTCTCATTGAAAGATTCTGAAGCTTACAATTATATGTTTACCCCTTTAATATATTTTTTTGAATTATTGCCCTTGATGTGTTTTTCAACATATTGAATTTTTGAATTAAGAGTTTAACCTTTAGTATTTAGTTGATAATTTGAAAAATGAAATGAATGGAGTTTTACATCCTACTATTCTGCACATAATGGGTTACTGCAAATTGGTGACGCCATGCAGTGTGCAATGAGGGAAATTTACAGAAGGTGGAGACTTTAAAATACGGTCCAGATATGAAAGATGATATGCTCTGTATATATGCCGATGAAATTTAACATTTTGTTTTAAAATTCACTCTATATCAAAATTTCATTAATTTTTTTTTAATTCTGTCGCCATGACGCTGTCTTTGACAAGTTTATAATATTTTTCTTGACGTATTAATTTAATTTTATAAAATGGGAGCGTACAGATGTTAATTTCAATCCCGAATTTCATGTCACCACGGCGATGAAAGTGTCAGCCTTCAAGGCATAATCTGCTCTTGAAATATTGATTTTAATTAAAGGACAGCTTTGTAAGATGGGGGACTTGAGATTTGACAGGAAGTGAAAGGGATGGGAAGACAAAGACGCTGGCAAGTGACTCACTGTTAATATAAACAGTTAAATGACCAGATCTCAATTCCAACTTACGACATGATTATGAATCACATCCCATATTTTTTATCTTTTAAATTATTTTGAAGCCCCTTGGGAGGTGACGAGATTTATTTTACTTCAAATTCATTTTGGAATTGTCATCTTGGACGAAATTTTTTTTATTTTTGATCAGCTGAATTAGGTCCTTGAATTAAATAATCAAATCAGTTAGAAATGAAATGAATGGAGTTTTACATCCTACTCTTCTACACCTTATTGCTAATGAAGACATTGAAATGAATGGAGTTTTACATCCTACTCTTCTACACCTTATTGGCTAATGAAGACATTGAAATGAATGGAGTTTTACATCCTACTCTTCTACACCTTATTGGCTAATGAAGACAAGCAATGCCAAGCAGTGTCCACTGAGGGAAATTTTGTCAAGTAACATTTCATTTCAATCCGATTAAAATCAGGTCAGGTAAATGCTAGATTTGCATTTTAAGCACATGCCTACAAAAATTCTACTTGAAAATATATCAGAAAAATTCAATTATAAAGTTAGAGTGTCATTTCGTCTTCAGGATCGGAAAACACACACAATATTTTTTTTAAATTTTAATTTGATAATTCAAATAAAATTTGCCATTTATTTAAACTTTCGTGACCTTTATCAATCAATGGAGGCTAAAGATATGACACAATTTCTATGATTTATACCAGGCAATATTCAACCCAAATATCAAGTGTTCAGCAAATTGACGCATGTCCTAAATTTCATAGTATACGAGAGGCAATTTCAAGATAAATGATCACCGGTCCAACAATTTTGACAGATTGATATTGAAATGATATGTGATCATAATGTTCAATGACCTTTGGATTTCTAGGCGTCAACTAATTCTTCCTTATAAGTACTCATTACTTGATAACAAATCTCTCTTTCTACGTAGAATTATCAAATATTCTTAGTTGACACATCCAAGATATTATTTAGTAAAAAGTGAAATGAAATGAAGGAAATCCTTCTTAAAGTAATACTGTGTCTTAGAATGGACACAAAATTTAAGTTCTCAAGAATGGTCAATATGTGTAGTAGGCTAATGCTGCTGTCCTGGCAAAATTTCCCTCATTTACACAGCATGGTGTTGCCGTAACCATCATCATTAGCCAATTAAGTACAGAAGAGTAGGACGTAAAACTCCATTTCATTTTATTTTTAAATTTAAATGCAGTAAACTTTCGATAAAAAATAAATCAAAGGAAGGGACTTGTTGATAGAGTCACAATTATTAATTGAGAGCTTAATATCCAGACACAATCTATTGGTTTGTCCCAGCCTAGCAGATTGACATATATAAAACAACGTTAAGTAGGTCTAATACCTCTTCAATCTTCTATTCTAATTTATCATTGTCAAAAATATGATCTCCTACATCGAATTGACATACAACCACGCAAGTAGCTAGGGAGAGGGGGGGGGTGGGCTGTGGGGTCAATGTCCTCCCCAGAATCTTTCTTGCCTTCCCCCCTCTAGAAAAAATGTTGATAGTGTTCCATCAGAGTGGGTAATTTGTTCTGTACCCCTCACAGTAAATAAATTTGACTAACACGCAATATGACAAAAGTAGTTTTTGACCTGTCCACAAGAACAGTTCAGCAGACGACAAAACAGTTTTAAATTCAATTCTTTGTCATTTTCCAAGAAAAAAAATATCAGTTTTATCTTTACCATGCTTTCATTATGATTTTGAATCATAAAATGAGTTGTTTTTCACGCTTGATTACGTCATTTTTGTTCGAAACTGTCGTCAGAATGTGTTTTATGAACCAATTAAATGTAATTTTAATGAACATCCACTCATAAAAGCCCTTTGAACGATGTAATGCTTTGTAGAAATTTTACACGTTGACACATTTGAATGTTTTATTTGTTGTAGAGGTAAACGTGTTGCTTCACGCACGCAGTCTGAAAAACAATTTGTAAACAGAAAGGGAAGTACAAGTTTAGTCTGCTTTATTTCAATATAGAAGAATGACTTCCTGTCTCCATTCTCCATTATAAAAATCATTACAAAACATCATAATAGTTAAGCCTGCTTAAAGAATTGATGACTATCTATTATTCTCTGCCATGAAAGCCAAGGTGTCAATTGTTTGTTGTCATGCAAGACTTAAAATTTCTGTTTGGTCGACCACATAATCATTAAAACAAATATATACTACACATGTATAACAGAAATGCCTTCTAATCAAACTGGTTAAGAAGTCACGCAAAGTTATGAAGTCACGTGAGTTAAGATGTCACAAATAGAAATATTGAGGAGTCACAAAGGATAAGGAGTCACAAAGGATTAGGAGTCACGAATGTTAAGGAGTCACGAATGTTAAGAAGTCACAAATTTGTAGAAGTCACAAAAGTTATACAGGATTAGAAGTCACAAACAAACCATGAAAACCATGGTGTCAATTATATTTTTTAATGCTATATTTAACCAAATATTATTGTAACAATTATGCTTGCTTTGTGCTGAGGTTTGCTTTTTGTAGAGAACTGGTGAAGAAGTCACAAATGTTAAGAAGTCACACAAATGTTAAGAAGTCACAAGAGACAGCAAATCCTATAGAAAAGACAACAGTCAAAAACCAAGATGTCTGTTACCATGTGATACTTAATAATTATCTGTTCTTTAGAAAAACAATAAAGATGGTTTTTGTTCAGAGCTGATTAAGAAGTCATGATAGTTGAGAAGTCACAAAAGACATTAAAACCTTTTAGAATAATTCTTTTCACACTTTTTTAAACATTCTTTTAGTTATTTTATGTCTTCACAAACAAAAGAATATCCGTAAATAATGTGTTGAAATACAACATGATGCTGTTACATGCCTAATGCAGATTCTTGCTGGGAGATCTATGGGGGGAGCAATTGTTTTTCCACTTCTCGGGCAAGTTTGATGGGTGGAGGGACGGCTGATATGGATCTAACAGAAGACAAAACATCTGTGAAAATACAAAGATATCATTTTGTTTGTCAATTGTTAGGTAAAATCACTGTTTATGTTCCACATCTGTCCTGAAAATCTTGTTTAACACAAGTGCATCCTGGAATTCTTTCATTTTTACAGACATCTTGATGAAATGATATGCCATTTTTTTTCTGGTTGCCAAGGTTATCATAGATAACTAAGAAAACAGATATAACTCCATGATGATTAGAATATTCAAATCCTAACTAAATATTTCTGTAATCTTCAAAATCTTTCTTAGAAAGTCTCAAAAGTTTTAAAGAAACAACTCTATTTTACAAGGATAACAACTTAGGTTCACAAGTCTGCCGTGACAGGGATCCTTTCTACCAGCTGGTCCTTGGCCAAACATCTTGGCATTGATCTTTCCCGGATTATCCATACCCATCTACAGCTGGGTGGACTGGAATTAAGAGTGAAGATGGCTTATTCACAATCCGTATCCAAGCAATGATGTCATGACGTTAAGAACCAGAACTCTAACCGGTGTGCTATAAGGACAATATGCAAGAAAAACACCCAATTTCAGAAATCATTTTCTAAATTTGTAAACTAAAGCAATATTTTGAGTTATATATCAGGATTCTTCAATAATTCCATATTGAAAAAAATGGCCGTTAATCTATATACAAACTACAACAAAGTTTACCTTGAAGGCACCACACTATTGTCTAAGTAGCAGCAGATGTCAGTCGGCCAAAATTGTTTGGGTGTTACACTGAGGGGAAAATACCCACTTGAAATTTTGCACTTGAACACCTTTCAATGAGACATAGTTTGAAACCTTTGCAAGTCTTTCCCTCTGAAAGGGTTTGGGTCTGTATTTTCCATTATGATATTTTCGAGTATTGATAAATATTCCATACTTTTTTTTTTCAAGTCAAGTTTCTTTTTTTCTGTATTGCCGAATGTTTATTGCTTTCGGTCATGTCAAAACTTGACAAAGTGTCTAATCGTTTGTATGAGACAATAAACTGAGGCCCTGTGTGCTACAGACTATGCATGTTAAAGATCCCTCGACAATTGGAAATCCCCAAAAAAGTATGCTTATGCCGGTGTCCTGACAAAAATTTCCTTAATTGCACCCTGCATGGTGTTGCCCGACTTCATTAACCCATTAAAGGTGCAGAAGAATAGGATGTAAAACTCCATTCATTTCATTTTAATTTCGGGTGTGTTCAGTCTTATTTACATGGTAACATTGTAGTAATTTTTATCCAGAATGCTCTGCAATAGATAGCCTTTCAGCCAACAACCTGGCTTGAATTGGAATCTTCACTTCAAAGAGAGAGACTAGAAAGAAACGAAGCTGAGGAATGGTGGAAACTGTTCTTTTAGAACTTGATATACAGAAGAAGAAGTGAAGAGGTAAAGAACTTCGTATTGACTACTTAGCACAAACAATGAAAAACATACCGCCTTCCAGACAAAGAAATACAAACTAGTTTCGTTCCTTAAAAGACATCAATTGCTTTAAAAAGTTTACATTTTTTTTTATCAAACTAAACCTTTTTTTTTAGTGACACACAAATTTAATTTTGAATCACCACTTCGACTTATTAAGTCAAACTTTTAAATCAAATGAAATGAATGGAGTTTTACTTCCTATTCTTCTGCACCTAATGGTCTAATGAAGAAGGCAAATTTTCAAAAAGCCTGAAATATTTCAACTAAGCTTTCAAATCCCATTTTTTTGAAATGTATGACTTCTTAAGTCAAGATTCAAAATGGATGTCAACTAGGCCTTCATTTGTGTGTTATTTCCATATGCCAAGAGCCATAGAATTATTTAGTGTGTTTTTCCATGTAAGAACCATATATAACTTCGTATTGTCCCATGTTCGACTTTGGACTGCCAGAATTCTAGCATCTAAAACCAACTTCCTGTATACATTTACCAAAAGGAAACTCAATTCCTTAGTAACCAATAGGAAGATTATTTAAAGAAATAGACCCATCTGTTTAGAAATCATGAAACATATCTCTATATAAACTTCATACATTTAAACCGCGATTATTTTTACAGGCTGACAACTGCCGCTTTATTCTTGAAAACTTAACATAAATAAAATCCAGATTTTAAGAAATACTGTTATCTGATTGGACAACAAAACTAAATTTAAAATCAATTTTAGTGATTGACCAATCATATGACTGGAACGCTAAAGTCATGTGAAATCTTAGCTCAAAATGAAAAGAATGGAGTTTTACGTCCTCTTCTTCTGTACCTAATTGTCTAATGAAGACAGGAAACGCTGTGATGTGTGCAATGAGAGATAGCAGTATAAGCCTACTATGTTTCGGAATTTGCAACTGTTGAGGGATCTTTAACGTGCACAGCCTGAAGCACACGGGGCCTCGGTTTATCGTCCCATCTGAATGATTAGACATTTGAGCTTGTAATTCAATTTCAGCTTGAATAGCTTTCCAGTATGATACTTGTTGCTATGACAGGGCCTGTCTACAGTCCTGTTAACATGGCGACATGTTTGATAAAATCATGACATTTCTACCATTTTCACTTCCACAATTACCCAGCATTCAGAGAACAGTTTCATAATAATAGTGTAAACAGTCTGCCATGATCTCAGACGCGAATTAATGGAACTCGACTTAAAAGAGGAAATTAAAGACATCCGTAACCTTGGTGAGAACAAAATCAATTTCTATGGCAGCCATTTTGTATGCTTACTTTAAACTGCAAGAAAATCTAGTTTCAAATTTTATTATATAAGGTTCAGGAACAAAAAAAGAAAGTAAGGTTCACAGTTAAGATCCTTTCTACCAGCTGGTCCTTGGCCAAACCTCCTGGCATTGATATTTCCCGGATTATCCGTACCCATTTACAGCTGGGTGGACTGGAATTATGAGTGAAGAAGACTAATTCAAGGTCATGGAACTTTCAAACGCCAATCAAGATCTGAACCCACAACCACCATTTACTCAACGTAACCAAGCAAATGACGTCATGTAAATACCAACGCTCTAACTGACTGTGATATAGACCTTCACATAGATTATTGTTTCGTTGGCTGATTTATGATTCTATAATTAATGGTCCAAGAAATGAATCAAGATTAGACCATTCACATTTATTTTGTTCCCAAAATATCTCCTCTAGACCATCTAAAATAACATTCGAGCATTGAGAAGAAAATATGGCAGGCAACAGCAGTTTGTTCGAAGTTTTAATTGAAACAGAATACACCTATAAAATCGTGGAATCACAAAAAACAAATCCCACTCTAATTCTTATCAAAATATTGCATTTGACATCGTAGTGCCAAACATTACAAAAGTTTTTTAAATTTTTTCAAAAATTCTTTGTTTTTTGTTAAGAAATTTACATGTTTCTAGAAAAGTTCTATTAAAATTTCAATTTTTTTTTCATATTTTCAAAAATTGTGATTCCATGCTTTTGGGTTAAGAAAATTAACTTATTTCTTGAAGAGTTCCGCTGGAGGTTACACAAGTTTTTTTTACTTTTTTCAAAAATTCTGATTCCATGTTTTGGGTTAAGAAATTTACATTTTTCTAGAAGACTGCCTCCGATAAATAACATAAAATATTCACCTCCTGAAAGAAGAGCTGATAGCACTCTGTTTGACTCCAACTTTTTGGGTCTTTTGGGTCAGAGAGTAGTGTGTTTTGAGATTAGAAACTACAAGTAACAAATCGTCAGGGTTAAAATATCACAAAGATAATAAAACTCAAGTTAAAATAAGCTTCTAGAAGATCCAGTAACAAAAGAAATTGCCATCCATTGTTTTCTCAGAAGATAATTTATCCTTTGCAGAATCACGAGTGCCAAGATGGCAAATACTTCTTTCATTTCAAAGATATAGTTTCACTGTGTTTTTTTGTTATTTTGAAAATAATGAAAGATTCATTTTTAATTGCAGTGACGAAAATTTTCCCATTTATCATCTCTCCGAGTCTAGTGGAAAATTAACTTTATCAGAGAGCACAAAAGAATCGGCCCTAGTTCCTTGCTGTTTTAACTTCTTGTACATTGATTTTTGGTAATATTTTAAAAGCCAACGGGAAATTAATTTTTAAATAAAAAGTTTAGAAACAGTTGTTCAAAAAAGGCTTATAAACTTATTTGAATGGTAGCCGATTGTAGTAAGTTTGCTCCAATGATCCAGGGTTTCCTAGTAAGTTGAGTTTTAATGTGTAGAGCGTAGTGGCTCAGTGAGTAAAGCTTGCTCACTAACCTGATGTCCAGGGTTCAATCCTAGTATAGGTTGAGATAATACTTCAACCCTGTCAGTAAAGAGCTGTAGTGGCTCAGTGAGTTAGATGCTTGCTCACTAACCTGAAGGTCCAGGGTTCAATCCTAGTATAGGTAGAGATAATACTTCAACCCTGTCAGTAAAGAGCTGTAGTGGCTCAGTGAGTAAGATGCTTGCTCACTAACCTGAAGGTCCAGGGTTTAGTGTCAGCAAAGTTCGAGGTTTCCCTTGTCAGTGATGCAGATTGGAGGGGCTATGGAAAAAGAGTCTAGTTGATTTGGTTCGGATAATGATCTGTGACACTGTATACAGAGTAGGCTAATGAAGCAGTCCTTCATTCTACCCTGCATGACAATTAGCCCATTTTAGGTGAAGAAGAGTAGGACATAACTCTATTCATTTCATTTAACTTAAATCAAAACCATCAGTTTTATTTCATGTTTTGCCGTAAAAACAAAATTCTCTGTATACCAACAAATTCCTCTTAAAATAATACACCAGACTGTCCTGTTTCCTACTATGAATGGACTGGACTGGTTTGTGAAAACTTGATTCAGAAGTGAATTTAAATTATTGTCTATCAAAAATTCCAATGATATTTCTAACACTCAAAAAATACATGTTATCAAAACCTTTTGAACTTGATATCTATTTTATCATGCCAATTTTTAGCTGATGAAAATGGAAGCCATGGGAGGTAGATTGAAATATATGAAAGAAAATTGGAAAAAAAAGTGTTTATAGGAGTTTAATGTCTACCTTTGTGTTACAAGAGATGTAGCAAAAAGAAGTCAGCCCAAATTTTTCGTTTCACATTTTCACTTAACCGTCTGTCAGGCTGTAAACAACAATATTTTACAAGGATAACAACTTAGGTTCACAAGTCCGCTGTGACAGGGATCCTTTCTACCAGCTGGTCCTTGGCCAAACCTCTTGGTATTGATTTTACAAGGATAACAACTTAGGTTCACAGTTAAGAATCCTTTCTACCAGCTGGTCCTTGGCCAAACTTCTGGGCATTGATATTTCCTGGATTATCCAAACCCATTACAGCTGTAGACTTGCTGCTGATGTCTTTCCAGTTCCATTTTTTTACGAATAAGTTTCATTTTTCATTGGTTATAAGATCGTAACTAGGGTCTTAATTGGTTAATTTCAAATTGAACATGTGGCAAATATGACCTCATTTGTTGGTATACGACAAAATATGTAATAAAATAGGAATTTTTGGAAATTCTATAACACGCTACGCTACTAATCATTTTTATCCAAATCTATATTGAAATATATAACATCTGTCTTCAATAGCACATATGGTGCAGAAGAGTAGGGACGTAAAACTCCACTCATCTTATTACTGATATCTTTAAAAATCAAATTATGAAAAATAACACGCTACGCTACGAGACAATTTTTATCCAAATCTATAATGTCAAAGATTACAAAGAACAGAAGTTGAATTTGACGCCTCGTGACAAGGAAATGAGATAGATGGGAAGAGATGATACGTAGAAAAAGAGGGTGATCGATGGAAGAAAATGGCCTGTATCTAACATTCCATCTCAGGTTATTAAATAAAAGCTGATCTGTCTTATGTAACTGACAAAAGATACGATGAGATGTACAACTCCAATCAATTATATCGCTATGAAAAGCCCATCTAAATGAAAGAAAAGATGGACGTGAATCAATATTCTAATAGAAAAGAAAGAATAATGTTTAAAAGAAAGCCGTACATAATCTTTAATTCATTTTGTTTAGAATTTATCAAGAAGAGAAAAACACGGCCATTTTTACTTCCAGGTTAGAAAGAGATTTCAGCTTAAAGATTTTTTAAGAGGATTTCCAATATGGAGATTTTGTTGGCCAAATTAAATACAAGTTTATGAGAAAGAGGAACAAATTAGATTTTTTCCGATGTTTATTATTTGTGGCTCTTTTCCTATTTTAACTATTATTTTTCAATAATTTCAATGCACATTTATCTTGGTTTTATAGCCTTCTTATGTTTTCTGACCACTAACATAAACAGACTATGCATTACAAAGAATATTATCCTTTCAATCATTCCCAAATTAATAGGCTAATAAGAACAGGCAACGCCATTCAGTGGTCAATGAAGGAAATCATGCCAGGACAGCGGCAATAGCTTACCGTCTTTGCCATTTTTAACTGTCGAGGGATCTTTAACGTGCACAGGGTCTTGGTTTATTGTCGGATCCTTACACCTCGATTCTCTTTCCATTTCCAGTTTTGCACCGCTGTTATATTCTTTGATTGGGATTTGGGGTAGTGAGGGGAGAGCCAAAGTATTTTTGGTGCAGACGAAGATACGCAGAAAGAACCAAAACTCTTCCAAGTTGAAGTCTGCAGTGAGAATTCGGAAATTTGAAATAGAAGTAATGAATCGAAAGGAATGGATTTCACAATACATTTATTTTCATTACGTCTAATTCCTGTATTTGGATAGGTAATTAGATTAGCAGACGGATGAATACTTTGGCTTTTTACCCACAAAAAAATCGTCTGCTGATGAAAGAGCCATATTGGATATTCTCTGTTACATTCATTAAGGAAATTGCATTACTTATGCTTGAATGCTGCCATTGTCAAGTCGCTTTAGAAAAATTTTATGATTCTGGAAAGGACTTTTGGTCTAGCAGACAACAAAATCAAATATTGAATCGAGATGGGAGAGAGAATGTATCACGTCTGATCATCTGTAAGCTCATTCTAAATATGCGGTTTGAAATGGTCTTACTAACTAAATCATACTAAACTAAACCCACTACACTTTGTGTTGTAAATGAAATGAAATGGATATTTACGTCCTACTCTTCTGCTCCTTATGTTCTAATGAAGAGAGGCAAAACCGTGCAGTGCGCAACAAAGGAAATTTGATGGGGCAATGGCTTAAGCCTACTCTATTTGTGATTTCCAATTGTTGGGGACTTTGCTTTGACAGGCTCTTATTAACCCGTATTAAACTAAGCCCACTATACTTGTAGGCATGGAAATGAGAAAAAAGCATCAATCACGATTGATTTGATTTGATTGGCTGCGATTTCCTACAAAGATTTTAGGACCAAGTTTGATTGGTCAATATTTAGTAATTTTCCTCACTTGTATTACCACTGCCTCGGGGAAGTATGACAAACGTGGGTGTGGTTTGGACAAGACGATTATCTGTATGAGTAACCCAGTAAAAGATATCCCTGTTAAACATACAATAGACGATTGTGTTTTAATTCACACGTTGACAGGTAAATACATCACAGACAAATATTGATCCAGTTAAAAACAGGGTGTTTGAAGAACTCATCATTATTCCAAGTGCTGCAATTGACTTAATGGAGAGAATTTTCAATTTGTTTTTTTTATCGTGGGCATTTTCATGTTAGTCGAATGTATTTTGACAATAAATGGAGAACGCTTGTTAGAAAACAATGTCGATTGATCTAGCCATAATAAAAGGCAAACGATTACAAAAATACTTAACGTGCACTCCCTAGATTTTACTATCCATGCTGTGCACGGCCACAATTTGTTTTTAATTGTTATGCTAGCTTGTCTTTATAATTATGTTTCAGAACACCACACCTATAGCAGTCGTTAATCACGGATCGTAATGACTTAATTATAGTTGTACAGGTTCGTAAATTAAAGTGAATTTCAAAATGGACATTCATTTATGAAAAGATTAATTGACACTTAATTAATCTCATAAAAATTTATTGAATGGATAGAATCATTTTGCCTGCTAAATAATTTCTTACTGCTATATGTCATTGTGATTCCTATGAAATTTTAATAATATTTGGCTGTCATCATTAGCCCATAAGGTGCAGAAGAGTAGGACGTAAAACTCCATTTATTTCGAGGAAATTTTTGTAATTTTGAGTTCATTAGCCCATTAGGTGTAGAAGAGTAGGATGGTAAAGCTCCATTCATTTCACTGTCTTCATTAGAAGAGTAAGATGTAAAAATGCATTGATTTCAATGAAATTTTTGAGAGAGTGACGATTTGAAATTCCATGTTATTTTTGAAAGATTAGTTTAAAACAGACAAAACAAGCTGGGCTATACGTACAAATAACGCTGATACCGGACATTGAAAGAATCCAAATGAGTTAATAACAATTTATAACACCTTGTAACACCTGTATAACAATACACTTCCTGTTTTCTATCATAGCACAGATTGAAGCAAGTCAATCATTGAATTTAAACATTTTATGTTACGTGAAGCCGACATATTGCAGTTTGTATCAAAACTAAATGATGGAGAGTCAGGATTACAACGTTTTCTTCCCAAACTTGATAAAACAATGTGTAGACAAACCAAGAAGTAGTATATCTTTATTTTTGTGTCTACAGGGGTGGGCCCAGGCTTTTGTGAATTTAGCCCCACCAATTGTGTTACGATATTGGACCTTCAGTGCTTGGCTAGAGTGAAAACGAACGCCTGTGTTATAATCTCAGTAATATGACGTAATTGCATTATTAGCCAATCATTGATTAGATCAATTGCCGGTATCCCTCTAGGCTCATGCACGCCACCATTCATGTAAACAAGCACCGCTTACAATATAAGTTATCTTATACTTGGAATTAACCTCTTAAAACAAATTGTCCTTTCTCAGAAACTTCTTCAGTTAGCAGAGATTGATTAATTTACAAAAAATACAAGATTAATATTTTGATTGGGATTTTGGTGTCTCGGAATCATCAGAAATATGATCGGTGCTTCTAATTTCCAAAAGAGGGGGAACTAGGACAAAAAATAATAACCCTAGTACCAAATTTGTCCTGGCCTTATCTATGTTCTATTGAGTCAATTTAGATGGTTGGGAAAATCCTTGCATCATGTGTTTTAAAATTTTCACACTTTGAAAAAAAAATCTATCGTTACCCGATCTCCCAATTTTTCAAGGCAAATCTCCCGATTTTTTTTTTTCATGACCTGAACACATGATTGCTATTGACACCTTGTTTCAATGTATAAATTATATTCGTTATTGCCCAAGGTTACTATGTAATGTGTAAATATAATAGATTGAAACACAAATCATATTTTATCATCAAGTCTACAGGGTCTATATACACTGATCTCCTGTCAATGGAGATAAGAACGTTATAACTGTTTGACCTGTGGCAGACACAAAGCTAGAACTTTGCTGATGTGTTTGGCGCCTGTATTGAATGAGTGATAAAATTCATTGCATATTTTGAAAGGATATTCATGATATAATTTATAATCAGGAATGACATGTTTTATTTTATAATTGAATGGAATTATATTTTCTTGTAGGTTGTTCATCGAACCTGTTGTGATATTAAACTCTAATGCAGTATCGTGTTGGATCCACAGAGGAACTGGTAGAGGCATTATCAGATCATATTTATCAAAGTACTTCTGGTAGTTCCGTGGAAAGATTGTGAGCATAAAGGTTTTTTTAAGTCAAAAATTCGAACCTATAGGCCTACTTATAAGCTATAAATACACAAAGTAATATGCTTTGCCTGACCTTGACCTTCACCTTAGCAACCAAATTGATCTTCAACTTCAACTTACCTGAAAATATAAAAATGAAAAAATCAGAAACATATTGAACAATTATTTAAGATAAAGACATGGGTGGGCATATAATAAAAGGGCGAAACCCCAACATTGTTATCTGTGGATTATCTACCCTTTCCCTTTCAAAGACAAGGACTAGATCAGATACAGCAAATATAATAGCATCATATATTACACTGCGCTATCTGTTCCAAGATTAGAACTTACCACCATTCTAGACTTGTTGAAAACTGAAAGATAGTAACAGATTCTTAGCAAACTGTCAAAAAACATTTTCACAAATCTTTTTTTCATTGCCACAAAATCTTCGTCTGCTTTTGAAACCAAACAACAAAAACTGTCAACGTTATCAAAAATCTTGTAGTCACTTCGTATACATGCTATCTTATCAACCTTTGCCGCCAAAATTACAACACAATCTGTGTCTGCTTTTTGTTGATTAGCAGGCCTGTTTGACACTGTCAATCCCACATACCGATATCCTATAGATAATCATACTTCTCAACATTTACAAGTGCCTGTCACACGAATCTATTTCTAAAAATCTTAATGAATTCAAGATATGTTCTAAAAATAAATTCTGTTATCTTTATTTCATTAAATATATATGACCTCATGATCTCTTCTGAGAATCTTGCAGTAAACCTTGAAGGAATACTGCGTCTTAGAATGAACATAAAATTTAAATTTTAAACTTGGTCAATAAGAGTATATGTTCATCAGTAGATATACCTGCTGCCATAAATAACATAACAGAATCCTTATATAATCTGATAAATCTTAAAAACTTAGTAATTATCCATAAAAATTATACACTTGTTCAATAAGAGTATATATTCATCAGTAGATATACCTGCTGTCATAAATAACATAACAGAATCCTTATATAATCTGAAAAATTTTAGAACTTAAAACTTCATGTCCATTCTAAGACACAGTATAGGTCAATGGAGATGGATAATGCCATGCAGTGTGCAATGAGGAACATTTTGCCAGATCAGTTACATAGCCTTCTCTATCTCTAAATATCAGGTACTTATTTATTGAAATATAGAAGAATAAAAGTTTCATTCACAATAAAAATTTTATACGCCCACCAATATATTGGGGGCGTATATTGTGATCGCCCCATCGGTCCGCCGGTCTGTCGGTCTGTTCACATTTATCTTGTTTGATATTGTGTTGATTCCTTTCGCTCTAACTTTACTGAGTTCACATGCATATCTGTTTTTGTTTGGCTTTATGTAAATTAAATATAAACAATCCAAATCCAATATTCATTTGTAGAATATCCAAAAACATAAACAAGAAATTCAAAAGAATGTTTGCAATTATTTTCAACTTTTTTATTAAATATTGAACAAGGCTCTAGATGTTTAGAAAATAAAAATGTAATATCTTTTCTTCACACAAACTAAGTTGTCTAAATTAGTAACACTTCAAAAACAATTTATTTAGGATGAAAGTGAAAAAAAAAATTTTCTGGAAAAATATCTTTCAAGTAATTAAAAATAAAATGTGAACAATTTTTTCCTCCCGGAATTTCTCTTTCATTATGTTTCAAATATCGTAATTGATGCTCGTACAAATTAAAAACCAGTCTATTTTTTCACTTGCGGTAGGATTTAAATGAAGTTATCATAGTACCTGTAACACCTGTACAGCTAGCAGACGGCAAGAAAATTCAAAATGAATTCAAATGAAGCGAGAAAATAAAAGATAAACCGATTGAACCTCTATTTAAGATTTACAAATCCTCCACCTTTTAGGAATGATTAACTATCTCCCTAGCATAGATACAGGTAGCCGCGGTGGGCGGTGGCTCAGTGAGTTAGATTTGCCCTAACCTCCCGAGCAAAGGGCAAGATAAACTTTCATATTTTTCAGCTCAGTTTCCATCTTGTCAATGATACAGTTCTGAGGGACTGACTAGGAAAAAGAGTCTAGTCGTTCAGATCGGACAATAAACTGAGGCCCTGTGTGCTACAGACTATGCAAGTTAAAGATCCCTCGACAGTTATAAATCGCAAAAAGAGTAGACTTATGCATGCCTGTGTACTGGGATAATTTCCCTCAGTGCACACTGTAAAGCGTTGCCTGTCTTCATTAGTCAATTAGGTGCAGAAGAAGAGGAAATAAAACTCCATTCATTTCATTCTATTTCTTTGGCATTGATGCATACTAGTGACAGCTGGTGGCTTATAGAGAAGGGAAATTGCATTTATAAAACATGCATTTTTCATTGTCTTTTATTTACAAAGTTTTTCCCCCTGTCCTCCCCTCCTCTCTTTAAAATAGATTAATAAGTAAGCTGGCAGTGGCCCCTCCCAAACCAAAGTTCCGCAGCTGCCACTGTATCATACAGTGCTATAGTAAACCTGTTACAAGACATGTTCTTCACAGCTCTATGGTGTGTTAGTATACTTCAAATATCACCATAGTAAAGTACCTTAGTTCTAGCACATAATGACATTATTTCCACTTTCGTTCAAAGTAAAGGTGATTAACATAGTCATTAAAACACCATTATTACAGGCGAAAATATTCCACTTAAGTCATATCATAAATTCTACAGTTGAGTTTCTTGACAAATTTTCTTCAGAAATCTGGACTATGTTATCAACATACTATTGGTAATTACAAATGTATACAAATTGGTTTAGGGTGTTAAAAAGAGATATTCTCCTATAGAAGCACTGGCCTAGGTCACAAGTATTAGGTGTTAAAAGAGATACTCTCCTATAGAAGCACTGGCCTAGGTCACAAGTATTAGGTGTTATAAGAGATACTCTCCTATAGAAGCACTGGCCTAGGTCACAAGTATTAGGTGTTATAAGAGATACTCTCCTATAGAAGCACTGGCCTAGGTCACAAGTATTAGGTGTTATAAGAGATACTCTCCTATAGAAGCACTGGCCTAGGTCACAAGTATTAGGTGTTATAAGAGATACTCTCCTATAGAAGCACTGCCTAGGTCACAAGTATTAGGTGTTATAAGAGATACTCTCCTATAGAAGCACTGGCCTAGGTCACAAGTATTAGGTGTTATAAAGGATACTCTCCTATAGAAGCACTGGCCTAGGTCACAAGTATTAGATGTTATAAGAGATACTCTCCTATAGAAGCACTGGCCTAGGTCACAAGTATTAGGTGTTATAAGAGATACTCTCCTATAGAAGCACTAGCCTAGGTCACAAGTATTAGGTGTTATAAGAGATACTCTCCTATAGAAGCACTGGCCTAGGTCACAAGTTGAGACTTTGCTATGAATTTTGAGAACTATTACCCTATTTAGTTTTGTTTTCTCCAAACGATTGACCATTGATATTAATAATTTCATCCCAGCTATTTCACAAACAGATTTTTGTAATGTAAGCGGACTTGAGTCCATTGTCATTGAAGAGTGAAAAAAGTCACATAGTAACAAAACAGACTCCATTTTATAAAATAGCTAGGCATATTGGCCTCACTAGAACGGAGAAAAATGAGTGCATTACTTTCATGAAATCACAGCACATACTTGGTCATGATTTGCATATCGTTGCCATAGCGTGACTTGAGAATGAGGTCATGAATTTTGTCATAACTTGGAAACCATTTTTATTGCTTTTCTTTTCATGCCAAAATCATGTTTTCTTCGAGCAAACTTTTCAAAATAGTATTATTATCGAGTGTCGAAAATAGAAAAAACTCAGACACATTTGTTTGGAATTTTACTATCAAGATTTTGAAGCAGAAGTCATAATTATAGCCAAAAGACACTGTCACCATTTTCAAGATGAGAACAAAAATCAATATGGCCGTTTGATTTTGTGAAAGCCCTGAAGATTTTTTGACATGGAGTAAAGTGGATTAAATTTGTTACAGACTACTGGTTGATATAAGGTATGTTAATGCCATCAATAGCGTCTGCTTCATTTCAGGTTACCGGAGGGAATTCTGGGGACTAAAAAAAATGTAAAAACATAAATAATTCACTCACTCCGTCTGCTGTTTATAGAATTTAATCAATCATTTAATTTCAAGACTTGGTTTGACAAACAAAAGGACGGAAATTCACATTAGAATTGGCGTCGGAAAAAAATTGGCGAATGTACTTTGATATTTTGAAGACAAACAAAATCGATTAATATTAAAAGAAAAATAAAATCAATTTGGATTCTAGGACATTTTGTTGAAACTAGAGCAGAAGCTGTACAGTCTATATCCTTACTATTACCATCTTCTCCCTAAAAAATCTAATGATTTTGGGATTTTCTCTGAAGATTTGCCAGCAATCATTCTTATTCAGAGAATAAAGCCTGACTTAATAGAATAACTTATGACCCCCGTTACCCCCCCCTCCCAAAAATTTCAAAAATTACTCCCTAGGTTGAAAACCCCCTGATCTACAACTAACATAATATAACCTGACCCACACCTATTCCCCACCCACCCACAACTCTTTCATATATTTTTGAATTATTGAAAAATCTTTTGAAACTATTTTATTCCAAGAGTCAGTGTGTCTGCCATTTGCCTGATAACTTTATGATTTTATTTTTGATAAAAATACATTTGAGTTGTCTGATTGACCTAAAAATATGACCGACATAGTTCAAGCAGACGCTTCAACTCTTGAAATACGAAAATAGGAATTTTCTCACACTTATTTGTCTAGGTTTATTTATCATTCAACACATTTTATTTTCTCATTATACATCAAATGATTAAGTTCCAACTTCAATCAATGACAAGAGCTTGGGGTAGCAGACGGCAAAAAATAAATGGTAAGTTTGTGTCTGTGTGATTTGAAAGGAATGTTTATGTTCCGTTGTTTTGAAACATGTTAGCTAATAAAGTTATCTTCATTATTAGAAGTTCCAGGGTTTAAGGGTCAAGATGAATTTTCAAATTTTTTCAGATCTGTTCCCTCCGTCAGTGATGCAGGTCTGACATGGAAAAAGTGTCTTATCATTCAGAAGGGATAATTAACCAAGGCCCTGTGTGCTACAGGCTGTACACATTAAGATTCCTTGACAGTTGGAAATCGCAAAAAGATTAAGCTTATACCACTGTCCTGGCAAAATTTCCCTCATTGCACACTGCACGTAGTCATTATCCCATTAGGCCCAGAATAGTAGGACGTAAAAGTACATTCGTTTATGGGGGAACTCCCATGGACAATTACATACACATTATAATGAACAATACACAGAACTAACAAAACTGAAAAATGAAATTATAAAAAAATAATGGAACACAGCATGTTCACATTAGACTTTTTGCAATTCCTAAGATATTCTTCACTTGAAGTCTTGCCATTTGTAATAATCTAAAAGGTACAAACTTTTTCATTTTCATTATTATAAGCTTTCCTTTAATAAGTTTTTGAAGATCCTCTTTGAGTACCTAATTAAAGAAGAAATGTCAGCACATCTTTAGGTTAAATCTTTCATCATCTACGCTTCAAAACAAGTCCAACAATGTAATGAGCCAGTACTTGCGTTATAATATTCAATGACTTTTGTGTGCCAAAAAGTAGAAGTAAATCAGGAAAATATGAAAACATTTCGGGAGAGACAACGACAAAAGAATTTATATTGATGTGAAACAAAAGTGAAACGAATGAAAAGAAAACAAAGATGGAGTCTGTTAGAGAGAATTATTTGTTGATGTTGCTTGGTTTTTATATTATGAATATCATTAGAGGTATTGTAAAAACAGAGAAAGACATCTTTAATGGCTTTTAGCCTTTGGTTTTGACTCTTGGCATAGAGCTTTGTATCAACAAATTCTAATAATTTTCCTTTTGGAGTAGGATCAAAGTGAACAGATATGAAGCTATATTGGTTTTTTGTTATTTTGTCAATGTATTATTTGCGTGAAGGCTAATCATCATTTCGCCTAACTGCTCGATTAATTAGTGTACACTCCAACTGTTAGCGTGTTCTTTTTATCTATCAAACCATCTTTTAATCTATCAAACCAACGTGCTAGCAATTTGTACGAAGGTAAACCGTTTGTTATATTTATTTCTAAAAGGCTACCTAAAGATATAATACACACACACATACACAATTTTTTAAAGAGGATTGATTTTGGCATTCTGACTTTAATGTTAGACCAACAACTAGGTAAGTATCCAACCACTTTGTTAGGATAAGTATAGAACAGGGGTGTGAGAACGCTAAGACGAAAACACCCACTAAAACACTTAGTATCTATGGTATCTGAATGTAACACAAGCCACGAAACCTGTCAAATCATCTTTTCAGACTTCTTACATTTTCCTTAACTCCAATCCATCTTGGCCATTAGTCAGTTCGAAACAAGTTTGAAACAAGTTCGCCGTGCTCAAGATGTTTTCATTTTTCATAACTCACTGACATGGAGAATGTTACACAGAAAGATGGCCTGACATAAAAACGAAACAAATGGACGTTTCGTCATACCAAAGCTTCAAGATGATAATTACCCTAAAACATATCTTCTGAGCAGACGCCAATATATAATTCAACACGAATCAAAATTTGACTGAAACTACCTTAATTTATTGAAACAGGCGTGAAAAGTGTCGATCAAATGTAAACTTTTCTAATGTTTAGTTTAAAAAATCTTTGGCCATGTGGCCAATTTCAGCATCAATTGTGTGCTCCTAAGATGCCATCTTTGTCAATAATTTAAATATACATTTCTGACAGCCATTTTTATGTCGTTAGGCGATAGATCACTTAACTTTTTATAAACAAGTGGATTTATTTGTCTCCGTGTCTAAACCTGAGATTGAAATCTACTAGCTTGGAATAGTCCTCCATTTTTTTTCTGGCTGCGTAAACCAAACAACGAACCATCATCCAAACAGACAAAATAGACCGTCTGGTTTTGTACATTTTCGCAATGTTAAGCTATTATGAACTTTGTCTCATACCTTGACATCATTAGACACTTTTCTTGTAATTTAGTAATTGGATTGCGTTCTAGCCAATCAGAGTCCACAACAGAGAGACTGTGAACAAACACTATGACTATGTGTATCGAAGCCATTGATTGGCTGTATATCCTAGCACACAATCCAATTAAATTGCTGCATTCTAGCATACTTCGGTGATGCTAAAAAATACCTCATGATGTCAAGGTATTGGACACAGTTCTAAATATCGTGAAATTATATAGATGGGTGTTTTCAAGATACAGTCAGTCACTGACCTTTCCACTTCATCTTTCAGGTCTTTAAGATCTAACAGACATCTTTTTGACATCGTGTTTCCTTTCCAGTGTAATATTAACCAATCACAGAATGTTACAAGATTATCATGTCATATACAAATGTCTATGAATTTAGACATATACCTCTCAATACAACATCAAAGAAAGGAATTATGAAAGACAATAGCCAAGAATTCACTTCTGAGGTACTTATTTCACTCAAATGGCCTTTTGTTGCAAAGTGAGAATGTTACTGCAAATTCTTTTAGAGGGTTCACAATTTCATGTGAAATACAAGTAATTCCAACTGGTGCGCCTCATTTTTACACAAAAAATGATCTATTCGCAAAACAATGAGAATATTCAAAATTATCAGCAATAGTACTTAAGTTAAATTTAAGAGTAGAGATTGCCTTAAAAACTGAAACCAACAGCACGGAATCATCCAACTTATGCTAAAAAGGGAACGTTAACTTGTCATCTACCAACAACTACCTAGTTTGTGATATCAGCATCAACTGGAAGCAGACGTTAACTTGTCACCTACCTACCTAAATGTATCTCAAGGAATAAGAAAAATATTCAAACATTCTGCTGGCATTTTGTAGTGAAACCAGCAAGATTGCTGTCTGTACCTCAATCAATATACATTAGTTTAACTTGATTTGCAGTTTGTTTATTGTTGGGTTCATCATGCTGTTAAGACACACCAGTACATCTTACATAAATTGAAGTTGCCATGAAACATATTGTAGAAAAAACAGAACATTTCATTCAGTTTGTTTTTTAGAGTTCTTCTGGTTGATTTCAAACGTTCATTCCACATCATATTTTTGACAGACATTATTAACAGCGAATTCAGATCGTAATATTTGACTGTCATGTTTAATTAATACATCAGAATTCTCGTGGATAAAAACAACAGCTAAAAAAAATGGCTGGAAAATGTTAAGATGATTTTTCTGTCTTCTGTTGAGAGTGTTTTTATCGTTTCAGCAAAATAAGTTAAGACTATTGATAATGTTCTAACACACTTACAAATGTTTTTTAAAAATAGGACTTATAAATTAGTTTTTCAGACGGCACTCAGTCAACAGCTTATAAAGCTTGTAGTAATATCGTGCACTGTTATGTAAATATAGCTGAAACCATTACCTAAATACTAATGGTACTACTACCAATACAAAAGCATAGGCACAGGGTGTATAGATCAAATGTTCTTTTTAACAAAATAATAATCAATAATCAATTGTATTTTTATGGATAATTACTAAGTTTATGATTTATCAGATTATATAAGGATTCTGTTATGTTATTTATGACAGCAGGTATATCTACTGATGAATATATACTCTTATTGACCAAGTTTAAAATTTCAAATTTTAGGTTCATTCTAAGACCTAGTATTCCTTTAAGCAGTGGATAGGTAGTGTATAGTGTATAGCAGTTTCGGCCAAGCAGAGTCCGTCTGCATATTTTGACACTGATAAAAGGAAATGGTGGACATGAAACATTTGTATGTTGAAGATAAGTGACAAGGTTTGAACTTCTGTTTGGATTGTGAAGCATGCCTTATCCTTCATCATTAACATGATCTCTCTTCATTCATATTGATACACGTTGTTTAACATGACAGGGTCCACTAAACAGCCCCTGGGGTCAACTAAACATCCCCTGGGTCAACTTGTTCTGTTATATAACCTTTCCTTATCATAATATTGACATCCCAACCCCAGTCAAGATCTTTGTCTAGGTCTATTAAACTAGGATAAATATACTCCTATCAATTAAGGTTAGATTGTGAACACTCTGTGCCCATTAACCTATATATAGCCCAATTGAGGTTAACCTTACATGACCTTATCTTGTAAATCTACTAGAACCATTGTCATTGGGACAATGAACCAAGCCCCTGTGTAGACACAGAAAGTTTCAGTTTTATAAATCTTCATCAAAGTTTTTTTTAGCTACGAATCCTAATTTGAAGGTGTTGTAAAGTGCTCTACAATTTTTTTGGATCTACGAATCTTAATTTTCATAATCTGAAACTAAGATGCATTCTTACCTACAAATAATACTTATCTACAATTACCAAAACATACCTAAACAAATTCAGCCATGTTTTATTTCAATGCAAGTATCAAGTTCTTTTTACGGCAGAAAATATGTTTAACTAAATGAACTTTGCTGAAGCAGAAGTAAAAATAGACTCCATTTTATTTCTTTCAGAACTGGAGGTTTTCTCATAAAAAAAAACTGCGAAAGACCTAGTTATGATACAGTATGATTTATGATGCCAAACATTTGCAGAAACAATTTCTCTTGTCTTCACTTGTTATTGTCGATATGGCAACCTGGCACTAGTATGATAAGCACCGTTGATGTATCAGAATTATCAGACGGAACCTTCAAACCAGTATCAGTTCCATTTTTCTTTTTGATAAAAAACTGCACCATGCCTCGATCATTTTTTAAATATATTTCAACATGAGATGAAAGTTTTATAGGATGACAAAGTGTTTTCTGAATTAATTCTACCTGGATGATAAAAGCTACACCCTTTGTTTTCAGATGAATCGGTCAAGAAAGAGAACAGACTGTGCCTTGTTACTGAGACACAGAAGCCTGTGATACAATATTATAATGAAATATGAAATGAATGGAGTTTTACATCCTACTCTTCTGCACCTAATAGGCTATTGAAGACAAGCAGTTAACGGAAGCCCTGTGTGCCACAGACTGTCCACGTTAAAGATCCCTTCACAGTGGCAGATAGCAAATAGGCTAGGCTTATGCTGCTGTCCTAGCAAACTAGCCCCATTTCATGGCGTTGCCCTTCTTCATTAACCAAAAAAATGCAAAAGACAAGGACATAAAACTTAATTCTTTTCATGTTTAGAAATATGGTCTTGTTTTTAACCCAGCCTAGTTACAAGGATTTAACTCATTGGTCAAAGATTACCCATGAACATTCCGAGGGGAGAAAAGTGATGATAGGTAAGTATTTAATCAAACAGAAATATTAATAAAAGAGCATGACATATGATTTCTCGGCCAATGAAAACGCTACATAGATAACCTTTCAGCAGACGGCACCAATTAGCATGAGTCAAATTCCAGCTTAATATGTTTTTTTGAAAAATTACTTGCTGATGTTTGATATCAATGGAATTTTTGGCCAATATAGATGCTTTACTGATAACCTTTCAACCAATGTCAACATCAACATGCTTCTAATTCTTGCGGTATTTGGTTTTGGAATGTTTTCTGTTGATTGGAAATGACATGATGACAAGTGACCAATCAAAATGCTTCAAATTTTATCATAATATTTAAACTTTTAACGCTTTAAGTATGATAACAGGTAAAGAGTTAAAGATCGTGAAAAATCTACATTTTACTTGGAAAAGAATTCGGTGTACAAAAGAATGGCACCATGGTAATTTTTCTGAGAAAGAAAAGAAAAGAAACAAATATATTTTACAAGGACAACAATAAAATTATTATACAAAGTCTGCTTTCAGTTTCAGCTTCTTGTATCTTTTCCCAATCTAGAATTCATCTCATCCTGCCTAACATTCTATTAAAGGGATACAGTGTCTTAGCATGCACATAAAAATATTGTTCTCAAGAATGGTCAATATGAGAATTTATGACAGCAGGTATATCTACTGATGAATAGATCTCTTATTGGCCAATTTTCAAATTTAATGTTAGTTCTAAGAAGCAGTATCCCTTTAATTGGGAGCCTATAGTTGGAAATCACAAAAAAAAACGTCTTCATTAGCCAATTAAGTGCAAAAGAGAAGCACATAAAACTTCATTTTTTTCACTGTCTTCATTAGCCTATTAAGTGCAGAAGACTAGGATGTAAAACTCCATTCATTCCACTGTCTTCATTAGCCCATAAGGTAGAAGATAGGATGTAAAACTCCGTTCATTTCACTGTCTTCATTAGCCAATTAAGTGCAGAAGACTAGGATGTAAAACTCCATTCATTCCACGGTCTTCATTAGCCTATAAGTGTAGAAGAGTAGGATGTAAAACTCCGTTCATTTCATTTCTAAATTAGGAATGTACTTTCACACCATTTACACTTTGATATTTATAAAATTCGCGAATACATCCCCTGCTATGAAGAGTAATTTATGTCGCACAATAAATGTAGGAGACGCCTAAACCTCATTTGACAAAATGTCACTGCTTACATTAGGTAAATAGATAGTAGGTCACGGGGAGAGTATGTGAACTGCATATCAAATCAGATATAATGTATTCATTTAGAACCATACTTAAATCTTCAGGTACACACCACAAATTGGATTAGAATTTCAATATATTTGAGATTTACACTTTTTTGGTTGAAAGGGAAAGAGATTAAGAACCAATAGGTAAAGAATTCAAAAGGATTTGAAGGAATTACGCAATTTTCATCTATTGTATTGCCTCCATGGGCTGAATGTTAGACAGGACCATGTCCTTGTGTATTGGTCCTAAATCTAACCCATGTTAAATACAGAGTCTATGTTTGCTCTATGAGCTGAATGTAGACAGGACCATGTCCTTGTGTATTGGTCCTAAATCTAACCCATGTTAAATACAGAGTCTCTGTTTGTCTCTATGGGCTGAATGTTAGACAGGACCATCTATATTCCAGACCTAAAAAATGGGGAATCCGTCCCTTTAACCTGATTAAGCTACACCACCCCTCAACATGAAAGGGATAATAGGTCTTAGAATGAACAGAAAATTTGAAAATCTTAAATTTGGTCAGTAAGAGCTCTATTCATCAGTAGATATACCTGCTGCCGTAATAACATAAAAATATAAATAAATATCCAAAAAACTTAGTAATTATCAATAAAGCTGCATTTGATCATTGAAAAACGCTTCATAAATTGATTAAGCATTTTTCAAAAATGACTTTGTTTTGTGAGTTTTCAAGATTTTGAGGGATTCTGTTACTTTATAACACCAGGTAAGTTCACTGATGAATTTAAACTCATATTGACTATTGTTGAGAACTTAAATTTTATGTTCATTCTAAGACACAGTATCCCTTTACATATTAAGATATTTAAGTGAATTAATACTTCAATATACATAAAATGGCACCTAACATATTGCAAGATTTATATAAACAATTCTATATTTTCATTTTCAAGAACATGTAAAGAGCAGAAATGAATTCTAAAAATAAACACACATCTCAAGTTGTTGATAGAAATTGCATATAATGATATTTAACCCTTACAACACGAGGGCCCCGTTAACCCATCATTTAATTATGCAATATGTACTTCTTCTTCAATTATTTTGGGCAAAATTTCCCTCATTTCACACTGCATGGCATTGCCGATCTTCATTAGTTCATAGCCTCCATTAGGTGCAGAAGAGTAGGCCATAAAACTCCATTCATTTCATTTTCATTTTCTTCAATTTTCAAAACACTCTTATAAATCTCTGAGAAAAAATGGAAAATTTCCAATGGCAGCAGCAGACAATAATGGAGGTTGACTGACTGAGTCAGATACAGCAACCAGCAACAGGACAAAGATAATAGACGTATGGAAGTCTACCATTATAGGGCTTTGATTGACTACTATCATACTCTATAGATGAAACAACCCATTAATGATTCATCTATTTTCTTTATACGTCTGCCATGTTTAGACCTGAGCTCCATTCAATTCACAATTCACGTCCCCTTTCATCACCTTACTCAGTCAGTATTGTATATGGTTCATTCACGGTGTAATTGGCTTGTGTGATATTTTGAGTCAACAAATACATGTGTGTCCATCTTTATGTGGTCGGCCCGAGCTACACTTAACGTATTAATCAGCCAGGTTTAGGCAAACCTCTTCACAATGATAACTTGAATGAGTTCTAAACTTTATTATTCAACTTGTGAAATCAAACAAATTTAAACCGCCATTGACTACAGAATTAGGACTAGTTTTAAACAGGTAGTTAATAAGTCAAATACAAAAAAGCAAGTCAGGTGATAAATGTAGATCTTTTGTACTGCAGCCTTGACGATCAAATAAATGTGGTATATTTTTCAGTTTAATCAAGGCTTATTTTTTTAATTTAATTTTTATTTAATCTAGGCTTATATTTTCAATTTAATCTAGGCTTATTTTTCAAATTAATCTAAGCTAAATTTTTCAGTTTAATCTAGGCCTATATTTTCCATTTAATCTAGGCTTATATTTTCAGTTCAATTTATATTTAATATAGGCCTATATTTTCAATGTAATCTAGGCCTATACTTTCAGTTTAACCTAGGCTTATTTTTCAAATTGAATTCATATTTAATCTAGGCCTATATTTTCAATGTAATCTATATTTAATCTAGGCCTATATTTTCAGTTTAATCTAGGCTTATATTTTCAGTTCAATTTTTATTTAATCTAGGCCTATATTTTCAATTTAATCTATATTTTAACAAGGACAATATTTTAAATCTAATGCTAAGCCGGTGCTTCTATTGAAGTGTAACACTGGATTATAAATCAGAGTGGCAGGTTATCCAGTATAATCAAATTAAGAATAATAATATAATCAGTGACCTTTCATAATGAAATGCTCAAGATATAGACTAGAGAGGCCAATAAACCACAGTGTAAATAAGACTTAACATTACTTAAATAATCACCTAAATAATCAGGTTCTAGTTAATATACACAAGGGGTATATCATAGGTACTTAAAGGGCCAACAACAAGGACTTCTTAAGTTATAAAAATGAAATAAATGGATTTCTGTCATACCCTTCTGTATCTAATGGGCAATGAAGACAGCAACGCCATGCAGTGTGCAATGAGGGAAATTTTGCCAGGACAGCGTCATGAGCCTACTCTTTTTTCGATTTCCAACTGTCAAGGGATCTTTAACAAGCGCAGCAAGTAGCACACAGGGTAACGACTAGACACTTTGTTTCTATGTCAACCCCTCATACCTGCATCACTGACAACGGGACATCTTGACCATTGTTTTGATTGATCCCTGAACCCTCAGGTTAGGGAGCAAGGATCTAACTCACTGATCCACCACAGCTCCACTTTAATGATAAAGATCTGGTTTTAACTATCTAAGGTGAGTTACTCCCTAATCCTTATCTAAGTCATGATCTATTTAATCTAGGATTATCTCATCTTTATCTAGTTAATACATGGCTTTCTATTTTAGATCATAACTTAACGGCTCATGTAGTATTTTATTACAGTCATCCAATAATCCTTAAGTGAAATTTAATCATAATAAAATCTTATTGTGTTCTACTCCTACACAATGTTTCCACAAATTACATTGTTATCATAAGCTTATATTGTATACTACTCCTGAGTTTTATTGTACACAATGTTTCAACAATTTACATTGTAATCATCAGTTTATATAGTATACCACTACTGAGTTTTATTAACACAATGTTTCAACAAATTACATTGTTATCATCAGTTTATATAGTATACTACTCCTGAGTTTTATTTGTACACAATGTTTCAACAATATTACATTTATATCATCAGTTTATATAGTATACTACTCTGAGTTTTATACACAATGTTTCAACAAATTACATTGTCATCATCAGTTTATATAGTATACTACCTAACTCCATTTAGTTAAGTATGTTTTAGTACACAATGTATTCAACAAATTACATTGTCATCATCAGTTTATATAGTATACTACTCCTGAGTTTTATTGCATACAATGTTTCAACAAATTACATTGTCATCATCAGTTTATATGCATACTACTCCTAGTTTTATTGTACACAATGTTTCAACAAATTACATTTCATCATCAGTTTAATAGATACTACTCCTGAGTTTTATTGTACACAATGTTTCAACAATTTACATTGTCATCATCAGTTTATATAGTATACTACTCCTGAGTTTTATTGTATACAATGTTTCAACAAATTACATTGTCATCATCAGTTTATATGCTATACTACTCCAGTACAACGTTTCAACATTTTTACATTTTAACTTGAAGACTAAAATACATGTTACAAATACTTGATTAAAGAAAACTGATTTTTAAAGAAAATAATCAGAAAAGTCAAAAAGGATTTGGTCAAGCGTGACCTTTAGCTTTAAGGTTAATGACCTTGAGGGTAAAAATGGCTTCATTTCAAGCATATAAAACCAAGTTACTATTGTCCAAACATAATAACCAAATAATTTGTGTGTACAAAATGGCTTTACTACTTAACACGTTTCATTTCACAAACTGTAAGGTCGTTATAAGATTACCAAGAGGCTAACGGAAAATTCATATGACTTCTATTCATATATGGAAATTTATTCAAATCTTTCAAAAGAAATTGACACCCATTTTGAAGCTTGTGTTTAGTGTCCATTGAAGAAGGGTTTTGCAAGGTGAAAATATGTTACTAAATACATTTAGATTGTTGTCTTCAAACTTGCGGCAAACATCGTTTTTCGTTTTTCTCCGTCTCCATTTTGTACATTTGTATCTTAATCCTCACGTAAATAAAAACTGTGTTAAGTTAAACCACTGGGGCCTTATTCTTGAAAACTTAACTTAAATGATTTTTAGCGTTGCAGTTGTCTGATTGGTCAATCACTAAAATTGTTAAGTTAATCCACTGGGGCTTAATTCTTGAAGACTTAACTTAGGATGATTTTAGCGTTCGAGTTGTCTGATTGGTCAATCACAAAAATTGATTTTAAATTAAGTTTTGATAATCAATCAGATTACTGTATTTCTTAAAATCTGGATTATATTTACGTTAAAGTAAAGTGAATTGGGCCAAGATTTGTTCAAAATGGAGCTATTATTTCTAGCGTCTGTTCAGGGCAATCTTAGGTCATGGCTTTATCTACCTTCTTTCACACCTCTGAAGAGTTGAGCACCTACTTATTTCTTAGATAAGAGCTTTGCATGGTTGTTCCCGATTGCGATCTGTCACAATAGCTAGGTGGGACGCAAATAAATATTGTTTACGAACATGTTTGAACGAAGTTTAACTACTGAATGGCTGGCTACATCTTGTAGAAGTCAAAGCCTACCATTGTATAACATCAAACACAAGTTAAGGAGTCTTGTTAGTGCTTTAACAAGTTTGTTGTCACCCAATAAATAAATTAATTGGTAAACTCCAAGATGGCTGAAAGCTGCGTCTGGTGAAAGAGAAAGAGATTGAAAAGACCAAGATAAAGATAATTAATTTTTAATGAGACCTGACATAATGAAATGTCGATGACATGTCACAATGAAGGGATGTTAAACAATAGGGAAAACTCCAACATTCAAATTTCCTCTCTTATCATTGTGTGTTTGAGATAGAAATAAAGTCTATTTGATCACAGGGTACTTGTGACATTTTCATGTGCAATGCAAAGTTTTCGCCTTCAAGCTACATGACAAAGAAGAACTTAAAATCTTGAGTCGATATTAAAGGGATACTGTGTCTTAGAATGAACATAAAATATAAGTTCTCAAGAATAGTCAATATGAGTATATATTCATCAGTGAACTTACCTGGTGTCATAAAGTAACATAATCCCTGGAACACTCACAAAAGTTAAAATTTAAAAACACTTGATCAATAAGCATTTTTCAATAATAAAATTTATTTTTATGGATAATTACTAAGTTTTTTTGATTTATCAGATTATATAAGGATTCTGTTATGTTATTTATAACAGCAGGTATATCTACTGATGAATATATACTCTTATTGGCCAAGTGTATAATTTTTATGGATAATTACTAAGTTTTGTTTGATTTATCAGATTATATAAGGATTCTGTTATGTTATTTATAACAGCAGGTTTATTTACTGATGAATATATACTCTCATTGACCAAGTTTAACATTTTATATTCATTCTAAGATGCAGTGTTACTTTAAGAGTTTTGCCTTGGGCTAAATTTCTTGTGATTTTTTTCTCTATCCATGTTTGCTATTTGTAGCACTTTGCCGAGAATACTAACTTCAATTAGTGAGAGTTTTTCCGCTGACATAACACGGCAACAAAGAAAATACAATCAAGGCATTGTTTGTCTCTTGTGATCTGGTTGCTAAGGAAGGCAATCTACCATTTTCTTTTCTAGAGAGCCACTTTTTATCTGTGGAATTATTAAGTACTTTGAAGAACTAATTGCTGTTCAAAAAACTTGAAAAGTACTGGAAGAACTTGGAATCAATTGAAATACATGAATATAAAATTAACCGCACTTACACATTCTCAATCTAACAATCCATGCCTTAAAGGAGCATCTCCGCCAATTTTTTGACAAGGTATGTTTGCCATTTGTTTGACAAGGTATGCCTGCTATTTGTTTGACACCATGTCTGCCAAAAAGAATAGTCTTATGCCTGTCGTGGTGAAATTTCCCTCATTGCACACTACATGGCATTGACAATCTTCATAAGCCAATTTGGTGTAGAAGAGTAGGATGTAAAACTCCATTTATTTCATTTTCATTTCATTTACCCCCCCTCCCCACCTTAAACATGTTGTTTAAAGCTTTAACAGGAATTATAAGGTATACAATATAACAATACATATATACACATTGATTTAGTGTATACACTCTAATATATACCAGTAACGTAACAGTTAAAGTACACTTCATACAAACTCTCTAATAATGGAGGTAAAATTGTACTATATTTATTTAAATGGTTCAAGAATAAAAGTTATTAAAGAAGTGTGTTATACCATAATTTATTTCTTTCTGTTCTTTTATATGTACCCTACGTTTTTAAATATCGTTTGAATCTTAAGAATGAAAGCGTTTTGTGTGTTTTTCACCATCAATGTATGGTTTTGTTGCAATTCAATAAGTCGTTCTGTTATATATCTGCCCTCCGTTTTTTAATGTCGTTCAAATCTTAAGAATGAAAGTGTTTTCGCCTGTTTTTCCATATCAATGCATAGTTTTGTTGCAATTTAAAAACCAATTAAGTAATAGTTGTTTATATACTCGAGTGCTATAACCGTTGGCCTAGGTTCAGCTTTAATCTGAATTGAATGAACCAGAGAGACACTAGTCTTATTTGCAGTTGTGTGATAAAAATAACACAGGTCATGTAGCTTCAATGTGAGCTATTTGAAAGGGGGGTTGTATAATTTGAGTGTACAAACAGCACGATATCTTTCAATGTGGTCCAATAATTTGATATGGTTATAACACTTCCTTCCTTTTTTTTCAGTTTTGTTGTGAATTGTTCAAGAGAGGCTCTTGTTAATAGGATACTACATCTTAGAACGAATATACACTTAGACTTTTAAACTTAAGTAAAAAGGTATATATTCATCAGTAGATATACCTGCTGCCATAAATAACATAACAGAATCCTTATATAATCTGATAAATCATAAACTTAGCAATTATCCATAAAAATGCAATTGAACATTTAATAAATTGATTAATCATTTTTCAATAAGTACTTAGTTTTGTGAGTTTTCCAGATTTTAAAGGGATTCTGTTACTTTATGACACCAGGTAAGTTCACTGATGAATATATACTCATATTGACCATTCTTGAGAACTAAAATTTTTATATCAATTCTAAGACACAGTGTCACTTTAAACACCAGAATATATTTTTTTAAGAAAAAACAGGAATAATATTTTCTTTAAATAAATTTAATACTGGAGTGAATTTTATTGGAATTTTTAAGTCAAATAGCAGCACATTAAGTTTCACGTAAAAACGGAGGAATTTCATTATAAAAACACTTATTTCTATAATATATAACCACGGTGCAAGATAAGACAAGCGCTGGTTTTAACATGAACACAACTGCCTAATCTAATTGAAAACTTACAACATTATATTAAATAAAATGACTGACTGCAAGTTTGATATTTAGAAAATTTTCTTATAATCTTTTATATTGTTTGCAGATTTCATGCATTCTTGATAAAAAAAAAAGAATGATTGGGGGGATGGGCTTCATTTAAATTACCCCCCCCCCCCATCTCCTCCTTAAGCTTGCACAAGTTTTCTTAAAATTAGCAGAAGTTTAAACCCTGCCTTTAAGTATCTATTGTCCATTTCCTTGCCGACCAAATATTGTATGTGCTCTTATATTGGGATATTGGGGATTGGGGATTGGGTTAACCTGTTTCTACCCCCCCCCCCTCCTTACACTCTCCTCAGTCTTCTTACACCCAACAGAAGTTTAAACCTTGGTTTGAAGGTAAATGAGATTTCCAAGTGTAAAAATAAATAGAAGGTTGGTAGTATGGTATTTCAGTACACTGATTGTGTACTCAGTCACATTTCTGACGTGTTAGGTACACCTTCATTGAGGAATAGTTTCTTTTCTTGAATCATTTTTTTAGATATTGCCTACCAAATCAGATATTCTATATTTCTTTTCTCTATTTCTTTTAATTACAATATAAGATTTTCTGTAGTTCAATATTTCATTTCTATATTTCTTTTAATTACAATTTATGATTTTCTATATTTCTTTTCAGTTACAATATTTCATTTCTATATTTCTTTTAATTACAATATAATGATTTTCTGTAGTTCAATATTTCATATCTATATTTCTTTTAATTACAATTTATGATTTTCTATATTTCTTTTCAGTTACAATATTTCATTTCTATATTTCTTTAATTACAATATAAGATTTTCTGTAGTTCAATATTTCATTTCTATATTTCTTTTAATTACAATTTAAGACTTTCTATATTTCTTTTAATTACAATATTTCATTTCTATATTTCAAAAATATAACCAAAAGATTCTACATAACGATCTTTAAACGAGATTGACTCCCGCTATTGTTTTCAATCTAACACATGTGACATGACGTCAGAATGTAAACAAATGTCTAGAAAGACGACACACTGCAATAAAACACGAGAATTCTTCTACAAACAAACATGTGATGTAACCCAATCACAAACTGTATCCTCGATATTTTCTCATTTAATGAGCGAACCTTTGAAAGAATGGAGTCCAGCTGAGAAATCTGAGTTTCTTTCACAAACAAATCGTAATTGAATGGTTACCACATGACCGAATGAGTACACCTGCCTTAATTATGACCATCAGTTCACAAGTGGGTTTAGCGTTTTCATCTAAATCAAAACATTCCCTCTTTTTACTCAATTTCGCAACACCGATTTCCTTTTCTCGTTTAGATTATTTCGGTCGGCTAGTAATTAGCAATTTGTCATTTCTGACTTTGTTGTTTTAAAGTTGGTAACAATCTGAAAAGATTCATTAGGTGTTTGAGTTCTGTTACACACAATGTCGGCCATTTTGATGTCTGACATAAGGAAATAATAGAAACAATTCTACAAGACAATTGCGGTGATGATCAACGATGATGGATGAGCTAGATAATTCAGATTCAAAAATTCATTACAAGGGTGATAACTCAAAAACTGTTTAACAAAAAATCGTCAATTTCGAACATGACCGCCTTCTAATCAATTCCAATGCTTACACCAGGTTTCATCAAAATTCATTCAAAATTGTAGCTTCTATTGTACCCACAACAAATGTTGACGAACCGATGGACATGGTCAACAATATTTTTATACTTAGTTCAGATTAGATATTCTCTGCGTAAAGTACTTTGGATCATTTTTTGAAATTTTCTAGTTTAGTTGATGGGTTGATTACTGACAATTTTTCAGTGACCCAGGCAAGTTAAAGACAAGTTAATGAGATTTTGTCTAATGTATGTTATTAAAGATCATTAGATGGCAGATATAATTGAGTAAAAGTTGTAGTATGACTATTTCATTATTGACATTTTCCTTATACCAGTCTTAACCTATTGACTATCAACACTTCACATATATCTTCCTTTCTTCTCCTAGCCAGTGGTCAATACACGATTCTTCTCAAACTAGCCAGTGGTCAATACACGATTCTTCTCAAACTAGCCAGTGGTCAATACACGATTCTTCTCAAACTAGCCAATGGTCAAAACACGCTTCATGTAAGAAATATAGATTATTTTCTGAGAGAGAGGATTACATTCTGGAAGAATTGTAGGCAAGGTATGTTTGATTGTAGGCAATCCTTAATTCAAATGTTCATTCTGAAAAGGGATTTCATCAGTAAACCATACCTGGTGTCATAAAGTAACAGAATCCCTGTAAAATCTGGAAAACTCTAATTTTTGAAAAACTCTTAATCAATTTATGAAGCGTTTTTCAATAATCAAATGCATTTTTATGGATAATTACTAAGTTTTTTGGATTTATCAGATTATATAAGGATTCTTTTATGTTATTTATGACAGCAGGTATATCTACTGATGAATATATACATGTTCTCTTATTGTCTAATGTTATGTTCATTCTAGGACATGGTCTTCCTTTTATGGCTCCTTAGGATCAGATTTCTAATTACTTTTAGCTGCTCAGAAGTCATTTTCTATTATCCACATTTATATCTACTTATCGGTCAATACCTAACATTATCCATTTTTAACAATCTGATAATTCTGATCATAAGTCAGTCCATTATCGTTGTCAATCAATACTACACTATCAACCTTCACACTAAACATAGAACTCTTATCAAGGACCTGTCACTACGGATCAGATCTGGCCATTGTTCGAGATTGTCAGACAACTCAATTGATTTTTAATGACAAGACGAGAGTCTTCGATATATTTCTAAAGGAAGTAGACCTCACCATCCTACACTTAGTATATTGATTTTATATTTCAATAATTTCAGTCTGACCAAATCCACTTCTGCTTCTTATGTTATACAGCAGCCATGATGGATTCCGTCTCAAAAAATACAACAGAAAGCTTCAAATGCGCTGTGAATTCCAAACAGACAAGTCAAACACTATTCATAAAAATGCCGGCAAACCCAATTTCATTATTCGGACAAGCACTTTATTCCTGTTTATTGGAAAAGATTATGAATCAAAAATAACTGCGCTACTAACAAAAACTACATTGCATTTTGCCGAAAATTCTATCAAAAACTGCGAAGCAATACTGTATATTTCAAACCCTGCCCTCCCTTCCTCCTTTTATAAGAAGGTCTGCTATAAGGCACCTCCCCCCTCCATCCACAACTCCTCCCTTCCTCCTTCCTTCCTTTTATATAGTATCTGTATAGTAACAGTGCAATGAGGTCTGTTTTAAGTTTAAGGATTTCATTGTTAAATTTTTCAGTAAGATCTTTATCATCTGTTCTTTAATACTTCTAAAAGTGTGGTGTGCTGCTTTTATTGTGTTTAACCCAGGGCTGACTCGAGTCACACCTCCTTTCCCCTAATTTCATTACGTTTTTATGCTAATAGTTGGCGTTTGATGCTTTCTGGGGTTACTCATATTAATGATTTCGAAAGTGGATTGTGTCAGGCTATTGTTTACTTCATTTTCTTTGAAATTTGATCCTGGTGAGACTCGTGTAAATTAACAATGGGTGATATTAAATGTTAAGTCCTAAATCCTCGCGTTCCTCCCCAGTCAGTTTTTCAAATTTCATTCAAGTCATCTTCTGAGATTTAGTAGAGAACAAATTTAAAAGAATACTGTGTCTTAGAATGAACATAAAATTTTAAACATGTCCAATAAGAATATATATTCATCAGTAGATATACCTGCTGTCATAAATAACATAACAGAATCTTTATATAATCTGATAAATCCAAAAAACCTTATTAATTATCCATAAAAATACAATTGATTACTGAAAAAAATGCTTTGATTTAAGTTTTTTAATATTTGTTTTATGAGTTTTCCAGATTTTAAGAGATTCTGTTACTTTATGACACCAGGTAAGTTCACTGATGAATATATACTCATATTGACCATTTTTGACATCTTATATTTTATGTCCATTCTAAGACACAGTATCACTTAAAGATTAATTCCAATTTTTGGGGGATGTTTTTCAGAGTGTAAATACAGATTTATTGTGAATCATTTAACAATAGAATGTGGTAACCCCTCATTATTAAAGATATAAAAGTCTGAAAGAAACCCTGCCGTCTTCACCCTTCTCTTTAATCAAGTGTAGAGCTTTTGTTATGGTATGGCGGCCATTGTTATCCCTCAACTTTCTCTGTGACATTGTCAATCGTAGGATGTTTGTTTAATATCAGTTCAAATTCGACCCCCTCCTCGACACCAGTCTCACAATTTCATTTGTCTCTCCCCGAAACTGGACTCTTCTTTGTTGGAGATTTAATCCTGTTTGATAGAAATCTTGCACAATCTTTTCATCCTTCCCTACTACACTCTTTATATGTCTTTATAACCCCTTCATTCTGTTTGTGATAAAGCAAACAGCCCGTCATGTCAAAATAAGCAGAATTAAAATACCATACACAGATACGCATTTTAAGCTCGTGTGTCACGTAAATCCAGATCTCATGAAGTTCTGTAATTTTAACTTTTGATCCGAAATATGAAAATCAAATAATTCCTTCAAAAATATCTCAAACTAGGAATTTTACTTTCAAAAGATAAGTCAACAACTTAATTTTCAAATGCAGAAAATTTTTGAATATATGGAATTGATGGCTCAAATTTCGACAGGCTGAAATTTCGACAGTATTTCATTTTGAACAAGTTTTAACTGTTTTTAATGATTACCTTAACCCTAAATATTTTAATTTCCTTTCTGAGACTAAGGTATGATTGGTCAAACTAATGGAATGTCTCTTAATGATATACTAAACTGTGAACACTATTACTGATTAACTTAGCTAAATATTACCTGTTTCTGAGACTAAGGTATGATTGGTCAAACAAATGGTGAAGCTGTCTCTTTAATGATATACTAAACTGTGAACACTATTACTGATTAACTTAGCTAAATATTACCTGTTTCTGAGACTAAGGTATGATTGGTCAAACTAATGTGAATCTGTCTCTATAATGATATACTAAACTGTGAACACTATTACTGATTAGCTTAGCTTCAAAATTCCAATTTCTGAGACTAAGGTATGATTGGTCAAACTAATGATGAAGCTGTCTCTTTAATGATATACTAAACTGTGAACACTATTACTGATTAACTTAGCTAAATATTACCTGTTTCTGAGACTAAGGTATGATTGATCAAACTAGTCCATTTTTATTAATATTATTATAGCATTTGATTGAAAAGGATGGATACATTGATAAAAAAGAGTAGTTATAGAAAAGGAAAAGCACACAATGCTACAGAGACTTTGATAAATATTGTTGTAAGGTTATGAAGACCAAATGGTTTGAATAATGCTTTTATATCTTCAAACTGGGAGTTTCCGGTCAGTTTGTTAAACAAACATATCTTTTTATTTAAGTTGTATACAGTCATTCCATCCAGTTTTCAATCCCCTTGGTCAAGGAGTTAGCTTGTTTGTCAGTCAAAGCTGAATTAGATGTAAAAATAATACTCGATTTCTTTTCATCCTTTTTAATCTGAACTTTTTTGTGGTCTGTGTCCTCAGGCGCAGATATAAAAAAAACAATCTAGTTTGGCGACTGAAAAATATTTACTTTACAAATTTGTTGGTTTCAGGATGGTGAAAATGAGATGAATCCAATTTCTAATAAGCTCATTCATATTGTCCTAAAAAATGGCCACCCATAGTGTTTGTTATTTAATTAAAACGAGCTTTTTCCCTTCATGCAAATTGAACTACTTGGTGAGCATGAATGAATGATTTTTTACCCAGTTGTTTTTCAAGAATAATAACCATTTTATTTGTTTTCGACATTCTCAAAACCAGCTTGAATCCTTCTAAAACCTATTTCTTATCGGTTTAATTTACCTATACATATGAGGTATGAGATTGACCAAGTTTTTTTCAAGATGCAAGTCAGAGGAGCTGACAGTGAAAAAGCGTTTAGTCGTTCACATGGGACAATAAACCGAGATCCTGTGTGCTACAGGCTGTGTACATTAAAGATCCCTTGACCAATAGAAATAGCAAAGAATGTAGGCTTATGCCGCTGTCTTGACAAATTTTCCACATTGCAGACTGCATGGTGTTGCCAGTCTTTATTAGCCCATAAGGTGCAGAAGAGTAAGATGTAAAACTCCATTCATTCCAATTTAAATACACAGGCACTAACAAAACTATTCATCTACTAAATTTACAAGTATATTGAAGTTAATGAAAAGAAATGGAGTTTTACATCCAACTCTTCTGCACCTAATGAGCTAATGAAGACTGAAGACCATATATTGAACTTAAGGTCTATAGAAATAAAAAACAGAGAAAAGAGATAAAAATCTATTCTAATTTCCTAAATGACCACAACAGATGTTGTCCTTCTGCTTAGCATAACAGAATTTGCCTTTGTGATCAACATGAAAGAGTCTGCTGTTAAGTTATAGTTACAATTTGAGAGGGTTTGAATGAGAAAGAGAGATTTATAGGCTGTGCATGACAATCTAGGCTACATAGTCTTGAGCAGTTCTCATGGATAAATGTACAGTATATCCTGCTTATACGACCACCTTTAAGAAAGGGCCGTTTTGATCATTCCCGGCATTAGCCTACTCTTTTTGCGATTTTTAACATGCACAGCCGCTAGTACACAAGGCCCGCTTTTTCATGTAAGTCCCTCCAACCTGCATCACCGATAAGGATTAAAAGGTCCTCATGAACTTTGCCAGGATTAAATCCTGGACCTTCAGGTTAGCGAACAAGCGTCTAACTCACTGAGCTACCCAGTCTCCCATGACAATAGATCAGAAAAAAACTCAAACTTTTCATTATCACACACAATGTATATATATATAGTAAAACAAATGGCACTTTTTGAACCTAGGTATTTCCATTTCAAAACACGCTGACTTGAAAAGCAAATAATCAATAATCAGACCTTCATTTGTAGAGAGCAGAATTTATTCTCTCACCTTATCTACCGTTCGAATTGTGTCTATATTCTCTTTATTACTTGGTCTATTATCAATACTAATGATTTTTCATCAATAATTAATGAGGGTGACAACACCTGGTATCCAGCTACTTCGTATTGTCGTCTGCTTAATGACATTCTGAGTGTGTTAGACGCCTGCTTGCTTGCTAACCTGATGGTCCAGGGCTCTAAGCTATGAGATAATACTTCAGCCCAGTCAGAAGGGAGCTATGGTGGATCAGTGAGTTTGACGCTTGCTTGCTTCCTTGCTTGCTAACCTGACGGTCCAGGTTCAGGCATAAGTCGCACTGCAATCTTTGGATTTTTTTACCTGGTTTTCCCTTCGTCAGTGATGCATTTCAGAGGGACTGACGTGGAGAGAGTCTTGTCATTTGGATGGGACAATAAAACTGAAGGCCTGTCCTAGCAAAATTTCCCTCATTGCACACTGCAGGGCATTGCATTAACCCCAATAAATAATCCATTTATTTAGCTGTCATCTATGCACATTCTTTACAACAGTTTTAACTTGCATTCCCACGGAAAAAAATTCTTTATCCTAAGGACGCGCATTCTGATGAATTTCATTTGAAGCCATCTTTAAATTCATCAAGATTTGGCAGATGGAAATCAATCCATAATTATAATTAACTTCAAATGCAATATTCCTTGGAGTCAGTCAAGCATGCCAGTTCCAATCAATACCAGAAACAATGGTTCCTGACATTGGTAACACTTAGAAACAAAAGGAAATTGCTATATCAATGATTAATATGAAATTTGAAACCAAAGCCGACTTCATTAGCAAATGTGATGGCGCGACTCTTTTAAAGACTGGCAATTATCAGGCAGTGTATTATGTCATTATATTGCGAGTGGAATTGACAAGAACAAATCAGCGCTTTGTTGTGTTATTTGACTTGAACATTATTAAAATTTGTTTGAGTTTTTATAATATCAAAACACGTTGAAAAACTAACTATTTTGGGTGATAAACAAAATCTCAAACTCAGCTTTCTTGATATCAAAAATATCTCCACTTGTAGATAGATCAGCAGAGTTCTGCACTTTTATTGAACCCCAACCTTTTTAAGCCCCATCCAAATGGAAATATGTAAAAGAATCTCTTACAATTCTTTCGTGATAATTTAAATCAAAAAAAAGATTGGAAGAGATTCTCTATGTAATTTCAATTGGATGGGGCTTCGCTGAACATCTTGTTGTCTGGTTACATACCAGGTCCGAACTTCATTTGAGTCTTTGAAAAATGGAAGTCGTTCAGATGGGGTAATAAACCTAGGTCAGGTGTTCCTTTGACAATACGAAACAGAAAATTCAGACTAATCACGCTGTTGTGTCAGAATATCCCTTATTGAGATTGCATTGCATTGTTGGTATTCATTATCCCATTAGGTGTGAAATGTAGGGTGTAAAACTCCATTCATTTCATTTTATTTCTATGCAAACATTCAATTTCTGAATATCATTAGGCATTCGAGACAAAGAACAACTCGCAAGTAATCCATTAAAAACAAAGACATGAATAATATGCAATATTTTTTCATTTTCGAGTAAATTTTCCAAAAAAAAATTTCCTTTCAGAAAGCATTCTTGTAGCAGACTGTAAAAGTGTGTCTGCTATTGTAAACAGAAATAAGACACCAATGAGTCAATAATATTGTGTGTTATGTGAAAATCATTAGCAACGGTTCACTGAGCACGTTTTTTAAGGCTGAAGGCAACTGAAATAGAGTGTTGCAAGCCACAATCGTCTCTGTTGTAGGATTACACTTCTGTATACTCGTCCATTTTCAAAGACTCGATCAAAATTTTGACCCTCAGTTAAACTGAGTTGAGCCGCACAAAAAAATGAAAAGTGTTAGAAAATGAAAATGAAATGAATGGAGTTTTACATCCTACTCTTCTGCACCTTATGGGCTAATGAAGATGTGCAGTGTGCAATGAGGGAAATTTTGCTAGGACAGCTGCTTAGCCTACTCTTTTTGCTATTTCCAACTGTCCCATCCAAACAACTGGACTAAAAACTGTGATATAACTCAAAAGTAAATGTATGGACTATCCCTTTAATTAAATAAGTTTTCAAGGAATTAAAAAAAATGCTGAAATTCCAGAACTCTTGGACTAATAAGGCATAACGATCATAAAAGGATCAATTGATTAATACCTGAACAGATCAATGTTAGTTAAAAGCTAGGCTAGTGTTCCTGTCATAACATATTATTGATGGCAAAAACGGCAGCCATCTTATTTCTAACTTCGACCACAATTCAAGTCACCTATAGGGAAACATATATATTCATTGATTAAAACGCATGACTCATAGATAGCAGGTTGTTTTTTTTTCGACGATATTTTATCTTACGATAACTCGGACATGAGGACATTGATGAGCGTGACATGTCGATGTATGAAAAGATCTCTTCGATTAACAACGTCGTTTTCTCATTCCGTCAATTTATGGATTTAATCAAAGAAAACAAGATGTGTTGAGAAGAACGCTCAATATCTCTCTTTTTAACGACTGGCATATGAAACAGCAATTTGAGGAAATTAAATTGAAAACTATTTGAAAATTATGTCCCAAAAAAGAGGTAGAATCCTCTAGAAATTTAATAAATGGACACTTAATACTTGAAAGCAAAGTGCAATTACGATTTTTTAAGCCATTGATATTAAGGACATTGACAATTGATCGTTTCTGAAATGTCAAACACAAAAATATAACATTTATCTCGAAATGTTATTGCATTTATCAGAAATGAAATGAAATGAATGGAGTTTTACGTCCTACTCTTCTGCACCTTATGGGCTAATGAAGACGGGCAACGCCATGCAGTGTGCAATGAGGGAAATTTTGCCAGGTCAGCGGCATTAGCCTACTCTTTTTGCGATTTCCAACTGTCGAGGGATCTTTAACGTGCACAGCCTGTAGCACACGGGGCCTCGGTTTATTGTCCCATCCGAACGACTAGACGCTTTTTCCATGTCAGTCCCTCCGACCTGCATCACTGACAAGGGGAAACCGGGCTGAAAAATCCGAAAGTTCATCTCGACCTTTGCCGGGATTGAACCCTGGAACTTCAGGTTAGCGAGCAAGCGTCTAACCCACTGAGCCACCGCGGCTCCCTATTGCATTTATCAGAAATGATTATTAAAGTGATACTGTGTCTTAGAATGAATATAAAATATAAGTTCTCAAGAATGGTCAATATGAGTATATATTCATCAGTGAACTTACCTGGTGTCATAAAGTAACAGAATCCCTGTAAAATCTGGAAAACTTACAAAACAAAGTAATTACCTACTGATGAATATATACTCTTATTGGCCAAGTTTAACATTTTTTAATGTTATGGGTTATATGTTATATAAAACTATATGGTTAACAATTGTATCTAGATATATATTCTCAAAGTACTAAATGGCATTCAAAAGAGGTTTTATATCTATATACCAGGCTACCCTGACCTACTCCATTATTTCTGCTAATTTTTTTAATAATATTTCCAGCATGCATGAAATAATTACATATTTATTGATTGGAGAGTATGCATTCAGTATCAAATCTATAACACAATAGAAACACAGCGTTCATTTCCACGGCATTAAAATACATTAAAACATTAGAAGAATATATACATCATACTTGATTACTCCTAAACAAAAGATATTTATCAGTTATATGATCAAATTTGAATGACAGTTCATATCGTATATTACAGAGACCAGTCAGGTTGACAGAGGTCACATTGTCACATAGTTCTGTTTCAGCAACCCAGCAGACGGCAAAGCGTTAAATGTCAAATGCTTATTAAGTTAACGGTACAGGGTATACATATTTTGTTTACACTCAGTGTTCAAAGGGTTAAAATTGTCAACATCCGAGATATTAAATTGACCACATACCAGATACTAATATAGTCAACATCCCAGATCCCAAATATTAAAATTGTCAACATCCCAGATACTATTATTGTCAACATCCCAGATCCCAAATATTAAAATTGTCAACATCCCAGATACTAATTAGTCAACATCCCAGACCCAAATATTAAAATTGTCAATATCCCAGATACTAAAACTATAACATCCCAGATACCAGATATTAAATTGTCAACATCCCAGATACCAGATATTAAAATTGTCAACATCCCAAAAAGATATTAAAATTGTCAACATCCCAGATACCAGATATTAAAATTGTCAACATCCCAGATACCAGATATTAAAATTGTCAACATCCCAGACCCCAAAGATATTAAAATTGTCAACATCCCAGATACCAGATATTAAAATTGTCAACTTTCCCCCACATACAAATTACTATCAACATCCCAAATACCAAAAACTAAAATTTACAGCAAACCAGATATCAAAATTATCAACTAAATTTGAGAAATAAAAATCATAATTGTATGCATTAGTTAAAAACCTGATTTCATTAAGGTCAAGAAACATTTTTAAGTGTTTAAAAGGGTAGCTAACATAAACAAAGAAAACCAACACTTTAAAAGATTATCACTCACAGAAATACCTTAATAAATGTCCATTAAAGGCCATTTTAGCTTGCATGTGATTCAGGCCAACCTGCACTGTTACCATCATCAATAGATAAAGTAGGTCCATATTGAATAATGAGTTATTAAGAGATCACTGGTCAATAAGATATCAATTTAAAAGGGTGCTAGAGTTACCTAACATGATTCAAGTCCCTGTGTATAATCGTGGGTAATATTACAGTCATGTAATCATAACAAATATTAGGGATCACAGGGGCCTGTAATAACAAACTCAGTCAACTGAAAGTGTTTATTAATTGCTCAATAAACAGATTAAAGTTCCATTTAAGAACCATAGCAACCAAATGACTTCTGTGTTTTTACTTGTTATTCAATATTGAGGGGGACAGGATATATCAATTTTCTTTTCAAAACCCTTTTAAAGCTTTCCCAGAATTTGTTGATTTCGTTTGCCCCCATACTGAGGCCCTTGACTACATGTTTAATTATCACAAAATGCTCTCTAATTTGCTAATTATCTAAAAACCAGAGAGTCTAAATTACTAAATTACCACGACAGTTGAGTCAGTTTGCCCTTAATCTGTACCTGCAGTCCCTGGAGACTCGCGCCACCCCTGAATCTATAAGGGTCAGAATAAGGGCTACTAGCCAACAATTTGTACCCCCAGTCCCTTGAGACTTGTGCCACCCCCCAATCTACTAGGGTCACAATAAGGGACCACTAGCTCACAATTTAACATGGTCATGTCCAAACTTCAACCCATGAGTATCATTAGCCCAATTTTGCAAAAAAGTTCACAATTTCAAATTTCCAGTCAAAACACAGAAAGTTATGACTTAATAGCATACAAAAAAAACTAGAACAGTGAGTGAGTGAGCGAGTGTTTTTCTACCGTCTAATTTGAAAGACATTAAATATGGAGAAACATGTGTTAATTACTGTTTGATCAAGTCAAAAATATACTTCTGCACCAGCTGTGATGCTGTGAGAGCCATGTTTGCTCCGTGACCTAACACCCCTAACACAACATGTTCGTAATTAAGAGAAAATTCAACCAAGCATTTAATTATTGCAAAACATCTTGTTAAGATGGCTTATTTATTTATATTTATATGTTGATATGTTTGATAAGCATATTGATAACATGTGTAAACTTTATGATCTAGCCTCCTCCAATATTGAAGAGCTGAGATGTTAGTTATGTCCCCTTGGGACCGCTGGCAAACAATCTGTACGCCTCGCTGGCGTTATCTCGATGAACGACTTGGGTCAAATAAAACGCAATTTCCATGACCAAATATTTTACAACCTTGCGCCTGGACTTTTACTTCTCCCATGTTGGTCGTTGTTAGAAATGAAACCGCATCATCCACGCTTCAAATTATAATCAGCAAGCGTGGAAATTCGAAACTTAAATAATTATCAGGAAGGATCAAAGAGAGAGTATTATATAAGGTGATCAATAAGGCTCAATTACTGGTGCTCGTAAACAATTATTATCATAATATAATACAGACAGGATCATATTAACAATTAGATGATTGCTTGTAAACACAAATTTACATAAGTCATTAGAAATGCAATGAATTGCACCTTATAGGCTAATGAAGAAGTGCTGGAATAGAACCCTCGACCTTCAAGTTAGGGAGCAAGCATCTAACTCACTGAGCCACCTTAGCATGAGAAAAGAAATGAAATGAATGGTGTTTTAGTCCTACTTTTCTGCACCGTACAGTATGCAATGAAGGGAATTTTGTCAAGACAGCTGTGAAAGCCTTCTTTGATTTTAAACTTTAGATAACACACCTGGTCGTGTTTTTTTGCCCCATAAAAACAACTCTACACTTTTCCATACAAAATACAATTTTAGTGAGTCAGACTATCTAGGCTTTCCATTCAATACGCTCTCAGCTATTGAGCTTGCCCCGTCTTCATAAGGTGTACAAGAGTAGGATGTAAAACTCCATTCAGGTCATATCATTTTTAAGGTGTTGCCTGTCTTCATTAGCCCATTAGGTGCAGAAGTGTAGGATGTAAAGCTCCATTCATTTCATTTTCCACTGTGTTTGTAATAAAACCATCCACAAATTTCACAGTATAAAACAGAATGTATCAGATTAAAACCCAAATCTTTCCCTTTTCTAGAATTAAAACTTTCTACATATTCACTATAGATTGAAACCACATCAGTTTTCTCATATGTTGACACCAGCAGTCTTTTTTCCATGTACTTTCTGAACTATTCCCATTTTAGATTTGTCATGTCTTTTCTGAATATACACAATTCTTTCTCTCTATTCAGATTTACTACTAGTGTTTTTTGATCTCCTAAATGTCATTATTAAAAATTGTCTTTCCTTCTATATCCAAAACTTTACATGAAGCTATTCAACAGATCTAACTGTCTTACAATGTCAAGTTATTACAAACTTAGTCTTATACCTTGACTACAATGTCATATTCTTGTCTATCTACTTTCTTACAATGTCAAGCTATTACAAACTTAGTCTTATACCTTAACTGTCACTTCACAATGTCAAGCTATTACAAACTTAGTCTTATACCTTGACTGCAATAGTCACTATTCTTGTATCACATCTTCACAATGTCAAGCTATTACAAACTTGTCTTATACCTTGACTACAATAGTCACTATTCTTGTATCACATCTTCACAATGTCAAGCTATTACAAACTTAGTCTTATACCTTGACTGCAATAGTCACTATTCTTGTATCACATCTTTACAATGTCAAGCTATTACAAACTTTGTCTTATACCCTTGTGATATAAGAATAGTGACTATTGCAGTCAAGTTTGTAATAGCTTGACATTGGTAAGATGTGATACAAGAATAGTGACTATTGCAGACAAGGTATAAGTATAATGTTTGTAATAGCTTGACATTATGAAGATATCATACAAGAATAGTGACTATTGTAGTCAAGGTATAAGACGAAGTTGATAATAGCTTGACATTGTGAAGATATTCAGCTAGCATGTATTACAAGTTTGTTATCAAATTATATCAAATTATGTCATCTTCAACATATTGAGAACATATAAAAAACGGCAAAATGTATTTTTACACGGTAAAATGTGAGATTGTATTCCGTAGAAATTTATGAACAACATCTGCTGAGAAATTTTAAACAAGATAAAACATTATAATCAATTTACGGAAGAAAAAAAAATTCGTATATGAATTTTATAAAAGGAGTGTTATCATTTTAATAAGGTGAAGAAATACGCTATGAAATATCTAGTTTGTTACTTTCAATGTTTGTGTATTTTTATCTTCCAACACATTTGGCATCCATATGCAATGATATTGATCTTTTTCACATATTTTGTCAGGAGTTTTCATGGCAGATTTATGACACGTCAAATTTCGTACAAAAAAGTGTTAGAATGGAGTCTTCATGTATAACAAGGTATGACTAAGTATCAGAATGTACTCTGTGAATCATGAAGAAACCACATTGAAAGTTGTCATTTAAAAAACACATAAATGGCATTCATTTCAAAGATGAAACAATTTTGTGTTTTTCTTTGCGAAGTTTTGATGAATCCTACTGGGAAAGAATTAATTTGCAATCAATCAAAATATTAATGGATATTGTAAAAGCTAAATGTGAATATATATTGGCAGCCATTTTGAGAAAGAACAATTCATTTAAAAAAATTCGAAACAACAAGAAGTTAGGTTTTGTTTTTTATGAATTGTGCATCTTCAAAATTGATTCAGATCGTCTAGGAGATAACCTAACCAAATAAATAAACTTATAAATAGAATCATTTATTGCAGGAGCATTATCTCAGTTTTTTATTTCCTTTTTAAAATCAGAATGGTTGATGCATTTTCCAGATGTTTTCAAGCGTTTATCAGAAATTTCTTTTTCTTGCAGGAATTAAAATTCATTCAAGATTTAGAATGGCCATCAGAATGTAGACTTACATTTTGTTTACAATCCACGGTATTATTTCACCGTTGATGTCTACGACGATTATTTCATGTATTAATCTGTGGACGAATCTATCGGAAAAAGGGGGTTACTAGTAAAAAAGAAACATAGTTTACCTTGGATTGTAAGTTAGATATAGACCTCAAATACCTCGATTAATATTCCAAAAAAAAAATGTCTCATGCAAGCCCTCGACATTATTTCGAATATTAACCTCGTATTGGTCTATATCTTATACATAATGTAAGTACAAAATTTTGAGACTTAGAAATCGTTTCAGTTAAGTCAGCTTTTTGAAATATTAGCTCTGATATTACCCTTCACCAAAACTGAAGCCCCCCCTCCCCCCATTTCATTTACAAAACAATGTTGATGGTCCAAGGAATTTAGGTATTATGATAAATATGAAGGTTATTGAGAACATTGCCTTTTACAAAATATAGTTTGGAGATGCTACTATTCCTGTACATGTACTGATTTGAAAGGAGACATTTCACCCAAACTTCTAATTTTTCAAAGCAGATTTCCTGACTTTTCACCCAATCCCCGAATTGTCTCCCAATCTCCCAATTTTTCAAGGCAAATCACCCTTTTTTCCCCCTACTCAGTACACATGTATGGTAAATATTAAACAATTTTACTTCAATTTGCAATCATTTACCTAGCAACAACGCAACAAGGTTAAAAAAGATTAGATAAACATTGACTCGGAGATTAAAAAGAAATTTTTACCCTATTAAAACATACTAATACATTATCAATATTGTAATTTACTCGTACAATTCTACATCGTGAGTTATTGCAGTGTAATTTAAGTATTAATTTTTTCCTGCAGTGATGACCTCAATACTAAAAGATGGATACAAAATCAATATTCTATTCGAGCTCTTCAACAAAGAAGGCTGAAAAATCTACAATAGTGGTTTACAGTGAATCAAATAAACAGTTTAATGGGGTGTTGTTAATGGAAGATGGAGAAGTAGGTAGCAACAATGAACAATCTATGATGAGGATAATGACGTAGCGAAAATGACTGTATATTATCGCCATGTCGGGGTATCCCAGAAGGTCAATAATTTCTAACGAAGAACTGATTGATGGAAACATCAGACTGAAAAGATTGGGTGAAAATATCACAGCGATAATCACCAGTTCATCAATGGCCTATTCTTTCTACACAAATGCAGACGGCTATGGAATTCCATCCACAATAGCAGACGGATCAACATTTCCATTTGGAATTCTGATACATCTTTAATGTGATTTTCCTCGACTCATACCAACACAGCGTGCGCAATGTCAAATTATTGATCGCTATTTTATACCTAACACAATTTCTCATTTACTAGCCATCAATGTCTTTAGATATTAATGCCGTTTGCTCGCGATGTCTGTCACAGATATTGTCAAGAATAGTGGTACTTGCTTCAAATAATCCTATTATGTCCACTAAATTCTGAATTCGGTATCAAACATTTATTGAGAATTCTACATTGATATTTTGCCGTCTGCTTGAAAAGTTGTCTTGGTGACATTTGAAGCCATTTTGAAATTTCAAAAAACCTGGAGTACTTGCTTGAGATAATCGAATTATTGTCCACTTTGGTATCAAACATTGATTGATAATTTTACATCAATATTAAATGATATTTTGCCGTCTGCTTGAAAAGTCATCTAAGTAACATTTGAAGCCATTTTGAAATGTATCAACATTTTACAATTTCAAAAAAACCCGCAGCTGAATACAACTGAATTCGCATCTGCCGCCAGCCTAATAAATAGTATATCATTTATTTATCTGTTCACCTTGAGAATAAACCTCAAAACAAGCTAAACAAGTATTAACTCAAAGATGGACAAAAATTTAATGCAGCTGCATGATTCGCGAGTGTGTTTATTTTGTTGCCTAGAAAAGATGCAAGATATAAATGAACTGTAAAGCAAGTTCAACTGGTCTTTCACTAACTTGTTGTAAAATATTTAAAATCAGAGTTGTTTAACGTGTTTGGTGTCAAATATTTTCTTGAAATTATTTAATGATGTGCAAAATAACATGAAAATAGCCAACTTTTTGGTTCTGTTACCTTTGAATTCATTTCAGAAATGTCACTATGTTTCTCAAAAAATTTGTTTCATCAACCACAACAACTTTACCACAATAATTTATTTTTTGCGATGTTTTTTCTCACTTCAACGCATACACATATGTAAGCACTGGCCAAGGTCACAATTAAAGAGATCTGCTTTATACAGATAGATGTTTTGTGTTAAGAATATCTCCAATTTAAAATAGATTCCTTTTTGGATTGTTGTGATTTACAATTTGAAGAAATCTATGATTCTTTAGGAACCATATATTTGGTATCCAAAGCGAGGGAAATTTATAAAAATTTTATGTAAGCACTGACCAAGGCAGGACTTAAAGAGATCTACTAGAAAATAATGCTTCGTGTTTAGTACATCTACAATTAAATACGGACATAGAAAGTATTATATCCTTTCCTAGGTTATATTAAATACATACCTAACAACTCTATATCACTTACTGTCAAATATTACAATAGGTTATAACAATAATTAATATTCTACACATTGTATGTATATATATGAATAAATTTACACTTAGTTGCAACTATTAACCACTTATACCATGAAATATACAATATGAATTACAAACATTATATATCAATTGATAATGCCCTACGCTTAATTTAACATTACCTAATATACAGGCGTCTGCTATAGAAACCATTTTTGAAAAACTTCATACAAGAGACTAATTTCATAGCCTACATGTCTATTCAAAATCAACCTACAAAATGCCATGTAAGAAGAAAATTTTGCAAGGACAGTGGCATAAGTCTACTTTTTTGCAATTTCCAACTGTCGAGGGATCTTTAACATGCACAGTCTGTAGCACACAGGGTCTCAGTTTATTGTCCAATCCTAACGATAGACGCTTCTACCATGTCAGATCCTCCGACCTGCAGATAATTATACACCTAAGTCAGCTGAAGTGTGCTAGTGTGTAGACATTATGGTTCATTCAATGATTTAGAGTGAAAACACCTTAAGCCTTGTTTCATCAGAAACGGCACAGATAGGTCTTAACACTATGTGACTAAAAGGAGAAATTTGAATGACTGCATTCATTTGGTTTAAGGTTTTGAAGATAGAGAGGGATAAAAAAATGATTTTTTAAGACAGTAATATCAAAGTAACGTTTTTTTATATTTATGCATTCTTTAAATCTCTCATTTTTTATATTATCCATTTTTTAATATCATCTATTTTTTAATATTATCCATTCTTTATATTATCCATTTTTTAATATTATCCATTTTTTAATATTATCCATTTTTTAATATTATCCTATTTTTTAATATTATCCATTTTTTAATATTATCCAATCTACTAAAAAATTCTGACATGTTAGCACAAAATCTTAAAATACTTGAGACAAAAATCGTGAGAATCAAGATAGCGAATAAAATAAGTTTATTTAAGTTTTCTTCTTGACCCATTTCCAAGAATTAAAAATACAAATTAAATTATATCACAAATTCCCATATCAGGGAAAATATATATATACTACTGTCCTGTCGTCTAACGTTGGACTTCTTCAGAAACACTGAACAGTAGTCTCTGATCAAATTCCTTCTATTAACTGTCCAAAGTTTAGAATCTTTAATATATATTCTATTCCCATAACAGAGGAAAACAATTCAAAAATATATACTATTGTCCTGTTGTCTAACAGTAGAATATATACTATTGTCCTGTTGTCTAACAGTAGAATATATACTATTGTCCTGTTGTCTAACAGTAGAATATATACTATTGTCTCTCAGATAACAATTCAGTAGAATATATACTATTGTCCTGTTGTCTAATGTTTCAGCTAAATATCTTCTTCAGAAACACTTCAGTAGAATATATACTATTGTCCTGTTGTCTAACTAAGCTATTCAGCTAAATATCTTTTCAGAAACGTTACAGTAGAATATATACTATTGTCCTGTTTCTAATGTTTCAACTAAATATCTTCTTCAGAAACACTTCAGTAGAATATATACTATTGTCCTGTTGTCTAAAGTTTCAGCTAAATATCTTCTTCAGAAACACTTCAGTAGTTTATGATCACATTTTTTTCATATTACTGAAGCATTCAGAAAAGGCTTTTAAGCCAAACGTTACACAACAGGACAATAATTAACTCAACACAATTATATGGATAACAATTACTTTAATAAATATCATTGCTTGATAAAGACGGAAGTACCTTCGTCGAAACGTTGCAAGTTATTTATTAAAGTAATTGTTATCCATATAATTGTGTAGAGTTAATTATTACCCAGTTACTAAATGCCATTTAAAGAAGTTAACAGGACAATAGTATATGTTTTTCAAAATACAAATTTCTGATCAATGACAACAAAGAATTTGTTATTTGTCTCATAGTCACAAATTCAAAATAATTCTATCATTAACATAAACAGTCCACTCCCGAAACTAAGTTTGAAAATGTACGAATAAAAGTTCACAAAAATATCTTATAAATTGACAGATAACCTTTTTAATATGAAAATGAAGACACATTAGAGTTTAAATTATAGCCTGAGGCAGCTAACAAAAATATTTAGTAATTGTAAAAAGGCGAACCGAGAGTAAAACAGAATTTACTGTGAAATTTCAACGTTAAGAATTTAAATTGGACAGAGGTATATCAAGCCTAAAGGTTTTATCAATGATGATGATATATTGAGGAGTGTAAAATGATACATCACCACAGTGATATTGACATGTCTCTATCATTACAAGTTATAATACTATGTATCTTTAAAGATATACTATGTCTTAGAATGAACATAAAATTTCTCAAATTTAAATTAGTCAATAAGAGTATATATTCATCAGTAGATATACCTGCTGTCAAAAATAACATAAAAAATAAGTACATATCCAAAAAAACTTAGTAATTATCCATAAAGATGCATTAAAATCAATTGATTAAGAGTTTTTCAAAAATGATTTGGTTTTGTGAGTTTTTCAGATTTTACAGGATTCTGTTACTTTATGACACCAGGTATGTTCACTGATGAATATATACTCATATTGACCATTCTTATATTTTCAGTCCATTACTAAGAACAGTATCCCTTTAATTTGTATTAATGAATAACATTTACATCATATAGTTTATATATAACTATAAAACCTTGTTTTGTTTCTGTGCTATTCTGAATTGTACAAATAATGGTTCACAATAATTACATCTGTAGTTGTAGTAATATTGAGGTTTTCTCTTTGCTTTTATGAATTTTTCCCCCAAAAATGCAACACAATAATTACATTTATAATTTGTAGCAATATTGAGGTTTCGTTTCAGTTTTATGAATTTTTCCCAAAAAATGCGTTGCAATAATTACATTTATAATTTGTAGCAATATTGAGGTTTAATGTTGCTTTTTTGAATTTCCAAAAAAAGTGCGTTGCAATAATAACATTTGTAATTTGTAGAAATTTTTAACAAAGCGCATTTATAATGTTATAATTAAACACAGAAAACTTTGATGGTCGGGTGAGGTAGAGTAAAATTGTACCAATTAACATATGTTCTAAAATTTATCATCGTTTTTTCAGTCCTAATTGAAAAATAACTACAAATTGATGTGTCACTATCAAATATTTTTTATTGAAGAAGCATATGATTGGCAAATTATTAGCTTTGTTAAAAAAAACATCTATCGATTTATGGAGGTTTTTGATATATTTCGTGTCATTGAGGTAATGCATTCAAGCGATCATGTGAAACAAGGTTTCAATCTGATAATAAGAGCGATTCCGTAAAATAGCTTGCTTTCTTGTTGTAAGAAGCGTTGTCTTCATTAGCCTATTATGTGCAGAAGAGTAGGACGTAAAACTCCATTCATTTCATTGAAATTTTTGTAATTTTGGGTAGGCATCATTATCCAATAGGTGTAGAAGAGTAGGACGTAAAACTCCATTCATTTCAGTCTTCATTAGACCATAAAGTGCAGAAGAGTAGGATGTAAAACTCCATTCATTTCAGCAACTATCATTTTTAAATGCAGGCGGACAAATTACTTCAATTTCACAAAATTAGAAATGGGGAACATTATTTTTTATTTTCAATAGAAGTGAAATTATACTTAATCAGATGATAAAATGAATATTAATGTAATTTTAGAATTCCGGGGTAATATACTTTCTCACATTATCTGAGCAATTTAAATATAATCTATATACACTGGTAGTAATGACCAATTTGTCAGGTTGTATAATAAATATACCAATATACTATATATTAATATAATAAGATAAATAGGTTATTTCTCAGGTTTTGAATTTAAAATTTCTTTACTAATTTCTTTTGAATTATAAATAATTTTTAGATAAATTCAATGAAAAATTTAATTTCTCAAGATGATATTTTTCTAAGGTTTTTTTTTTATAAAAAATTATATTTTATTAAAAAAAGAACTTATTTTTATTAAATATTTTTTATAAATTGTTTTATTTTAAATATATTCTTTAATTCATGAAAGGAATATTGTTTTTATTTCATAAAAATATCCTATATTTGATTTATTTAATATTTGATTTCATTTCATAAATTGTTTAATTTCACACCAATATTGTATTTGATATATGTTTAATTTCATTTCATGTTTTTTAATTTTTTTATGGATTGTTTAATTTAATTTCATAACCAATATTCAATTTAAATTCATACAATTTATGATTTTAATTCATACCAATATTTAATTTCATTTTACTTCACAACAATTCCTTCTTCATACAATTTATTACATTTATTCATTCATAAAAAATTTAAAAATAAATTTTATTTTATCACTTTAAAAAGGAGTATTTTTGGAAGAAACTTTGTTCTAGTGAGTTCTCATAACATTTTATATATGTCATAGCAAGTTTTATATTTTTTATATTTTTAACAAAATTCCTGTTTTCTCTCAAACTTCAATTAGTGAAAACATCATAAAACTGATACAGCTATAAGATTCTTATCTAGACTACATGAGAAATGAACTAATTGATAAGCCTGGTTCAAAACCTCTGTCTCTAGCTATTTAAATAATAAAATTCATTGCAAATATTTTTATTATCTAGGCAAAATCTAATTTTTTTTTTCACTTTTTCAATTAATTCATTTGCAAATATTTATTCTAGCAAAATCTATTTTTTTTCACTTTTTCAATTATTATTGCAAATATTTTTATGGTCTAAGCGATATCACTTTTTTTTTCACTTTTTCAATTAATTAAGCTGCATATATATTTATGGTCTAAGCAAAGCCATAAGTATTTTTTAATTTTTCCTATTTTTTTTTAAACAGAGAATTGGTATACCAATTCCTATAACAGGGGAAACCAATTAAAAATATATACTATTGTCCTGTCGTCTAAAGTTTTAGTTAAATGCTTTCTTCAGAATAAAATCAAAGTCAATATTACATTATATCAAAAATTCCCATACCAGTTAAATATATACTATTGTCCTGTCGTCTAATGTTTCAGATAAATGCCTTCTTGAGAAACACTTTGAATAATATAATGTTATGTAAATTTACATTGAAAAATGCATAATATTTGAATATTTCATGACAATTTTTTTAACATGTGTTCTTGTAAATATTTCTATAAACCCAAAGACATTTTTTAGGCTAATATTCCACTTCTAAGAAAAAATACTGGACAAAATTCAAAAAACGTTTTCCAATGCTCAGACTGAAGTTTATGTTTCATATCTTTCTGCTGTCAAAAAACAACAAATTGGTTTAAATGGTGTAAGTGAGGAAAGAATAAATCACATTGAGAACAATTCCTTACCTAAATTTAAGCCATGAGACACTCCTATTAATATCCAAAATGTGAAAAGCAGCATTTTCAAAACAGGATGATGTTTAGTCCTCCAAAAATATACATCCATATCAAAAAATATTATAATTCCAAAAACATATCCATTATAATGATCACAGTAATTCTTAGACACTGAAATAATATATACTGAAATCACATAATTCAGTTGGTTCAATCACAATCCAGTCACACTGAATTATATTCCAAATAATCCTACTACAAGTATATTGTTCTATTCACTGTGGTATATCACTGTGGTATATCATTGATAATCACCTTTTATACTTGTATATAAACCGGGCAATAACAAACAATAGTGAAGGTATATGAACAATAACTCACACTTGTAAATTTCACTGACTGTAACAATTGCATTTAACTTAATACAGTTCAAATCCTTTCAGTTTGAAATCTAGTATTCCTTGTCAGCTATTTCTACAAAACAAAATTGACTGAAAGTGAGTCGCATTCTCATTCAGTCTTACTAGTCTCACTTCCCACAGGAGTACTGGTGGAATAACCAACAATTCATTTTACAACACAGTCTTGCTTGAGTGTAGACCAGTCCATTATGAACTAGAGGGGAGACAGGTTTATCATGAACTGTTGTAAGACTGGTGATACTGGGTCAATCTCATTTCTTTTTTGCCTTTTTCACACTATATTATTTCTTTTCCATATGGTCTCAACCAGAGATGAAAGCTAGAAATTCAACAATAAGAATTTGTTAACAATGGTTGAAATTGGGATCAAGAAACTGTTTCGTCCATTAAAGAACTTGAAATGCTAATACAGTCCATGCATGCAATTCACCCCTCCCTCTTTACATTACATTAGTTGTAATACTGATGACAAAAGAAAAAGGCTTGTGTCCCCCCACGTGTTTGTTGCCTTGGGGCAACCTCATTGCAGCTCTTCTTCTATTCTGTTTGGTTACGTCCTGTCGTCTGCTAGTCCCCAGTCATCTACATATCAATTAGCAATCACAGTTTAATTAGAGCTTGTTTGTGAAACCTTTTCATACGCAAATTTCATCAATGAATCCCAGATTACAAATTTCATAATCTCATCTTTCATTAAATACAGCATCATGGGGCCATTTTAATGAAGAATTTGAAATGAAGTAAAAAATCTGTGCAGATTTTAAGAACAGGTCATTTAAGTTTAATATTTTATCTAAAAAGATTTTTAAGCAAATGATGGATTTTTGCGAGCAGTAAACAATAGAATTATAATTCATGAAATTTAAATATTTACTGTACAAATAAACGCAAACCTTCCCTTTTGTCTTCGGAAATTTATCGGGGCCAAATGGAAGCTAGCTTCAAAGCAGACTCATTGGAAATGCAGCGTGTTCGTTGATAAAGCTGGCTTTAAAGGTATAGCTTTACTTCACAATTCCAAGTGGAAACGTGGGTAATGTGACATCACTTGGTTACCTGCTTGATAAGTGTATAGTTATCATATGGTTATTAACCGTCTGCTAAGGTTAAAGGGTAAAGTTCACTAAAGTAGTGCAAAAGTCAAATTTAAAGTCGGACAACTACAAATATATTTTTTAATCCTTCAGAAGAAAAAAAAATTTTTTTTTCAATTGACAAATGGAGATAAAGTTAAGATTCTGATCTATTCAAAAGACACATTTTGACTATAATGTGATTCTGATGAATGATCAAAAGATCCATTGAGAAATAAATATAAACATAAAACATGACAGAAGGCGTCAATACCAATAATTATACACTGCACCTCAAATAACTCTATACAGACATCAAATAAAGTTACATAAATCTACCCCACACAATAACAGGAAAGCAAGTTGGTGTTAATTGATACAATAAAAGGATAAAAGGGGCAGTGGTGGAGGTGTTATTATTTCGATTAAACCTCTGGTCACAAATGGCCTAACTCCCAGAGAGCCCTGATCTTATCTCTATAGTATTCATCAGCTAATATCACCTCATCAAGGATTCAGAATAGGGAGGGGCTGGAAAGACAGGACACAATAGAAACAGAGGACATTGATCAGAACCAGCACATCTGTCTTCAATTAAAGAGAGCAGACCTGACTGTATGCAAATTAGTTGTTTCTATTATAACATCATCATTCAAATCAGTCAGAAATATCGTCAGACAATTGACAATGGGTTTTAAATTCATAGTTGTATTTTTTTGGGGAGAGTGGGGGGGGGGGGCTTTGTCTTCCATAGACCTTGCAGCATTGGGTGAAAATTTGGATAACATTCTGTATCATTGTGCTCCAGTAGCCATAGTGACAAAACTGATCTTCAGACCATGGCGCTGCCTCATTGAAATGGAGTGATAAATTCATAATTTTTTTGTACCTACCCCCTTTATTGTGATACCCTTCTAGAAATATTGAAATTGTTGTGGTTCCATTTTGTAGGTCTAAGGAATAATAATGGGGACCCTCCTTTGGGAATTTTGTAAGCTAATGCTTTCCTACACTCTGAGATCCCTCTGTAAAATGAACGGCCTTGATAAGGTCCCTGCAAAATTTGTGAAGTAATTCATATTGTGTGTTAGCAGTTAGACGAGTCAGTGCCGAACCAGATGAAGCAGAGGGTAGAAATAAAAAATTAAAAAGATTCCTTACCAATCTATTAGATACCTAATTTAGTACATTTTAGTATTTTATTGCCTGGGGGTGGGGGTCCAGGGGGCACAATTTAATCAGTCCCAAGGGTAGTTGAACAACTGTATACCAGTCTTGTAAATTTCAACTAGGGCATTCATTCACTTTCAGGATTTCAGACTAAAGGTAGATAACTCAAATAGTTAGCTATGATACTTCTATTATTAATACCAATTAGAAGGTCTGGATTAGTACATCAGGATAATTTGATTAGATTAATTAGTATTAATTAGGATGTATGATTTAATCCTGTATTGATCAATAAACAATGATAAATAGATTATAGAGATTAAGGGGATTAGGAGGTGAAACATTGACCTATGAAGCTCCTAATCCTTTTTTAATCCTTTTAGCGATATTAAGGGGTAGAGGTCACATTAAATAACTAAACACAATTTTATGATATTCTACTCCTTAGTTTTATAACACAAGGTTTCAACAAATTACATTGTCATCATCAGTTTATATAGTATACTACTCCTGAGTTTTATAACACAATGTTTCAACAATTTACATTGTCATCATCAGTTTATATGGTATACTACTCCTGAGTTTTATTACACAATGTTTCAACAAATTACATTGTCATCATCAGTTTATATAGTATACTACTCCTGAGTTTTATGTACACAATGTTTCAACAAATTACATTGTCATCATCAGTTTATATAGTATACTACTCCTGAGTTTTATTGTACACAATGTTTCAACAATTTACATTGTCATCATCAGTTTATATAGTATACTACTCCTGAGTTTTATTTTACACAACGTTTCAACAATTTACATTGTCATCATCAGTTTATATAGTATACTACTCCTGAGTTTTATAACACAAGTTTCAACAATTTACATTGTCATCATCAGTTTATATAGTATACTACTCCTGAGTTTTATTGTACACAACGTTTCAACAATTTACATTGTCATCATCAGTTTATATGTATACTACTCCTGAGTTTTATTGTACACAACGTTTCAACAATTTACATTGTCATCATCAGTTTATATAGTATACTACTTCTGAGTTTTATTGTATACAATGTTTCAACAAATTACATTGTCATCATCAGTTTATATAGTATACTACTCCTGAGTTTTATTATACACAACATTTCAACAATTTACATTGTTATCATCAGTTTATATAGTATACTACTCCTGAGTTTTATTTACACAACATTTCAACAATTTACATTGTCATCATCAGTTTATATAGTATACTACTCTGAGTTTTATTTATACAAGTTTCAACAAATTACATTGTCATCATCAGTTTATATAGTATACTACTCCTTAGTTTTATTGTACACAATGTTTCAACAATTTACATTGTCACCATCAGTTTATATAGTATACTACTCCTGAGTTTTATTGTACACAACATTTCAACAAATTACATTGTCATCATCAGTTTATATGTATACTACTCCTGAGTTTTATTGTACACAACATTTCAACAAATTTACATTGTCATCATCAGTTTATATAGTATACTACTCCTGAGTTTTATTGTACACAATGTTTCAACAAATTACATTGTCATCATCAGTTTATATAGTATACTACTCCTGAGTTTTATTGTACACAATGTTTCAACAAATTACATTGTCATCATCAGTTTATATAGTATACTACTCCTGAGTTTTATTATACACAACATTTCAACAATTTACATTGTCACCATCAGTTTATATAGTATACTACTCCTGAGTTTTATTATACACAACATTTCAACAATTTACATTGTTACCATCAGTTTATATAGTATACTACATCTGAGTTTTATTATATACAATGTTTCAACAAATTACATTGTCATCATCAGTTTATATAGTATACTACTCCTCAGTTTTATTATATACAATGTTTCAACAAATTACATTAAACAGAATTTAACGAATTTAACATTTTTAATTTAGTTTTAAATGTGTTTGATTCATCTTGACTTGACAAATTGTTTTAGGCAATTATTTTTATCTTTTATCTTCAAACTCTTGACTTGTGCAGAAATCGCAAGGAAACAGGATGATTTTCAAGTGCTCCAGATCAGAAAAGGTCAAAATTATGTTTCCTGAAAATAAATCTGTTGTAACATTATTAATTGAACTTTAGCCTTGTTTTTTAATTTATCATTTGTTGTTGTAGAGAGAGGAAGAAAGAAACAATTATATTTTACAAGGATAACAACTTAGGTTCACAGTTAAGGATCCTTTCTACCAGCTGGTCCTTGGTCAAACCTCTTGGTATTGATTTTACAAGGATAACAACTTAGGTTCACAGTTAAGGATCCTTTCTATCAGCTGGTCCTTGGTCAAACCTCTTGGTATTGATTTTACAAGGGTAACAACTTAGGTTCACTAGGATCCTTTCTACCAACTGGTCCTTGGTCAAACCTCTTGGTATTGATTTTACAAGGGTAACAACTTAGGTTCACTAGGATCCTTTCTATCAGCTGGTCCTTGGTCAAACCTCTTGGTATTAATTATACAAGGGTAACAACTTAGGTTCACTAGGGATCCTTTCTACCAGCTGGTCCTTGGTCAAACCTCTTGGTATTGATTTTACAAGGGTAACAACTTAGGTTCACTAGGATCCTTTCTACCAGCTGGTCCTTGGTCAAACCTCTTGGTATTGATTTTACAAGGGTAACAACTTAGGTTCACTAGGATCCTTTCTATCAGCTGGTCCTTGGCCAAACCTCTTGGCATTGATCTTTCCCGGGTTATCCGTACCCAATTTCAGCTAGGTGGACTGGAATTGGGAGTGAAGATGAATTATTCAAGGTCATCGAACTTTCATGCTCCGTTCGAGATTAGAACTTATGCCAACAGATTCAACGTATCCAAGCAAATGACGTCACGACAAAACAGCAAATGTTTTTTGACCGTTTGGTATTAATATTGACAAATGAGATGAAACTGAGTCACAACTTGACTGACTACAAGAAACAAACGAGACAAAGAAGCTTGACAATATGGTGACATTTCTGCCAAACATTTTTAGATTTTAAAAAATTTTATAATGAAATGAATGGAGTTTTACATCCTACTCTTCTACACCTAATGGGCTAATGAAGATGGGCAAGGCTCTGCCATGGCTGTTAAATATTCTTTATTTGCCAGTCATGTCTGATCAGAGCTCTAAAATGACTGGCTTGAAATATTGCCATTAGCCTACTCTTTTTGCGACTTCCAACTGTCGAAGAATCTTTAAGGCACACGGTGCCTCGGTTTATTGTCCCATCGGAGTAGTGAATCTTGCACTTCTAAATAAGTGATAAAACATGTCGAAAGAGAGTTGGATTCTGGATTTCAAATAAAATTTAGGCCAAGGACAGACTTCTTACAACTTAACCTAGCACATATTCATTACACTATATGGATAATATTTCAGAGACATCCATAACTAACGCATCTAATTATCCTAACCTTTAACTTGCACCTTGTTTTATCATAAATCTTTACTTTGTGACCTAGGCCAGTGCTTTTATGAGTCTCATGTCTCATGACCATCTAACACTATATCTAGGCTTGGTTACTATCACTATTCATAAGGGGTAATTAGTACATTAAAACACCTGACTGTGGTCTCGCCAAGTTTTCAGTCAAAAAGTTTAGAAAGGGTCACAGGTGTTGTTTACACATAATTTATCATAATTTATAGACAGACTTTTCTTAATGGCAACACCTTCAATAGACCGTTTTTTCTTCAAAACTTACTTCATGTTGTTTGTTCAGCTTTCATGTCCTTTCAATAAATACATCATAGAAATCGATCTCCTGTCAGGCCCTTGGCTAGCAAGCATACATAGGAGGGGGGGATGTGGGGCTATGGGGCGTCGATAACTGTGAGGGGGGCAGAACAAATAACGATCTCAGATCGAACCAGAATCAAGAAAAATTTTTAGGGGGGGCAAGAAATATTCTAGGTGGGGGTTTCAAATCTAATTTTGGAAGTCATAAACATTAATTGAATCGAGTTTTACATCCTACTTTTCTGCACCTAAATGGCAAAAGAAAATGGGCACTGTCATGCAGTGTGTAATGAGGTAAGCTGTTAGCTTGGGGCTTTTTCTGGACCCTCAGGTTAGCGAGCAAGCTAATCCATCTAGGACTGTCCAAAAAAATGGATAATCATTATTAATAATTTTTATTGAAGAGAGTTTTTAGTTTAAAATATGGATTATTTTTATAATTTATTACAAGGAAGTGTTTTTATTTTAAAAGTAAAATTATAAAACTGCACATCTCGTTTTTACCTGCAGACGTCTTAAAGGCCATGACATACAATTAAAAATGTAGAATCCCGTTGAGGAATCGGGATATGTAATCATGGATGCACAATTGATGGCCAAGACAATTTCTGATCAGAAACATCAAATAAACAATAGCAGAATATAAGTTATTTCATGTTTTTGCAGAAAATATCAAAAGAGGTAAATGTCAGCTAAAAGGTCATATTGTGAAGATTAATAACAAAGTCCAAAACAACCATCTGATCCTGTGTAGGTAGTTCTAGCAACACCAGAACCCTGTTTACTCACCAAAATCACCTGTTTACCCACCAAAATCACCTGTTTACCCACCAAAATCACCTGTTTACCCACCAAAATCACCTGTTTACCCACCAAAATCACCTGTTTACCCACCAAAATCACCTGTTTACCCACCAAAATCACCTGTTTACCCACCAAAATCACCTGTTTACCCACCAAAATCACCTGTTTACCCACCAAAATCACCTGTTTACTCACCAAAATCACCTGTTTACTCACCAAAATCACGGTTCTCAGAAGGGGATGGATAAAGCCAGTATAAAACCTGTTTACACTTCAAAATTTATCTGTTCTCGAAACAGTTCTCTATTGAAATGTAAATGTACTAGCGTTCTAAGAATGGTTCTGGTTTCCAACATGTCGAGGGATCTTTAACATGCACAGTCTGAAGCACACGGGCCTTGGTTTATTGTACCATCCGAATGACTAGACTCTTTTTCCATGTCAGTCCCTCCGACCAGCATCACTAACAAGGGGAAACCGGGCTGAAAAATCTGGAGGTTAATCTAAACCTTTGCCAGGATTGAACCCTGGACCTTCAGGTTAGCGGGCAGGCGTCTAACTCACTGAGTCACCAAGGCTCCTCTTAACCAGTCTGATGAACACAAATGACAAAATTCTTAAGAAAACTACCAACAAACTGTTTTATATCTGAATATTTGTAATGAAAATATAAGTCACTTTATTGACCTTTAGTTAAACTATGACAATCTACATGAGAGGAAGTCGGCAATTTGAATAATCACGGTATTCTCTTTCATTTAATAGTTCTAATACTTGCAAATATTCTACAAAATATACCATGTACAACATTACTACAACATTTGTCTTACAAAATGTCAAATAAAAACGCTTTTAGATTTCTACCATTTAAAAACGCTTATCATAAACCTGAACATAAAGTTTTCAACCATACAGTTTATAACTATAACACCATGCAGTGTGCAACAAGGGAAATTTGGCTAGGACAGCAGCATTATACAACTCTTTATACGATTTCCATCATGTCAAGGGATCTTAAATATGCAGCTTGTAGCACACAGAGCCTTGGTTTATTGTCCCATCTGAAAAGCTAGACATTTTCTCCAAGACAGTTCCCAGACCTGCATCACTGACCAGAGGAAACTCAGGTGAAAAATCCAAAAGTTTATCTCGACCTTTCCCGGGATTGAACCCTGGACCTTCAGGTTAGTGAGCAAGCATCTAACTCACAGAGCCACCACGGCTCCAAGTAAACAAGAAAAAAAGAAGACAGGATGAAAACAGAAAGAAAGCAATGATGAGGTAAGCAAACCAAACCATCTAACCCTACATTTCATGACCCAGGCCAGTGCTTTCTTGAGAATACTATTCTCATCTCACATTAACACCAAACTGAGTTAAACTAATTGGTTGGGTTAAAAAGCTTGGATTTCAAAAATATTTCATTAAAAAAATTTCTCCCCTGAAGACTCCAAATATAAGATCACATTATTCTTCACAGCAGTCAGATTTATGTCCTGTCCGAAAAAATAAAATTATTTCTAAGAGGTGGTCTTTTTTCTGACTTAATTTTCCATTTATCATTGAGAACTGTTTATTCTTTCAACAATAGTCGAGTACAAAATCATTTCTAACTCTTCATTGTGTGGTGAAGAAAGGAGAAAAAAGCTGTTACCTTGAAGACTATAGTCGTGTGTTGTCTGCGTAAGGTCGAAGGTCGAAGTTGGATGCAAATAAAACCTGAAAATATGTTGCAATTTTATGCCAATAAATTTCATTTCAGGTTTAATTGTAGAAAGATAATGAAGCCATTACTTTGTCAAAGTGTGTTGATGATTAAAAATTGATTGAAGGAACTGTTCATATTAATGATGTTCTATTGATTACAACCCACTTTATGTTCTTCGATTTTACTCTCTCTGATTTTAAAGATATACTGCAGCTTAGAATGAACATAAAATTTAAAACTTGATCAATAAGAGTATATATTCATCAGTAGATATACCTGCTGTCATAAATAACATAACAGAATCCTTATATAATCTGATAAATTAAAAAAACTTAGTAATTATCCATAAAAATGCAATTGATTATTTAAAAACGCTGAATAAATTTTCAAAAATTACTTAGTTTTGTGAGTTATAGATTTTAAGGATTCTGTTACTTTATACACAGGTAAGTTCACTGATGAATATATACTCATATTGACCATTTTGAACTTAAATTTATGCATTAAGACACAGTATCACTTTAAATCATGGGTCAATATATCAGATATTATACTGGTGTTAGTAAAATATACAGTCAGTTTGAAAGATATACATATTAAGAACATGGGTCACAGGTGATTATACCATTAAAAATGACACATTGATTATTAGAAAATCGCTGTGAATGAAATTTTCAGTACAATTGCACTTAGTATTTCTAATTTTGAAATGGGAGTTACTTGTTACTTTATGCACAGGTAAGAGACAGAAGACTCAGCCATCGAGAACTATTTTTATATTCAATTAGACAAGATTACTTAAACACGTGGTCAATCTATAGATGATTAACTGGCTAAGTAAAAAGGGTGATAAGCACTGAAAGCATCTATTAATTAGACTGGGACAAGGATCTAACTAAAAATAACAGCTCAACCACCATTGCGGAAAGATCTAACTCACCAAGCACACTGAGCAAGCATCTAACTCAAAGATGGGACAAGCATTTAACTCAAAGACAGAAGTTAACCACCATTGCGAAGCAAGCATTAACTTCACCAATGCACTTAGGAGCAAGCATCTAACTCACCAAGCCACTGCGGAGCAAGCATCTAACTCACCAAGCCACTGTGTAGCAAGCATCTAACTCACCAAGCCACTGCGTAGCAAGCATCTAACTCACCAAGCCACTGTGTAGCAAGCATCTAACTCACCAAGCCACTGCGTAGCAAGCATCTAACTCACCAAGCCACTGCGTAGCAAGCATCTAACTCACCAAGCCACTGCAGTGCCAAGCTAACTCACCAAGCTAAGTGGTTTCTCTCTGGAAATTACTCTAATACCCAGACTGTGAGTGAGAACCGAATATTTAGGGAAAGTAAAGGACCTGTTAATCCATTGATCCTGGTGTTGTTTCCACATATCTGTGATTTGTTACCAATAATACGGTAGTATAGTGATCAGTATTTATGATAGGGTCATAGGTCACGGTGAATGAATATCGGTTAGTGTCGATAATATAGTAACATCAGTTGATAAGGATTCCTGATAATACAGATGTCTTGTAATCATGGTAACTAGACACTGTGGGATTAAGTAATTAATTTATTGATTAAAGATAAGATTATTATACGATATCAAATATCACTTCCATTGACTTCCATTGACTTCCATTGACTTCCTCTCACTTCTTTCATTCACTTCTTTTCATTCACTTCTTTACATTTGCTTGTGATCTAACCGTCCTATGTTTGTTATACTCACTAACTAAACCAACAGCAATAAATAATCCAACAGAAACCAATTAAAATACCAAAAACTACCTAGTTTGCCGTATCGGTATCTGCTGGAAGCAAACTTTAACTTGTTAAACCAACAACTACCTGTGGACATTGATCTTACAGGGATACAACTTAGGTTCACAATTAAGAATCCTTTCTACCAGCTGGTCCTTGGCCAAACCTCTTGGTATTGATTTTACAAGGATAACAACTTAGGTTCACAATTAAGGATCCTTTCTACCAGCTGGTCCTTGACCAAACCTCTTGGTATTGATTTTACAAGGATAACAACTTAGGTTCACTAGGATCCTTTCTACCAGCTGGTCCTTGACCAAACCTCTTGGTATTGATTTTACAAGGATAACAACTTAGGTTCACAATTAAGGATCCTTTCTACCAGCTGGTCCTTGGCCAAACCTCTTGGTATTGATTTTACAAGGATAACAACTTAGGTTCACAATTAAGAATCCTTTCTACCAGCTGGTCCTTGGCCAAACCTCTTGGTATTGATTTTACAAGGATAACAACTTAGGTTCACAATTAAGAATCCTTTCTACCAGCTGGTCCTTGGCCAAACCTCTTGGTATTGATTTTACAAGGATAACAACTTAGGTTCACAATTAAGAATCCTTTCTACCAGCTGGTCCTTGGCCAAACCTCTTGGTATTGATTTTACAAGGATAACAACTTAGGTTCACAATTAAGAATCCTTTCTACCAGCTGGTCCTTGGCCAAACCTCTTGGTATTGATTTACAAGGATAACAACTTAGGTTCACTAGGATCCTTTCTACCAGCTGGTTCTTGGCCAAACCTCTTGGTATTGATTTTACAAGGATAACAACTTAGGTTCACAGTTAAGGATCCTTTCTACTAGCTGGTCCATGGATTTCATGGATTGCAGATGACTTAAATCATAGTCATCGGACTTTCACACGTGGGACAAGTTCAGGACCCACGCCACTGTCAAGACTCAGAAGATATTGGGTTTAAGAAAACCTGTCCATGACAAATTTATGAATATAACGTTAATGAGGTTCGGAAATCAGTATTAGAATTGTGATCTCAGCAGGTATTGAGAGCCGTGTAATATTTAGGTTATGAATAGTGATGTTAGATATCCTGTCCAAATCATTAAATTACACGTCCAATTTGTCACTGTCAATTATCACTTCAGGGTTTCTACCAATTAGAGAACTGTTGAAATTATTGAGTTGAAACATAATGAAAAAACTTTCTCCTGATTATTTTAAATTAAATTGGCTGAGGAAATTTCCATTTTTTTTTTCTTTCACTTGACCTTTAAATTAGAGTAAAAATTGTAAGTTCTATTAAGTATTTATATCGAGCAGTACTGCTGATGTACAAAATGTGTCAATTACAAGAAGCACCAGGCCGTAAATCATCCAAACTATCTTAGCGCTGGGATGTTCTAGGGTGTCTTATGTTTAAAATTGTTTCCAGGGTATCCTTGCAAAAAGACTGTTAAAATGGATACCAATTTAAATGGATACAAGCTAAAAAATTAAAATGGATACATATTTAAATGGATACAAGCTAAGAAAATTCAAATGGATACTAAGTTAAATGGATACAATTCCAATGGATACAAGCTAAAAAAAATTGAAATGGATACCAATTAAAAATTCAAATGGATACAAATTCAAATGGATACCAATTAAAAATTCAAAGGATACAAATTCAAATGGATACCAATTACAAATTAAAATGGATACTAATTCAAAGGGATACCAATTAACAATTCAAATGGATACAAATTCAAAGGGATACCAATTAAAAATTCAAATAGATACAAATTAAATTGGAGACCAATTCAAATGGATACAACTTCAAATGGATACCAATTCAAATGGGATACCAATTTAAATGGATACAGGCTAAAAAAAATTAAAAAGATATAAGCTAAGAAATTTTAAAATAATACAGGCTAAGAATATTTACATGGATACAAGCTAAGAAAATTCAAAGGGAGATGTGCTCATGGAAACCAAGCACGACACAACTGTCAAATATAGCCTGTATAAATTAACAACGTCAATGAGTTAGAAAGATGTCGATCTCCGGGAGAAATAAAAATATAACTAAAAACCTATTTATTTGATATGACAGACAAATTATTACAGCCATTATAATCTATTTGATGATACGAAAATTTGAAAATGTCAAACTTTAGGTAATCGTTTTCAACCATTACAACAGACACTTTGAATACACTTAAAACACAAACTTGTTCTGGGAACTTCAAAATGACACAAGGCATGTGGGAAAGGGTGGGGCCATGAAATGAAATGAGTTTTGATGAAGACAGGCAACATCATGAAAATGAAATGAATTGAATCGAGTTTTACATCCTACTCTTCTGCACTTTATGGGCTAATGAAGACAGGCGACACCATGAAAATGAAATGAAATGAATGGAGTTTTACATCCTTCTCTTCTGCACGGAATGGGCTAATGAAGACTGGCAACACCATGAAAATGAAATTTGATAAATGGAGTTTTACATCCTACTCTTAGTCACGGAATGGGCTACTGAAGATGAGCAATGCATGCAGTGTGCAATGAGAGAAATTTTGCTTGGACAGCAGTATTAATCTGTTTTTCAATATCAAACTGTCATGGTCAGTCTGAAGCACACAGGGCCTCAGTTTATTGTCAAAGGACCTGCATCGCTGAGAAGAAACCTGGTTTCTAAAACTAGAGAACAAGGTTGGTTGCTAACCAGAAGATAGTTCTGAAATATCGTCTGCTAGTATTTGACCATATTTGATTTACAAGTGATTGTTTTATTCTCTGTGAAGTGGACTATAAGTGAATGGTTCACTGTAACAACAAGAGAATGTTGTGTATGTTGTAACACAAGTTAACCCAATCAATTTGTTCTTTGATGGCATGGTTTAGCATCATCTACATTGTTAATTAAGTCAGCTAATTAGGCCTCACACATTGTTACCTCTGACTTGGAATTAATTAGTTCTTTGTTTATTCAACAAACCAGAACAGATTATTTTACGGGAGAATGTGGTCAATTTTCTTAGCAATTTAAATGAAATGGAGTAGGGCTAATAAAGACAGGCAACGCTTTACAGTGTGTAATGAGGGAAATTTTGCCAGGACATCAGCATAAGCCTACTCTTTTTGCAATTTCCAACTGTCAAGGGATCGTTTATTTGCATAGCCAGTAGCACACGGGGCCTCGGTTTATTGTCCCATCCAAACGCTTCGACGCTTTTTCAATGTCAGTCCCTCAGACCTGCATCACTGATATGGGGGGACTGGGTTGAAAAATCAAAAGTTCGTCCTCCAATGATAGACTTTGCTACCAATTACCGCTTGGCAGTTACCTCGCTTAACAAACAAAATGGCGGCTTCTAATATTGTGGAAAGCGATTTTTAAAACGAAATCATTAGATTAAGGTCTAGAACAAAATGTAGATTTTGCACAATTTAAGCCTCAGATCTCAAACTGTGTTTACAAACGACTTAATCATTCCTACAAATTAAGACTAATCTATCCTTAATGCCTATACTAGTCTAGACTGGGCAAATAACGAAATAATAATATCACATAATGTCAATGTCCACTGAGACAACGGCAATGTCCTGGAAAAATTATGACCATCCAGGCAGATGTAGTCAAGTCTAAATTTAAACAAGTCAAAGTGTCTGGATAATTGAAATTCATGAAGATCAGACAAAGCTGTTGTTCTATTTTCCAGACACATTCCTAGTCAAATATAAATATTTATTATAGTCCTACACCTTACCAATAATAATCTTACATCCAATTCACTGTTCAATCTTGTTCAAGGATTAATTTACTGGCTAGGTTTTTTTGTAAGAAAGAAACAACTATATTTTACAAGGATAACATCTTAGGTTCACAGTTAAGGATCCTTTCTACCAGCTTGTCATTGGCCAAACCTCTTGGTATTTATTTTACAAGGATAACATCTTAGGTTCACAGTTAAGGATCCTTTCTACCAGCTGGTCCTTGGTCAAACCTATTGGCATTGATTTTACAAGGATAACATCTTAGGTTCACAGTTAAGGATCCTTTTCTACCAGCTGGTCCTTGGCCAAACCTCTTGGTATTAATTTTACAAGGATAACAACTTAGGTTCACATTCAAAAATCCTTTCTACCAGCTGGTCTTGAGTCAAACCTCTTTAACTGTATTTGCCAGTCATGTCTGATTGATAAAAATAGCTAAAAGATCATTATTTACGTTTGAAAATGTTTGGTTGAGAATTTTTCAAATCAACAGCCCTGCTTTCACCTCTGCCAGGATTGATCTTGAATTCCAAATTTGCTTCTATATATGCTAATCATTGAAATTATTAAGAAAAACAAGGCTTAAAGGACAAAATCTGTCAAATGCATAAGAGGATTTTACCAGTCACAATCTGACTGAGATAGCATTTAGCCTGAAGGCATGAATAAATTAGCTGCAGATCTTCTAATACTCAATTAGAGCAAATCTGAATCTAGCTTAAAGTGATACAGTGTCTTAGAATGGACATAAAATATAAGTTCTCAAGAATGGTCAATATGAGTATATATTCATCAGTAGACTTACCTGGTGTTATAAAGTAACAGAATCCCATAAAATCTGGAAAACTCACAAAACTTTAAAAAATTTATAAAGCGTTTTGCAATAATGATGGCATTTCTTTGGATAATAACTAAGTTTTTTGGATTTATCAGATTATATAAGGATTCTATTATGTTATTTATGACAGCAGGTATATCAACTGATGAATATATACTCATATTGGACAATTTGAAAAATTTCACATTCATTCTAAGACCTAGTATCTCTTTAGAGGGAAACCCTTGAAACATGTGAAAATTACTGCTGTAGCATGAACAAGTGATTAAACATTACACACTGAACGTGGTATTGTTTTGAAGAAAATTAAGCAGTTTTAATGCTTCAGTTTTCATTTACAATGTAAACTTCAAGTATTGATCCCTTCAAGTCTTTCACGTACAGAATTAAAAATTTATGCGTCAACAAGATGATTGCGACATACTTTCTCTTAAGGTTACAGGCCAGATTCTTGTTGCCGTTCATTTTGCTGTATATGACTTTATTTAGAACTATGTTATGTCATACAGGCCTAGTAAGATAATCATGGTGGTGGCACATGATTGGTCTAGGTCGACGGTTTTTTGTCACTGACTGGAATCTTCTCAATTTTACTGTCAATGCAGGTGGATCTTCAATTAAAAACAAGATGAATTTGATCAAGAGGATGATTAAAAACAACGAAACAATTTGCCACAAATATACAAATTAGTTTGGTCTAATTTTGTCATGGGAGTACAGGCACAGGAACAAGTGAGATTTTGTGAATCTATGACAAGTCTCTTTGCTACAGGGGTTATAAGAGATACTCTCCTATAGAACCACTGGCCTAGGTTAAAAGTATTAGGTGTTATAAAGGATACTCTCCTATAGAAGCACTGGCCTAGGTTACAAGTATTAGATGTTATAAGAGATACTCTCCTATAGAAGCACTGGCCTAAGACATAAGTATTAGGTGTTATAAGAGATACTGTCCTATAGAAGCACTGGCCTAGGTCACAAGTATTAGGTGTTATAAGAGATACTCTCCTATAGAAAGCACTGGCCTAAGACATAAGTATTAGGTGTTATAAGAGATACTCTCCTATAGAAACACTGGCCTAGGTCATAAGTATTAGGTGTTGTAAGAGAACTCTCCTATAGAAACACTGGCCTAGGTCACAAGTATTAGGTGTTGTAAGAGATTCTATAGTAGAGACTACTGCTATGAATTTCAGTATACATCAATTTGATAAGAAATTATCTACTTTTACAATTTATCTATCTACAATTTACAAGATAAACTAATGATCAAAGTGATTACTTCAAGGGGAGATAATGAAAGGGAATCTAATCTTCCATGGACAGCGGCATAAACCCATTGTTTTACGATTTCCAACTGTCGAGGTATTTTCAATTAATGAAATGACACCCACAAGCTATTTCTATTTCTTCTTGAGGTGGTTTTTGTCACATTATCACCTGACTAGAGATCTGGACGACAAACATATTGATTGTTCTTTCAATTACTATAATTAAACGAGGTCAGCTGCGTAAGACGGGCTAAAACGTGTAATGTTGATCATGTGTTGTAGGAAGTAAGTTAATACGACATCTTGTAATCAATACAGATTACTGGTTAATACCTCGTACTACCAGGGAATTATTATATCAATAACTTCTCCCATTTTAGCTAGGGAGCTACGGTGGCGCAGTGAGTTACAAGCTTGTTTGCTAACCTGACGGTCGAGGGTTCTCAAAAAATTTTTGGATTTTGTAGCCTGGTTTCAACTTGTCAGGTCTAAGGGACATGTAAATGTATGGAGGTCAATGACTTCCCATCAGAACTAGGTAGCCACGGTGGCTCAGTTAGTTACACGCTTGAAGGATAACATGAAGGTTCCAGGGGTCAATCCTGGCAAAGGTCAAGATGAATTTTTGGCTTTTTAGCCTGGTTTTACCTTGTGGGTGATGTAGGTCTGAGGAAAAAGACATGACATGGAAAAAGCATCTAGTCGTTCGGATGGACAATAAACCGAGCCCCGTGTGCTACAGGCTGTGTCAGTTAAAGATATCTCAACAGTTGGAAATCGCAAAAATAGTAGGCTATTGCAACTGTCTTGGCAAAATTTCCTTCAATGCATACTGCATGGCCGACTTCTTTAGCCCATTAGATGCAGAAGCGTAGGAAGTAAAACTCCATTAATTTCATTTGATTTTTTAACCACTTCACAATAGTTTTATATCATGTATTAATATCCAAAAATATGTTTTTTGTCGCAGATTCACAGGAAAAACAAAATGTCGCGAAAAGAAGTCTGTCAATTCCAATGAACATATTTCTATAGAGTCATTTCATTTCCAGGAATTTAATAGTCTTATACTCCAAACTAGTTTTAACCGTTGCTATGGTAACTGTGGATAAAGCAGGAAACTGGAATATAAGATGGTCTGTGTCACCAATCACCGAAGGAAGAAGAAGTGTAAATAATTTTAATAGTTGCTTAAAGGGATTGGTTCATTGAATCGCATTCTCTGAAAACCTAGGTTCGTTCCAAAATATTCACCATAGATCCTTTAGGTTTCTGTTCTGTCTCTATCCTATTGAAAAGGTGATGGAGATGCAAGACAATTTTGGAATAATTTTCAAATTATTAACAAAGTTCTATATACAGCCTTTGAAGCTTGATACTGTATCTAAGAATGAACGTAAAATGTTAAACTTGGTCAATAAGAGTATATATTCATCATTAGATATACCTGCTGTCATAAATAACATAACAGAATCCTTATATAATCTGATAAATCAAAAATTAGTAATTATCCATAATGAAATTGATTATTGAAAACTGTTTATAAATTTGATTAAGGGTTTTTTTAATAATTACTTAGTTTTGTAAGTTTTCTAGATTTTACAGGGATTCTGTTACTTTAAGACACCAGGTAAGTTCACTGATAACTAGTAAACTGTTACATACTACCATTTGATAATGCAGAAAGAATATTAGCTTATGATATATTTTAGAAATACTGCCCTTTTAAAAACAAATACAGTTTGATCAAGTAGATACATGGTTGTAAATAGTATATTTTAGAAATATTTTCAAGTATAATTTACAATTTTTTTTACAATAAAAATTGACATACTTCCTCTTTTTAAAATCAATCCATTTGATCAAGTAGATACAAAGATGTAAATAACATATTATATTAATATTTTGCGTATAATTTACAGTGTGTTTGATACTGAATAAAGTATATCAGCCAATGATATATTTCAGCAGAATGTAATATAACTGGAAATAAAGGTATCGAATGGGCCATAAAGCACCTTGGATGTAACCAGAAACCAATATTAATCTGAGGGTAAAGTGACATTAGGTGACACATCTAATTGTTCAGATTGACAATTATAATCAGGTGTTACAACATACCGTCATTAAAATTTGACTTCTGCTAAATTAGGCGTAAGAAATTCAAAGCCTGGAGACAAATCAAGCAGACGATCAATTGTTCAATAGATAAAGAACTGGGAGATTATCAGTCCACGTTGATGTTAGTTGAATGTTACTCAAATCACCCGAACAAGATATACTGCAGAACTAGTTTCTTTTGTTCGAAAAGACAGCCATCAATATTGTCAATCTGTTCAAATCAAACGTCTTTGAAAACAGAATAAAGGGACAGGTTCACCATTTGTTTGATCAATCATACCTTAGTCTCAGAAATGGAAATTTTTTAACTAAACTTATCAGTAAAAGTGAAATGAATAGACTTTTATGTCCTATTATAATGCATGTTATGGGCTAATGAAGACAGTCAACACCTTACAGTATGCAATGAAGAGAATTTGCCAAGACAGCGGCATTAGCCTACTCGATTTTCCGATTTCCATTTGTCAAGGGGTTTAACCTGCACTAGCCTGAAGCACTGAAAGACAAGAAACTCTTTCCATGTCAGTCTCTCCAACCTGTATCAATGACAAAAGGAAACCGGCTGAAACATCCAAAAGTTCATTCAACCTTTGCTGGGATTGAACCCTGGACTCTCAGGTTAGTGAGCAAGCGTCTAACTCACTGAGGCAACGCTGCATCAAGGAAAATATCTAGATCTACCTTGTTTAAGAAGATATCTCAAAAGTGTCGAAATTCAGCTGAAAATGAAAAACTTGAATGTAAGAAATGAAAGCGGATATTCGGGGATAATCAAAATGAGAAACACTTTTTACATGAGTTAGCTTTTAATGAAATGTTGTTCTTTCTTACAGTAGGAATTAGAGTAACCCTACCCCCACCAAATGCTAAATAAGCAACAGTTTCTACTTCTAGACACATTAAATCATTTTTTGTGGCCAATTAATTCTAGTCCATTTATCACAAAACATGCCACCAATGTAAAAATATCTTTTGAAAATATTTACTAAAAGTTAAAGACCGTTTCACACTTTCAAATCAAACTTTTGAGAGAAAATCCATCATAGATAATGAAATATTGAGGGAAAAAAAATCTGGAAAATTTCTTTTTTGATTAAAGGAATACCATGTCTTAGAATGAACATGAAATTTTAAAATTCGAACTTGGTCAATAAGAGTATATATTCATCAGTAGATAAACCTGCTGTCATAAATAACTTAAAGGAGTCCTTATATAATCTGATAAATCCAATAAACATAGTAATTATCCATTAAAAATGCAATTGACTATTGAAAAACACTTAATAAATTGATGAAGCATTTTTCAATAATTACTTAGTTTGTGAGTTTTCCACATTTTACAGGGTTTGTTGAAATCATTTAGGGCTTCCCAATTTTTTGTAAGAAATTATCTACCCCTGGAGAGATTTACAAAATAAACTAATAATGAAAAGTGATTATTTCAGGGAGACAATAAAAGTGGATCTTATCTTCCATGTACAAGAACATTACTTAGATTTTTATTCCTTTAGTAAAAATGAAATGAATGGAGTTTTACGTCCTACGCTTCTGCACCTTATGGGCTGATGAAGACAGACATATTCCTCTGGTAAGCAGTCACCAAACGTTTGATATAGATATTAGGTTTGGTGTAAGCCAGGCTTTAACAATAAATCTAGCAGTCACCAAAGGTTTGGTATAGATATTAAGTTTGGTGTAAGCCAGGCTTTAACAATGCATCTATAGAAAACACGGTAACTATCAGAATTAGACCTTAATTTAATCTACACCTGTCAAATCCAAACCGCTAATATCTTACTCTAGCCAATTTATTTCGGTTAAATAAAGAAAGAACTGACATTTTTAGAAAGGACAGTAACAATTTTATTTTAATCTTATTTCAATCGAAAAGTTCAGTTTGTATACCTAGAACTCAAACTTTACAATCATCTTATTTCTATTATCCTTCTCCAGGGATTTTGATTTAAAAAATTCCCAACCGGACATTTTAACAAGTAAATAATAATCTTCTTATTTTTATCAAGAATGCATGAAAAATGCACAAAAATTTAGCAGATTTAAATAGAAAATGTCCTAAATATCAATTTGGAACTCCAATCAGACATGACTGGCCAATACAGTTAAATCAACAGCCCTAAGAAGGTTCAATTTTTTAAAGAAATCGTCAAATAAAAACATATTTCAGACACTTTGTTATTATTACTTGGGCCCTTATTTTGTCCATTTTTCCCCCTCCACCAGAAAATTTAAAAGACCAGAAGCCCAGAGAACATATTTTTGATGATTCCAAGGAACCAAAAATCCCAAGTATTTTTGTAAATAAATCAATCTCTGGTAACTGAAGTTTTGAGAGAGGACAATTGGTGGGGATAAATTCTTACTTGCTAGGGGCCCGCACCTGACAGCTGATATCGAAGTGATATCGTGTATCTTCAATATAAGTCATTTAAATGATACATGAATCATGTTAATAGGAAGCTGGTAATTTCATTCACTGATACCTGATGTATAGATATAAATACAGTATAAGGATAGGCCATGAAAACATTAGTAACATTATTAATACATTTTCTATTGTCAATCTTATTTTAAAGTGATACTGTGTCTTAGAATGAACATAAAAATTTTAAACTTGGCCAATAAGAGTATATATTCATCAGTAGATATACCTGCTGTTATAAATAACATTACAGAATCCTTATATAATCTGATAAATCCAAAAAACTTAGTAATTATCCATTAAAATACAATTGATTATTGAAAAACTCTTAATAAATTGATTTAACATTTTCCAATAATTACTTAGTTTTGTGAGTTTTCCAGATTTAAAGGGATTCTTTTACTTTATGACACCAGGTAAGTTCACTGATGAATATATACTCATATTGACCATTCTTGAGAACTTATATTGTATGTTCATTCTAAGACACACTATTACTTTAATATCAATGTTTCTAGTTGAAATTTAAATTGAACCATCTATATAATATATCTATTTTTCTATGATATATTACTACCTAATAATAGGATACACCATCCTGTACGTCAAAAACTAATTTCCATCTTATTACTCCCATGATTTATGGTTTAAAAATGACTGGTTTAGGATGGACATTGAAATACAATACCAAGATTAACATCAGATCAAACTTAAAAGTCAAAATATTGAGTTAAACCATATTATATTTTTTATAGGCTTTACTGTTAGATCTGATAGTAGGAACAATGGTTTTCAATATCCGAGAAATTTCATTGTGGGTTTCTTTTAAAGTGATACTGTGTCTTAGAAAGGACATTAAAGTTCTCAAGAATGGTCAATATGAGTATATATTCATCAGTAGATATACCTGGTGTCACAAAGTAACAGAATCTCTGTAAAATCTGAAAAACTCACAAAACTAAGTATTCATTGAAAAACGCTTAATCAAGTGTTTTTCAATAATCAAGTGCATTTTTTTGGATAATTTTCAAAATTGTGTCCTTATACTCGGTTCATCCAAGATGGACGCCTGCTCCAGCGTTCTAAAGATTCTATAGAATAATCACATAAACAATACCATTTTTGAGAAATGAAAATGTCACAAGTAAAAAAAACAAGCTGCTGAAAAATAGAAGTGTAAAAGTCAACTGTCTGTTGGCCGTCAATTTGATCTATAACGCTCATGCCACATGGGAAATCTATTGTATAAAAACACTAAATTGTAAGTAGAAATATGGTGGCAATGGCTCTAGAGATAATCTTTGAATATTTTTTCTAAGACAACTTTCAGTTATTTCTAAATTACTTTTTAACCAAATATCACATAATATTAACATTTCTACTATCACTACCTTCAATAAACTAGTAGCACAAACTGGTGTTTATTTTTCAATAACTATAGTTATTTGGAGCTTCGGAGCTTAAGTGACCGCCCCTTCCTCCCTTTGGAGCTTAAGTGCCCCTTATTCCCCTTTCCTCCCTTTGGAGCTTAAGTCCCCCCCCTTCTCCCTTTGGAGCTTAAGTCCCAATCCCCTTCCTCCCTTTGGAGCTTAAGTCCACCCCTTCCTCCCTTTGGAGCTTAAGTCCCACTCCCCTTCCTCCCTTTGGAGCTTAAGTACCCAATCCCCTTCCTCCCTTTGGAGCTTAAGTACCCAATCCCCTTCCTCCCTTTGGAGCTTAAGTACCCACTCCCCTTCCTCCCTTTGGAGCTTAAGTACCCAATCCCCTTCCTCCCTTTGGAGCTTAAGTACCCAATCCCCTTCCTCCCTTTGGAGCTTAAGTACCCAATCCCCTTCCTCCCTTTGGAGCTTAAGTACCCAATCCCCTTCCTCCCTTTGGAGCTTAAGTACCCACTCCCCTTCCTCCCTTTGGAGCTTAAGTACCCACTCCCCTCCATCCTCCTCTCCTCCACTTTGGAGCTTAAGTCATCCCTTCCCCGGCAATCCCCCTTTCTCCCTTTGGAGCTTAGTGCCCCCCTTTCTCCCTTCGGAACTAAAGTGCCTCCCCCTTTCTCTTTTTTTTGAGCTTAAGTGCACTGACCCTCCCCCCTCCCTCCACCTTTGGAGCTTACATTCCCCCCCCCCCTCTTCCCTTTGGAGCCGAAGTTCATGCTCCCCCCACCATTCCCCATCCTTGGAGCTTAAGAACATTCCCCCCCCCCCTTACCTAACCTTAAAGCTGAGGTGCATCCAGTTAAACCTATGTACATCAGCCTATATTCAATTCCTCTGATCCAGTATCCAGTAATGCATATTGTGTCAATGTTAAAATACAAGAATCAGTTCCATATACGCCATCCTATATACTATAGTTGACTTGTGTATAAAGATTTCCTGTATCTGGATAAACACATTGAAATTCAAAACCAGAAATAAATTTTATGATGTTTTAAAATAAAAACGCTCTCAATGGGTGTGTCACAAAGTATTGTTTTTTGGTTGAACTTTTTTAAAACAAATTCTGTCGTTTGAAGTTCTGTTAGAGATTAGATTTAAAAGAATCATTTGAGATGTTTCAAGCATGACTGAATATATACTTGTTAAATTCCAGGCTTAGATTATAATCTCCTATCATATCAGGATACATCTTAAACAGCTTTAGACAACACAGAAATGTCTCTTGTTGTTGTTTTTATGGAACTAAATTTTAAAATGATTGTATAAAACATATGGAGTTATAGGTTCTGACTGTTTCAGTTCTTATTGAGCCAATAAAGACAGACAAAATCATGCTGAGAGTCTAGACCAAGTAAACCCTGCTTCATATTCATTTCATTTAAATAACTGAATACTTTTCCATAAAGAGTGTTCCATCTTTATTAGCCCATTATGTGCAGAAGAGTAGGACGTGAAGCTCCATTCATTTCATTTCATTTTTATGGTGTTGCCTGTCTTCATTAGCCCATAAGGTGCAGAAGAGTAGGGTGTAAAACTCATTTCATTTCATTATATTGGAATTACCTGTCCTCATTATCTATTCAATACATTTCTACAAAGAATGCAAAAAATATGGAATGGAGAGTTGGCATAACATAATAAAAAATGAAATGAATGGAGTTTCAAATGCCATGCAGTGTGCAATGAAGGACATTTTGCCAGGACAGAACTCTATTTGCATTTCCAACTATCAAGTGATCTTTAACATGCACAGCCTGTAGCACACAGAGTTAATACGGCTTCCCAATGAATTTATCAATGTTTTTTCAGAGGAGCTAATTTTGTTTCCATTTTAGCTTCTGGTTTCTAAGAAATTCAGATTGTGATATCCGTAAAACATGATAATAGAATTGGTCTGGCCTTAATATAAAAACTTGACTGGAGGAGTTTTAAAGTGGAGGTTTTAAAAATATTATATGAGGAATATTAAATTACTATTGTTTAGGGTCGGATACAAGATAAACTTTCTTTAGATGTATGATAAACTCTCTGATATATAATCCAGTGTATCCAGTAGGCCTGTTGTTAAAATATCATCAGTAAAAGTGAAGTATGTTATTTTGTGTCTGTCAGCTGAGGGAAAGAAAGAAACAACTATATTTTACAAGGATAACAACTTAGGTTCACAAGTCTGCCGTGACAGGGATCCTTTCTACCAGCTGGTCCTTGGTCAAACCTCTTGGTATTGATTTTACAAGGATAACAACTTAGGTTCACAGTTAAGGATCCTTTCTACCAGCTGGGAATTGGAATTAAAGGAACCCTACTAACCTTTTGTGATAAAAACTAATTGATCTTTCCTGGATTATCGTACCCATTTACATTTGAATTAAAGGAGACCCTACTACCCATTTTGTGAATAAAAACTAAATCTATATTCTGATAGATAAAGGCCATTTATTTGAATGACCTAAAAATCATGAATAAATAATATCAGAAAAAGTAAGTAAAACTTAAAAATGTAAAACTTAAAAGATGTAAAACTTAAAACACGTAAAACTTAAAACACGTAAAACTTAAAACACGTAAAACTTAAAAATGTAAAACTTTAAAAATGTAAAACTTAAATAACAAAACATGTGTATAACAAAGTTACAATGCGTATATCAAACAATGGGGGTTCAAACCCGCCACAATTGGAAATCACACAGAGCCCATAACTGGGCAAAGTGAAGTATGTTAATATATATGATACTGTATATATGGTGAGGTATGTTTTTATAATTATAGTATATCAATTTCCGTGAATTAGGGACATTAATCATAACAGTTTGATAAACTTGTCAAATATCTCACTAGGTTTAAATTAACTCTTCCAGGTGGAGGTGGAAATAGCATGGAAAAACTTACAAGGCAAGAGAACATACACCAACATAGCTAAGTCGTTTGGCATAGATCAACTGATGAATATATTATACTTATTACCAAGTTATGACACCTGGTAAGTCTAACTGATGAATATATTAACTCTATTGACAAGTTTGATCACCTGTAAGTCCAACTGATGAATATATTAACTCTTATTGATCAAGTTATGGACACCTGGTAAGTCCAACTGATGAATATATACTCTTATTGACCAAGTTATGACACCTGGTAAGTCCAACTGATGAATATATACTCTTATTGACCAAGTTATGACACCTGGTAAGTCCAACTGATGAATATATACTCTTATTGACCAAGTTATGACACCTGGTAAGTCCAACTGATGAATATATACTCTTATTGACCAAGTTATGACACCTGGTAAGTCCAACTGATGAATATATACTCTTATTGACCAAGTTATGACACCTGGTAAGTCCAACTGATGAATATATACTCTTATTGACCAAGTTATGACACCTGGTAAGTCCAACTGATGAATATATACTCTTATTGACCAAGTTATGACACCTGGTAAGTCCAACTGATGAATATATACTCTTATTGACCAAGTTATGACACCTGGTAAGTCCAACTGATGAATATATACTCTCATTGACAAAGTTTCAGACTTTGGGATTTTATGTTCAGATATAACTTTAAGTTTGAGTCAATTCTAAGAGGGAGTGTACCTTTAAACAATAACAACATTGTTGTCTGATGACAAAGTCTATGATAGTAAAGAAATTGTTCTTTTATGGCTGTACACAGAATTCTGTAAGAGTTCCATGGTTTAGATAATGAAAAAAAATCACTTTTGTATCTATCTTAAGACTTAGCAGAAATCGAGATTAAATTCTTTCAAATGGCTTAAAAGAGAAGCCTGTTTCTGAATTCATTTTTCCGATAACTCTCAACTGAACTCCTGTATAATAACAGAGATATTTGATTAAATAAACCAAGATTTTACAGAAAGAAACGTGACGATGATAATAAATCTGTTAACTGTAAACAGAGACAGTTGCACTTTTTGAGCTTTTCATTGATTAAAAAATAAAATGAAATGAAATGAATGGAGTTTTACGTCCTATACTTCGCACCTTAATGGGCATGCAACATTGAATGCCCCCCTTTAATTAGCTAATGAAGAGTGCAAAATAAATTGAAAGAAAATGAAAAGAAATGAACGGAGTGCAATGTCCTACACTTCTGCACCTGATAAGAAGGGCAAATGTCATGCAGTTTGCAATGAGGGAAATTTTATGTTATCAGTAAACTGTTTATCTACTTTAAAAATGGCAGTTGGTAAAAAAAAAAAATTCTCTGAAGGCGCATTCATTGATAAAATTTAGATTTTACACATCACACCCCCCCTTCCCCTCCCCCAAGGCAGCATCCTACACCCCTTAAATCTCCTTCTTGATCTATATCAAAAAAAGATGTTTAATTCAAACCAAAAAAATAATGGAAAGTTTATTTTCAACTAACAGGAAACTAATGTTCTGCCTTATCAAAACCAATGTTTTTCTTGTGTGAATTTTAATGTAATTTTCATATTGCAGAAAAAGCCTGATAAGAAAATTTCTAAGTACAAAAGATGAAAATTGTTTAGATTAAGCAGAGTACTGTCAGGTGGAGTCGACATATAAATCATGAATTCTATGATTGAGAATGATAATTTGCTACATCAAAGAATCGAGGCATAAAGAAGTATTTTTGTTTTAAACAATAACATCTCAATTTGTAGACCAGCAGTCCCATCTTTCAAGTGATATGTTGCGACAATTTTATCATTTTAAAAAACTCATATACATGTATATTTTAAAGGGATAATAGGCGTTAGAACGAACATAAAATTTTAAGTTCACTCAAATTTGGACAATAACAGTATATATCCATCAGTGGACTTACCTATACATCAAAATCCCTCTAAAATCCGATAAATCCCCAAAATAAAGTAGTTAATCATAAAACGCTTGAGCCATCCATCAAGCGATTTTCAAATCGTGTAAATATAAAGGGAAGTAACTCTAACATGTGGGTTTTCACGCGTCCTTGACCCCTACTGTTGAATTCCACAATGATGTTTTAGCGTTGATTTACCAGACGCTTTTATTCTCAAACTGAATGGAATCGTCGCTGGCTCACTTTTTTTTAAAATTCCGAATATATTTTTATTGTGGCTTTTTAAAATTTGGTAAAGTGTGGGATGCATACTTATTTAACTAATAGTCAATATTAAACACAAATATAAGCCGTAGGACGAGTGTATTTTAACGCCTATTATCCCTTTAATACTAGTATTTTGTAACTTCTGTATTTTTGTCTTTATTCACATCATTGTGTCTTGTATTTGTTATGTTTTCTTGTATTGTTTTGACCACATGTGGTGTAACATATGCAATAAAATTATTATCATTATATATTATATTAACTCCACAATAAATGGACATGGTTTAACTTGTGTCAAATCCATTTGATTTGTATTTCAATAAATATGTTTAAATCAAATATTTATTTACTATTATAATATTGATTCAAATAAAAAAAATTAAAATACAAAAAGATCATTCCAATTTCATTTTAGCTGTAAATTTTTGTATTTTTCACATCCGACTCTTCTGAACCTAATGGACTAATGAAGACAGGCAACACCATGCAGTGTGCAATGAGGGAAATTTTGCCAGAACAGCAGCATTAACCTACTATTTTGTGATTCCAAATGTCGAGAGATCTTTAAAGTACACAGCTTGTAGCACACAGATCCTCGGTATATTTTCCCGATTTGAATGTTTTTTTCCATGTCAGTCCCTCCGACCTACATCACTGAAACCAAAACAGGCAGGAAACGGGAAGAAAAATGTCGACCTTTACCAGGATTGAACCCTGGACCTTCAGGTTAGCGAGCAAGCGTCTAACTCACTGAGCCACCACAGCTCTCTACTGACAGGGTTGAAGTATTATCTCAACCTATACTAGGATTGAACCCTGGACCTTCAGGTTAGCGAGCAAGCATCTAACTCACTGAGCCACCACAGCTCTCTACTGCAAAATACCATTAAATGCCTACTTGTTGCAAAGAATAACAGCAAACATTAAATAAACATAAAACTATGATATCACTTTATGAAACTATCCCAGGGAAAGAAAGATAAATCAAATAATAATTATGGTACATGTTTCAGAGTTTGGAATCCATCATCAATGACAAGTGGTTGTTACGGTTTCATATTTAATGTCGGCGATGATGAAATGACAAGAGAAAAGTGTATCTTTAACCAAAAAAAAAAAGCTGATTTTAGAGAACTCTATATAATGTGAAGAACAATTTTAATTTTCAATATCATGATTGATAGGTAGTGCAAAATTATAAAGGTATATTCTCCTTTAGTTTTGAAATTGGGGTAATAGTAACTATGAATTAATCCAAGGGTATAGAATAATAATAATCCGTTGTGTGGTTAATCCTATAGTTATGCCATTAAATTTTAATCCGTCATTATTCATTGATATTATTGAAGATCAAGTCTATTTTACGATAATTATCTTAACCGATCATCAGTACATGTTGAAGAAAATGTCGGCCCTCACAAATAGAATTCTTGTCGATGATACATTGCCAGTCATTGAGAATTCTTATTTAAACAGTCACAAAAAATGACTGGTTTGGGAAAAAAGCCCTTGTTCTGTTAGCTTGTTGAGAAAAATGAAAAAGACACCTAAGTAAACCCAGGAGGTCCTGTGAAAATTATGGCTATGAAAAAAACCCGATAGAATCGGTGTTTCTTGTTGGTAGATCGAGAGACAGCTTGCAGAGTGGTAGAAATCCAACGAAATCGATAGATTACACCAGTATGTCCTTGTGGGCTAATGAAAGAAAGATGGTCCATGTAATTGAGGCAAAAGACATGATGCCAAAAACTATGGTATACATCCCTTTAAGGATGATGTACAACTGCAGTATGATTTATGAACGGACCTGACACCTATTATTATGATAAAATATCATAGAACAAAAACTATCATTACTATAACATATTGCTTTGAAAAAATATTTTGACATAACCTTGCCAACTAAATGTCACTTGCATAAACTGAAATTAAACCCTGTTTACACTTCATCCATTCTCAGAACGGTACTGATGAATTTTGGGTAATGTTAACGCTCGCGCGTTCTCAGAGCGGTTCCAATTCTGGCCAAACTTAAAAAGGAATGGTTTTCAGACCATTCTCGATAAATTGCTTAAAGTAAAGATGAAATATGCCGCGAAAGGCCATCTGTGAATGCTCTTTAACCAACTTTCACCTTTTCTCAGCAAAATTAAAGCCATTTTTAAAGAAGGTGCAAGTTAAGGCAGCTTAAGTTTAAGCTGTTGTGTTCAGGTGACTAAAACAATTGGCTTGAAAAACGGATAGTGTGTTCAGATGACTAAAAAACGTCTCTAAGAACGGATGGTAGTTAAGCTGGCTTAACTCTAGCCCTCTGAACACCATAAGTATTCCACTATATTTACCAGTTGTCTGTATATAAAACTCCAAACTGTCAATGTATGAATACATTTTTACTATTTGCTGACAGAGTTGAAAGTGTTTCTGCTTTTTTCTTAGATGTAAACAATCCATTTGGGTGGTATAAAAATTATAGATGCACGAACAATTAAACTAGAGATTTCAAATGTTTTCCACTCATTCTAACTTGTATAATTATTTCTACATCACTACGGTTACGGGAAAATGATTAACCAAATCGGCAAATTAGATATTTAACTGCGGAATGAATAATAAATTGTAATTGTTTGTCAATCTTGCAGACGTCGAAATGTTAAATTGTCAACAAGATGGTTGAAGTGTATAAATACCTTTCTTCCACATGCCCACACAAAATCAACCTATTGTTCACATAGTTAAAAAGTAGAAACCTATAGGTAAGAATTCCAAAATGGTGGCAAATCATTTGTTTTTAGAATCTCAAACTTTCGCTTTCTTAATTGATAACTGAAAAAAAGGAGCCGAGGTTGCTCGATAACGAGTTAGAAGAAAATTAGGTAGCCATGGTTGCTCAGTGAGTTAGACGCTTGTCGCTAAACTGATGGAAAAATCATCATAGTTCTTCGGATGGGACAATAATCCAAGGCACCATGTGGTACAGGCTGTGCAAAAAAAGTGGACTAATGTCACTGTCCTGGCAAAATTTCCCTCACTGCATGCGTCGCCCGTCTTCATTATCTCATAAGGTGCAGAAGAGTAGGATGTAAAACTCCATTCATTTAATTTCATTTTCTGAAGAAAATTTAAAACATTCGAACAAAAGAGTTCTGCTTCATGTCTGTCTTGATTACTATAATTTATTCCACAAATTCCTGAGAGCCTATTACTCAGAAACAAGTGCAACTTCTGAGATGCTATTATAATTCATAATCAAGTTGAAATTCTATTTAATAATTTTGTTAAACAGAAAATTTTCAGATTAGCGAGAGCATGTCAATCACATGCTGTAAATGATTACAGTGTGGATGCCTTGTGTTTTTTATACAGCTTTTAAATGAAAATGAAATGTATGGAATTTTACGTCCTACTCTTCTGTGCCCTAATTAAAAATCTCCTGATGGTGTCATCTAAAAGTTATTTGCTTGGGATATTGATTAAGATTTGACTTATCAATAACGATATTTAAATGAAGTTTTTGAGATATATGTATTGTTAAAGCTATGAATGCATGTCTACCTATTGAAAAATATCTATCCAAATCAAACTATGTAGTACTTCTCCAGACTAAAACTTAGCAAGTAGAGACACTCAGTTGTATAATGCCAGAAGTGAATGAGCCACAAGAGAGGTATAAAAACAAACAGCACTAGTGTTGATACTCTTCTATTTGGGAGATAAAAAGATGAAGATAGCCGTCTGCCACCCACACCTTATTTAACTTACATACTAAAGATCTATTTAGGATATCTGTGTTTGGGATTTACATACCCATGAGACTGTTAGTTGCTGTGGATAAGAAGGGTTAAGGTGTTGGCTTGAGGAGAGGAAATGTTAGAGACAAAAACCTTCTTTTTCCAGTATTTTGTGACTAAACAAGGATTATTTTAGGGAATAATACTGTGCCAAGGGCTGATTGAACAAAACATAGTTATTAGAATGTAGAGAGTTATTGCCCATGATGATTTGTTTTCTAGGGTGTCATGGTTGCTCAGCGAATTAGACACTTGCTCGCTAACCTGATGGTCCAGGATCCAAAAGTTACAGACAAAATTTTCGGATTTTTCAACCTATTTACCTCGTTGTCAGTGATGCAGGTCGGAGAGACTGACTTGGAAAAAGCGTCTAGTCGTTCAGACGGGACAATAAACTGAGGCACTATGTGCTACAGGCTGTGTTTGTTCAAGATCCATCAAAATTTTGAAATCGCAAAAAGAGAAGGCTTATGTTGCTGTCCTGGCAAAATTTGCGTTGCCCGTCTTCATTAACCCATAAGGTGCAGAAGAGTTGGATGTAAAACTCAATTCATTTTATTTCATAACATATTATAAAACTATTTAAGTGTGAATTCTTTTTTCAGATTTTTCAGTCAGTTTATTGTGAAATGCACCAAAGTATCCTGGCCAAAAAAATTGATGTAAAACTCCATTCATTTAATTTTAGTAATATTTTCTAGAATGACATGAGAATGGCTGGTGATATTAACATGCCACCTGTTAGAAAGAGCTGTGAACTCTAAATCATCACACATGGCTTTGTTTATATCTTTTTACCAAATATTGGGGAAATTCACGGAAGTTCTTGTGAGTTGGCCTAATTATGATTGTGTTTTAGTTCATTCAGTAAGAAAATACCAGAAACTCAATTGGAGAAACAGGTTGCGGGACTCCCACGTGTTGGAATTGGTTAAGAGTGCTAAGACATACTCTCCTATAGAAGCACTTGCCTAGGTCACAAGTATTAGGTGTTATAAGAGAAACTCTCCTATAGAAACACTGGCCTAGGTTACAAGTATTAAGTGTTATGGTAGTAGAGACTATGGATTTCAATATACATCAATGCGATAAGAAATTATCTTCTTCTGGAAATATTTACCATATAAAGTTATGACCACATAATGTTTTGGCGATTAACGACAACATCAAACACTCAATATTATTGGAATTGCAGGAAATACTGGCAGAAAATAAGAGCAGTTGAAATTGATGCTATCAGTGTCCTTAATACAGAGAGAGAAGACCTCTTTACAATCCCTTTATCTGTCTTCATTATCCTAAAAGATGGAGAAGAGTAGGACGTAAAACTCCATTCATTTCATTTACAATCCCTTTAAGTTCAAATAACGTTAGTATAGTGACCTATAGATCTTTAACTGGATATTCCAGACAACTTTATTATCCTCATTATCCAGGACAAAGTTAACGTTGATTGTAGTCAAGTTGTTATATATTGTAAGACGAGATCAAACGATCGAAAAAGAAACAATTAAGAAGTTAATACTGTGAATAAATAACCATTCTTTCAGCATTACCATTTTTATGGCACCAAGTTTGGTACCAGTCTATGTTAACTGGAAGTTTTTAACGGAAAATTTTATTTCATTCTCGTCATTCCCGGAGTAGTGATTGATATAAAAGTCGTGATCTCGTGAAATAAAAAATGGTTGTCAAAGATCAAAAATCAAATTAGTTTTACACTTTTTGTTGGATAATGGCCGTATATAATAAATAAAGGATCATCAAATTCACTTGTTTTAAAAAATCTATACAAGTCTGAGACTTACGCCGCGAAGTTCCAGTTTTTATGAGTCTGTATTTTGCGTGGTCGCAATTATTTTTTTACCTTTTCTGTCTAAACTTGAGGTTATTTGAGGTCGAGTGTTCAATCGCAGCAAAGGTGAAGATGAACTTAGGGTTTTTTCAGCCCAGTTTCCCCTTGTCAGTGATACAGGTCATTCGGATGGGACAATAAACTGAGGCCCAGTGTGCATGTTGAAGATATTTTTGTGATTTATCAGATTATATAAGGATTCTGTTATGTTATTTATGACAGCAGGTATATCTACTGATGAATATATACTCTTATTGACCAAGTTTAATATGTTCATTCTAAGACACAGTATTCCTTTCATGTAGGTCCAAATAATGTAACATATTTAATTTCTTTTTCTTTTCAAGCTGAAAAAATGGCTCCATTCCTAGTTTTTTGAAGATTCATACAAAGAAAGCTTTACAAATTCAAATTCTGAATTCTTTAAAAAATTCTTTAATAGAAATCATATTTAGTCTATCGGGTAACTGCGTCAACAACTCTTCAATATCGAAGTTAAATTTATAGTGTAATACAAACAAATCATGTGACTGTTTACAGAAGTCATAAACACGAAATTCCACCAGTCCGTCTCCATGGCGTTGATGATTTAAAAAGAGTCAATCAAAGTTTGAAATCACCAGGTACATCTATTAAATATTTACAAGTCATATCCAAAATCTGATCTTTTGGTCGTGACAGAATGTAAATTTAATAACATTCCTAATCTCACCTTTATTAAAGACAAACTTTGTTTTAAACATCAAATAATATATACTGTAACGAAAATCCATTGGATATTGAAAAAGGAATGAAATGAATGGAGTTTTACATCCTACTCTTCTGCACCTAATGGACTAATGAAGACGGCAACGCATGCAGTGTGCAATTTTAAAGGAGGGCTGCATTAGCATACTTATTAGCGATCTCTAGGAAGTTGAAATCATATAAGAGTAGGCTAATGCTGATCTGCTGGCAAAATTTCCCTCATCCCACACTACTTAGCTTTATTACCCATTCTCATTAGCCCATTTAATGCAGAGGAGTGGGACATAAACCAGGTCACAAGGACACTTCGAGTTTACATGAACATTTACACAAAAAAGTGCATTGACAACTATACTTTAAAGGTGATCAGTAAAGATGTCGAAATGTCAGTTTGTTGACATACTAAAGTTACTTCCCTTGACAAGTTTACAGAGAATATAAGTTGATATCACCTTTACATCACAAATTTAACACTTTATCTTATTTACCTTCCCTGAGTTGTAGAAATCAACATGCAGTCATGATACAAGATGTCAATTTACTGTCTCCCAGGTCAGACAGTACACCTTCTATTTCGAGTTTGATTGCTTAAAAAATAAATTTCTAAAACATAATGTTGATAAATAATGCTTTACTATTTAAAGTGATACTGTGTCTTAGACATAAACTTAAAATTTAAGTTCTCAACAATGGTCAATACGAGTATATATTCATCAGTGAACATACCTGCTGTTATAAATAACATAACAGAATCCCTGTAAAATCTGGAAAACTCACAAAACTAAGTAATTATTGAAAACCTCTTAATCAATTTATTAAACATTTTTCAATAACCAATTTAAGTTTTTTTGTTATTTATCAGATTATATAAGGATTCTGTTATGTTATTTATAACAGCAGGTATTTTCTACTGATGAATATATACTCTTATTGATCAAGTTTAAAATTTTATGTTCATTCTAAGTTTCCTTTAAACCACTATAAAACATACAGTTAAAAAACAAACAAACTGATAATTCCTACCTTTTTTATTTTAACTAGATGTTAATAAAATTTTCCCTTTTTTAAGGATCATCTTTTTATTCTTTATAAAACCCTGAAATTTAATCCATTTCATTGTAACAATATACTGAGTATTATACACATGGTAATTTCCCCCCTTTCTAAAAATTAACTTTAGGGTTTAAAAAAATTATTCCCCTTTTAGTTAGAAGGCCCTAATTGTATTTTACTAATTTTAAAAACCCCCGAAGCTTTAAGCCTTGCTATTGTAAAAAAAATATCGGGTATTTACACATTATAATGCCTTAGTTTTAAAAATTTTAAATTTTAGATTTCTTACAAGTTATCCTTTAAGAGGATGCCATTTAAAAATATATTTTTTCTAATTTGGAAAATCATGTTTTAAGCTTTAGGTCCAATATCGTATTGATTTTTAAAAAGGGAAAAAATCAGATTTCACATTAAAACCCTTTTAAGTGGCTAGGCAAACTTCTTGGTAATGATTTTACAAGATACAACTTAGGTTCATGAGGATCCTTGAAAGAAATTTTACTAGGAAACCTTGGTATATTTTAAAGTACAACTAGCTGGTCCTGGAAACTCTTGGTATGATTTTACAAGGATAACAACTTAGGTTCACAGTTAAGGATCTTTCTACCAGCTGGTCCTTGGTCAAACCTCTTGGTAATGATTTTACAAGGATAACAACTTAGGTTCACAGTTAAGGATCCTTCTCCCAGCTGGTCCTTGGTCAAATCTCTTGGTAATGATTTTACAAGGATAACAACTAAGGTTCACAGTTAAGGATCCTTTCTACCAGCTGTTCCTTGGCCAAACCTCTTGGTAATGATTTTACAAGGATAACAACTTAGGTTCACAGTTCAGGATTCTTTCTACCAGCTGGTCCTTGGTCAAACCTCTTGGTATTGATTTTACAAGGATAACAACTTAGGTTCACAGTTAAAGGGATAATAAGCTTTGTAAATTTGTGATAGGCTTGAATGAAATGGAAATATTGTAAAGGTTTTTTTTGTTGTTTCTATTTTATTTTGTCTAATATTTCAAATTAAAATCAATAAATTCCAATACCTGGGGGCGGCCATCTTTGTTAGGAACGTCACGTAGCATGACGTCACGTCGTAGATAGAATATCAAAATGGCGGAATGTCAAGCTCGGGTATGCCTTAACAATAAGTAGAGAAATAAAGACGTAAGCTATTAACGAATACCAGATCCCACTAAGAATCTACAAAAGAGCTCAACAACATCGGTACAGGTTCGACTGTGGATACGTTTTATATCTCAACAAATGAAGTCGTGTGTGAAAAACATTTTCTACCGGCCGGCTTCGAAGTCGGTTAACAAAACCGCTTTGGTCCTTGGATTGCACTCGGTGGTAAGTGGCTGAAAGACAGATTTTCCTACCGTTTGTGTCCACAGAAAACTACTCACAAAGGGTGAACGTATTTGCCGTCTACAAAAACGATAAAAAACGCGAAATGCGAAATGCAGACTGAGGTGAGTCAATAATAATAGGGGTTAAAACATCGACGCAAGACAAAATAAGCCAAGGCCGCCAGCGGCTAAAACTACTTTTCTATACCTTGCAAGGCAGGTGACAATGACAGTACACCTTAGGTTTGATAAATAAAAAAAGAGGAGGTATGTACTCGGGTAATCTGTTCGAAATGATTCCTTATTAAAAACGTGTTGGCCGAAAGAAATTGTGAATTTCAACAAGGCCTACTTCGTTGTCTCTTTTGTTTACAACCTGTACCGTCCGGTTTAGATATCTTTTATACTAAATTTGTTTCCGGAATATCCAGTCCTTGTAATGTAGATTATGGCATGCTATTGTTAGTCCTGATTGTCAAGATTGATTGCGTTCTGGCTCAAATTGATCGGACTGAATGTCAGCAGCCATGTTTGTTTACCTTTCTATCTACAACGTGACGTCATAATCTCGCTTATTCACGATCTTAAAGCCATCAATGGCGGCCTCCATAAAACGACAATTTCAGCCGAAAATCGCGTAATATTTAATTTTGACGGTGAATATATATCATTTTATAGTTTGGACGTAATTATAACATGTCTTTTTACCGGAAAATTGTATTATTAACATAAAGCTTATTATTCCTTTAAGTATCCTTTCTACCAGGTGGTCCTTGGTCAAATCTCTTGGTATTGATTTTACAAGGATAACAACTTAGGTTCACAGTTAAGGATCCTTTCTACCAGCTGGTCCTTGGCTAAACCTCTAGGCATTAATCTTTCCCAGATTATCGGTACCCATTTACAGCTGGGTGGACTGGGATTATGAGTGAAGATGACTTATTTAAGGTCATCGAACTTTAACAACAAAGTCTCGATACATTGTTCGATGTAACCAAGCATTGTATAGGACAAACATGTCCTTTAATGAAGGCCATAACTAGATGGTGAGAATTCAATATATCCATTAGCCACCATCAAACACTTATTATAAACATAAATAGTGATATAACGAGGGTAGGGTAATGTCTTATTTGAAGATATCAGCAATAATTTTAATATTAATAATATTTACAACTTTCCTTTTTTCTTCCAGACCACTCAATTATATACCATAATATCATAAAAACACAGTCTAAAAGTTTTCTTTTTTTGATAAAAACTTCTAATATTAAAGTGATACTGCGTCTTAGAATGGACATAAAATTTAACTTCTCAAGAATGGTCAATATGAGTATATATTCATCAGTGAACTTACCTGGTGTCATAAAGTAACAGAATCTCTGTAAAATCTGGAAAACTCACAAAACTAAGTATTTATTGAAATATGCTTAATCAATTTACTAACAGTTTTTCAATAATCAATTGTATTTGTATAGATATACTATTTTTTAGATTTATCAGATTATATAAGGATTCTGTTATGTTATTTATAACAGCAGGTATATCTACTGATGAATATATATACTCATATTGATCAAGTTTAAAATTTCAAATTTTATGTTCATCCTTTCATGCTGCTGTCCTAGAAAAAAAAAATTCCTTCATTGCACACTGCATGACGTTGCCAGTCTTTATTATCCAGAAGGTGCAGAAGAGTAGGACGTAAAACTCCATTCATTTCATTTCATTTTATATGTAGTTAAGGCCATGAATTAGGTGGTATTTGATTGGAATGGCCCATTATAACTTCCATTCATTTCTTCACAGCCTAGTTCATCTACAGGTTTCTGTTACATTGTTGACTGACTGACTTTAAAGTCAGCCATTAGCCTAATAGTTAAATTAGCTGTGAAATTTGATGGGACAAAGGCGTGTCTAACCTTAGAACAGACGTCTTATTTTATTTTGGGGTCAATTTCTCCCCGAAGTGACTTTGATTGAAGTCCAAATATTGAGATGTAATCATTCAACGAGATGAAGTGAGGGTGTAAAGTGTCCAGATGGCCGAGGTCCAGATTCAAACACATAATTGGTCAGATTGATTTGATTTGCCCAACCAACCACTCAAGTTTTGATTAATTATAAGCCTTAAAGGGAAAGGTTCACAAGTGGTTTGATTGTTACTTAGTATAAAAGGATGAAATGAATGGAGTTTTACTTCCTACTCTTCTGCATCTATTGGGCTAATGAAGATGTACAACACCATGCAGTGTGCAATGAGGAAAATTTTGCCATAACAGTGACATTAGCTTACTGTTTTTGCAATTTCCAACTGTTAAGGGATCTTTCATGTAGCACATTGGGCACACTTGTTTTTTTTTTCCATGTCAGTCCCTTGGCTATATTCTGACCACTTCCCTTCAGGGCATGACAGACCAATTCCACCCACCTGATTGGGACAGACGGTCAAATACTATTTGTACTAAACATCCTTCAGGGGTTGGCAGGTCAGTTTCACCTATTAGATTTAGACGGTCAAACACATGTATCACATCCTTCAGGGCACGACAGGCAAATCTCACCCACCAGATTTGGACAGACGGTCAGATTTCCAATTGAATGAGTTTTGAAATTATTGAAAAGAATCAATTGATATGATCTAGTTAGTGGACAGATGCATCAAGTGGATGACCTTTATAGAAGATATTGAATTAAGAGATTAAGAAGGGAGAAACAAACAATCTCTGTTTGCCGAGATGTTAGATATTTGAACCTAGTTTTAAGGAAGCCGCAGTGGCTCAATGAGTTAGATACTTGCTGGTTAATCTGAAGGTCCAGGGTTCAATTCTAGTATAGGTAGAGATAATACTTCAACCCTGTCAGTAGAGAGTTGTGGTGGCTCAGTGAGTTAGATGCTTGCTGCTAACCTGAGGTCCAAGGTTCAATCCTGTAAAGGTCGAGATAACTTTCAGATTTTTCAACCCAGTGTCCCCGTAGAGATGCAGGTTGAGGGACTGACATGGAAAAAGCGTCATGTCATTTGAATGGGACAATAAATTGAGGTCCATGTTTCCCCCTGTCAGAGATGTACGTTGGATAAACAGAACCTGTCATCATGCCATCATGCCATCATGCCATCATGCATTATGATTTTTGATCTACTTTTGTTTAATTTTGTAAATATCACATATATTTAAAAAGTAGGTGTATATTGATGTCATCTCTGCCATTTTCCTTTCCTCCATTTTGTTTTTAATAACCGTTATTATTGAGAATTTCACAAAACTAAAACTATCATCATACAAATAACAGATTTTACAAAATAGAGATATCAAAGTGATACTGTGCCTTAGAATGAACATACAATTTTAAACTTGGTCAATAAGAGCTCTGTTCATCAGTAGATATACCTGGTATTATAAATCAAACAATAATAATGTAATAAAAATTAATAATTATCCATAAAAATAATTTTGATTATTGAAAAACATTTAATACAGCCTGATTAAGTGTTTTTCTTTAAATACTTAGTTTTGTAAGTTTTCCAGATTTTACAGGGATTCTGTTACTTTATGACACCAGGTAAGTTTACTGATGAATATATACTCATATTGACCATTCTTATATTTTCAGTCCATTCTAAGACACAGTATCACTTATGGAAGCCTATAATCATACGATATACAATTTATAATACCAGGTTTTTCATTTTCCGAGTTCGTTTCAGATTTTTCCAGGAAACTAGCAAGACTACTAATTGATGTCTGATGAAAATATTAATAACAGAAGATATGTTACAATTTTTGTGGAGAATTACTATATTTTTTCATTTAAATTCTAGCATTACTGAGATGTAACCAGATCAAAATGAAATGAAATGAAATGAATGGAGTTTTACATCTAAAGGGCTAATAAAGACAGACTGTACCATGTAATGAGCATCAAGGAACAGGGGATGATTTAATATCATTTAGAAAGTGGTGTTGCAAGAATATTTTCGTTATTGGGATAACACTTTCTTGGTATAGCACAGATTCTAGTGCTGAAAATTGGCTGAGACCCGAAAAGGACATTTTGCCAGGACAGCGGCATAAGCCTACTGTTTTTAAAATGCACAGCCTGTAGTACACGGGCCCTTGGTTTATTATCCCATTTTAACGACTAGATACTCTTTCCATGTCAGTCCGTCCGACCTGCATCACTGACCAGGGGAAACTGGATTGAAAAATTCTATAAAGTTCATCTCGACCTTTGCCAGGATCAAACCCTGGAACCTCAGGTTAGCAAGCAAGCATCTAACTCACTGAGTGACCATAGCTCTCTCCTGACAGGGTTGAAGTAGTATCTCTACCTATACTAGGATTGAACCCTGGATCTTCAGGTTAGTGAGCAAGTATCTAACTCACTGAGTGACCACAGCTCTCTACTGACAGGGTTGAAGTATTATCTCATCCTATACTAGGATTGAACCCTGGACCTTCAGGTTAGTAAGCAAGAGTCTAACTCACTGAGCCACCGCGGCTCTGTCTATAACCAGTAATAATAAACAGAAAATTAAATTCTCATGCTTATTTTGATCATATTTTATTTTTTATAAACTGCATTTCACATTCTCTTTGAAATCTATATTCAAAGAAAAGTGTGTTTTTATTTCCAGATCAATGTGTTTAGCTTATAGGCCTTTTATAGATGTCATCCTTTGATGTTTAATCTCTCTATGTTCTAAAGGGAAACATAGATTCATTGATCTAGTTGATTGACAATTTCACTCTCAATTTATATATAGTTTGATTATTTTTGCTGATTTTGCAGATTTAACGAAACAGTAGGGTTATAGCTGGACTTTATATACAGTATAACCAGATCTGGCAACAAGGTGTTTTTTGTTTGTAATGGCCTGTAACCCTCAGATTCCCACCAACAAGAATTTTCATTTCAATTTTTCCTTGACACTTATTAAAAATAATGTTTTGAAAAAAATGATAGAAATTCAATTCAATTAACATAATCCCTCCATATATCACTGCATCCATTAGACTAAGCAAATATTGAAAAATGGCTAATATTTTTTTAAGCGTTTTTAGTGCATTATGAATTTATCAGAATTCTGTTGTATTTTTATTACACCAGTTAAGTCCACTTTGAACAAAGACTCAATATTTCTGTTAAATAATTATGTCATAATAGAAATAAATATTGTTTAAACCAAGTGGAATTTGAATAAACAAAAATTTTAAATCTTAGCCAATATGAGTATATTATATTCATCAGTGAACTTACCTGGTGTAATAAAGTAACAGAATCCCTGTAAAATCTGGAAAACTCACAAAAAGTAAATATTGAAATATGCTTTATCAATTTATTAACTGTTTTTCAATAATCAATTGTATTTTATGGATATACTATTTTTTGGATTTATCAGATTATATAAGGATTCTGTTATGTTATTTATGACAGCAGGTATATCTACTGATGAATATATACTCTTATTGGCCAAGTTTGTGTTTATTATTGGGCTATGGTTCATTCTAAGACGTAGTCTTGTTTTTAACAATCCCTTTCACACAGGGAAAGTTGAAAAAGAAAAGAGAAAACGTGATTTTCGACAATTTGCCAGGTGTTAATTATGATTTTAAGAGATAATTAAATTGAAGTGAAGGAAATTATAAGCATATTTACGATAACAATCTCTTATCAAAGAAACAAGTTTTCACATGGCTTTTTCTTGGTGTATTCTCACACTGAACAAACCTAACATGTAAAAAAATAATTTCTTTAAAATTATCTTCCCTTTGATCAATACTGTTGATTTATCTTTATCAGCCAGTCACGTCTGATTGGAGCTGCAAAATGACTAAGTGCAAGTTTTATATTGAGCACATTTTCTATGCTATATTGTTTGCATTTATCAAGCATTTTTTTTTAAAGATTGGAACAAGATCTTAATTTTGAATTTTTTATAATATGGTTTAAGGCAGGGTTTTCGATTTAATTGTATCAGCCAGTCATGTCTGATTGGAGCTCCAAAATGGCTGACTGTAATTAAGATATTTAGGACATTTTGTATGCAAATGTGCTATATTTTTTTTTTGTGTGGCTAGCAATCTATTATTCTATCAATTAAATTAGGTCTTGAAATGGATTCTGGGATCATTAGAAGAAGAATCAAAGGTGTTATTATTGAAAACTTAACTTGAGATGATTTTAGTGTATCATTCATCTAATTGGATAATCACTTAAATTGACATCAAATTTAGTTTTGTTATCCAATCAGATTATTTCTTTTCTGGATTTGATCTTACTTATATTTTTCGAGAATAATGCCCGTGATCAACTTTCGTTTATCATGTTTGTGAGTTAGATAAGAACCATAAATCTGTCATGGCATTGTCAAATAATTTTTATAGGGTGGTATTTAAGCCTCATAACTCTTATCACACTAGCATTCCTGATCATAGTTAGTAGGTTAAAATGCAAAAACAATATGGCAGCCCCCATAAACAATGATGTGGTTGCTATGGAAGGTAGACCCTACTAATGATATAAACATTAGTTAAATCAGATACAGTACTTTATGATTATTGTTGACAAGTGAAATGGGTTTATTATGGTTGTTATGGGGTTTATTATGGTTGTTATGGGGTGTATTTAGGATTATTTTGTTTCTACCGTTATCCTTGTATCATAAACATACAACTCTCTTGTGGTTTTCTTACACTCGAAAAAAAAACCTTGGTGAAAAATTATGTTTAATGTCTTTGTATTCAAACGCGTTTTGTAATTTAGTTTGTTTCCTATCAAACCTTTTATTGTGTCTAAGTCAGTTGATTTTCTTTCAATAAATGCTCATGTTGATGTATAATTATAAATATATAGGCCAACTATTGCCCTGTTACGTTTTGACTAAATACCTTCTTCATAAACACTTCAGTAAAATATATACTATTGTCCTGTTGTCTAATGTTTCAGCTAAATATCTTCTTCAGAAACACTTCAGTAAAATATATACTATTGTCCTGTTGTCTAATGTTTCAGCTAAATATCTTCTTCAGAAACACTTCAGTAAAATATATACTATTGTCCTGTTGTCTAATGTTTCAACTAAATACCTTCTTCAGAAACACTTCAGTAAAATATATACTATTGTCCTGTTACGTTTTGACTAAATACCTTCTTCATAAACACTTCAGTAGAATATATACTATTGTCCTGTTGTCTAATGTTTCAGATAAATGCCTTCTTCAGAAACACTTCAGTAAAATATATACTATTGTCCTGTTGTCTAATGTTTCAGCTAAATATCTTCTTCAGAAACACTTCAGTAGAATATATACTATTGTCCTGTTGTCTAATGTTTCAGATAAATACCTTCTTCAGAAACACTTCAGTAAAATATATACTATTGTCCTGTTATCTAATGTTTCAGACTAAATACCTTCTTCAGAAACACTTCATAAAATAATTGACCAATGGAATCAAACTATTCATGAAAAAAAAGCAAATATAGTAACCAAAATTTTAAAAAAATACCAAAAAAATATCTAAATCTAAGGCAAGTGGCAGAACAAACCTTCACGTAACCTACTTCAGATTAAAAAATCTGGAACACGTCTGCAAAAAAACTTATTGGATATAATCGTGCCAGACAAAACAGATTTGATGTTTGGTAATGATGGGTACCGGAACGACTTATTTGAATCATTTGTGTTTAAAATTTTACAGGAATTCATTGTCAGATTCACCACTGGGGTTCGAAAAGAAATAATTAAAAAGCCATGAAGAAGACTGTATGTTAAAATTTCTCTGTTTGCTAGAACTTGTTTTAACATTATTGGGACATGATAGTTTAAATGAGGACAAACTGCTCTATATTTTTTAAAATCAAAAGAAATGAATGGAGTTTTACATCCTACTCTAACGGGATGAGATTTACGCGTATCACCGGCAATTAAAATACAAGTAGAGAATATTTTATTGATTTATGGTAACAAATTTGAAAATTAAGGTTCAAAAGCTTCATTAGACCATTAGGTGTAGAAGAGTAGGGTGTAAAACTCCATTCATGTTATTTTTTTATTTCAGATAGTAGTATACCAGCATACCTTGAAGTAATAAACTATTTACCTACCAACGGTACTAAAAGCGAATTAGACTGGTTCAATTATGTCATTACTATAATATTTATGACACTTAGTTATAGAGGATCATGTTTTGATATCCTAGAGTGGTATAAAAACAATTAGAAGTGAGATATAGAGATGGCTGGGGTGTTATTTTAACATGCTGTAACTATAGGTAACACAATACCTTTCAATGTGTGATACATGGCAGAAATTTGTTGCTCATTAGTCTAGACTTATGTTGAAATCTTTCAGGGGTGAAAAAATATTATCATAATAATGATGATGGAGATATATTCGGCTGTTATTTTTGAAATGACTCTTCAGAGAAATATAGTCCTCATTCCATCTGATATTTTGAATTTTTGTAATTAAATTTAAACATGTGGCTTCTGTCACTTAGTATCACCTAGGCAACATTTCAATTCAAATACAGCATACTTTGCATAGGCATTAAATATAAGTTGTCCAGAATTGTCAATATGAGTATATATTCATCAGTGAACTTACCTGGTGTCATAAAGTAACAGAATTGCTTCATATCTGGAAAAACGCTTAATCAATTTACTAAGCGTTTTTCAATAATCAAATGCATCTTTATGGATAATTATTTATTTTTTTGGATATTTAGTTATATTTTTATGTTATTTATGGTAGTAGGTATATCTACTGATGAATATATACTCTAATTCCATTCTTGTTATTAAACTCAAAACTAAGCTTAGTGAAAGCTAATAAGTTTTTTGATTTATAATTTATAAATTTTGTTAGTTTTAATTAACTGGTTAATTACTGATATATAATTTATTGACATCTTAGTTATAGAGGATCATGTTTTGATATCCTAGTGTATAAAAATAATTAGAAGTGAGATTTTAGAGATGTTGGGGTGTATATTTAACATGCTGTAACTATAGTAACACATAATTAAGCCTTTGTCTAATAATTCCCTTGATAACATATTAGTGTGCGAATTTATTTATCTTTATTAAGAATCATTGATGTTATGTTGAAATACCTTCAGGATGATAAATTTAAATCCTTTTTCATAATAATATTGATATATTATTCGGTTGTAATGATTTATGAAAGATCTTGTCAGATGAATATATAGTTTTTCATTTCCATGCTTAAATTTTTTAATGTAATTTTTGGAGGATGTTTATAAGTTTGATGTACTATATTGCGCTATTATGTCATTAGATATTACCTATTGTCAAACTAGTTTTTCAAATTTCTTTAATACAGTAACTTTATGAATTTTTGAAACACAGGTGCATGTGTTTCTTTATTAAATGAAATGTATTTAATTTTGGTAAAATTATATAGTTTTTAATATTATGGTATATCAGTGAATTTTACCTCTTTTAAAGTTAATAGATTCTTCAATTCTGGATAATACGTATATGGATTTGTCATGTAACGCATTATTTATTGAAGAATATAACTTTATTGACCAAGTTTAAATATGTTCATTCTAAGTTTTTTGGATTTATCAGATTATATAAGGATTCTGTTATGTTATTTATGACAGCAGGTATATTTACTGATGAATATATACTCTTATTGACCAAGTTTAAAATTTTATGTTCATTCTAAGACATATTATCCCTTTGAAGAGAAGTAGTTTAATATCCATAATAGTATATGTTAGTCAAATATCACATCTACTTCTAAATGTCATTTAAAGATTATCAGATTAGTCATATGTCAGTTTTTTATTTATCATGTTTGATTTGGAAGATTAAATGCATTTTAGTCAGTAATAATCATTCCACACTGCATGGCGTTGCCTGTTTTTAATAGCCCATCAGGTGTAGAAAAGTAGGATGTAAAACTCCATTTCATTTCATTTTGAAAACATTAAATACATTATTCTCAGTAATAATCATTGAACACCGCATGGCATTTACCGTCTTTATTAGCCAATAAGGTGCAGAAGAGTAGGATGTAAAACTCCATTCATTTCACTGTCTTCATTAGCATATAAGGTGTAGAAGAGTAAGATGTAAAACTCCATTCATTTCACTGTCTTCATTAGCCCATTAGGTGCAGAAGAGTAGGATGTAATACTCCATTTCATTTCAAACACAATTAATACATTATTGTTGGCCATATTGAAGGTGAAAAGATCTAAAAGTTATCTTCACTTGATGAAATTTGATTGCCAAGCACTCTTAATATAAACAATAAACACTGCGCTATTTAATGCCACCCAAGGGACATAATCCAAATAACTACGCCACACATTTCATCTCACCTAGTTCACACAATATTTACCCTCACATTTTTGTGAGAATCTAACGTTACTTCAACAATTGAGCCATGTGACTTCTAACAACTCTTCAATTTTGGAGGTAATTACCTTGAAGTTCTAAAGAAAACATATTGAATTGCTCACATCAAAGATGGTGGTCACCTCTATGGTGACCCATGGTTATTTTTTCTCGGAGTCCTGGGGGCATGAAAGATGCTAGCTAATTAACTTATAACAAATAAAATGGTCCCATTTGTTAGAGTTCACCATGTTTTCTTCCCTATTATGTTTCACTAGTTAATCAACCACTGCTGGTGATTTGATCCGTTTGTTGACGGAATGTTTGTCCTTCGAGGAATTTTCAGATGATTGGCATTCATTACTATGGACTCAGACCCTAGTTCCATGGTTACCAACTGACTAATTTGTCAAAATAAAACCAGAAAAAATAGCAGACGGCAAACAAACATTTCCTTCTTGGTATTCAGGATATTAAAAGAATGGAATTTTCTGCTACTTAAAATGATACTTCATCTTAGAATGAAAATAAAATTTTAAACTTGGTCAATAGTAGTATATATTCATCAGTAGATATACCTGCTGTCATAAATAATATAACAGAATCCTTATATAATCTAATAAATCAAAAAAAAAACTTAGTAATTATCCATAAAAATGTAATTGATTATTGAAAAACTGAATAAATTGATTAAGAGTTTTCAATAATTACTTAGTTTTGTAAGTTTCGTAAGTTTACTAGATTTTACAGGGATTCTGTTACTTTATGACACCAGGTAAGTTCACTGATGAATATATACCCATATTGAACATTCTTGAGAACTTAAATTTTATATCAATTATAAGATGCAGCATCACTTGAACTATAGCTTTATGACTGAATGTGAAAGGCAACATCATGCACTGTGCAATGAGGGAAGTTATTGTAAACAAACATACCCTCATCCAGTTGATCTCAGGCTTGTACCCCATTATCATCTTCACACTTTTCCAGTATCAAATTATACTTAAGACGTTTGACAGGCCCCATCAGAACTTTCTGAAAAGAAAAATTATCCGGAATCTTACAATTTGGACCAAACATTTTCCTAGGGCTATAAGATTTTTTTTTCAACTCAGAAATCTTATTTTGATTGTGATATTTACAGAAAAAATACAGTTTAAGTTTTATGCTTTTATGCATGTATTAGATTATAGAGGGATTCTGTTGTATAGATATATCACCAGGTAAGTCCACTGAAGAACAAAAACTCATTTTGGCAAGTCTTAAATATTTCAAATTTTTATTTATCTAAACTTCAAAAATAAAATTTATTTTATTCATTTATTCCTTTATTTTCATTTTTTAATCATTGCTTAATATTTTAATTTATTATAAATATTGATTGATTTATTCATTATTTTTTATTCATTCATTCATTCATTCATTCCTTCATTCATTTATTCAATCATTCATTCATTCATTCATTCATTCATTTATTGCATAAATATTTCAATTTTCAAGTTATCTAAATGACTATATGATTCATTCATTCATTCATTCATTTATTGCATAAATATTTCAATTTTCAAGTTATCTAAATGACTATATGATTCATTCATTCATTCATTCATTTATTTATTCATTTTTTTTATTTATTTATTCATCCTCTGACAATACCATATTTTCACATGTTTAATTCTAAATCATATCTTATAAATTTACCGGCAAGTTTTGGGAATTTAAATATTTATATAATCCACAGTGTCAAAATAAATAATATTATTCTATATCTCTCATCATTTCAATATTGAAGAGTCTAGAATTCTACAAACATGTGCTTGGCAGACAATTTCTCCGTGAACAGGGGGCGTGACTATTCTGACTGGTCAGGGGGGGGGGGGGATTTAACGTCTTTAACCAAGAAATGCCCCTTCAGAAAAGAAATTAAATAACTGTCACTAAGTTAAAGTAGATGAACAGTTTACTGATAACATCATAACTGATACATAGTTTTCACTCTCTCTGTTAACCAATTGATTTTACCGACGGCTCCAATCACTACTGTTTTTTACCGACCAATTCTGCCTTCACACCCCCATTATTTTACACCCCTGTGAGTGGTATTTAAAATATCATTGTTTTCTAAATGTGTGGGAAACACTGACTGTCAGGAAACTGTGAGCAGACGCCATCTTGAGATCACTTCCAGATGAAATTTGGAATCAGGGTGTAACAGTATCAGTTTGTCTTTCTACGACTAACATTTGATTACTGTTATTTCCTACTCTTCTGCACCTTATGGGCTAATGAAGACAGTATAAGTCTGCAGTGTGCAATGATGGAATTTTGTGGCATTAGCCTTCTCTTTTTGAAATTTCCAACTGTCGATGGATCTTTAATGTACACAGCCTGTGGCACACAGGGCCTTGGATTATTGTTCCATCCGAATGACTAGACACTTTTTTTTAGTCAGTTCCTCAGACTTGCATCACTGACAAGGGGACATGGGTTTAAAAAATCTGCTGTTCATCGACCTTTGCTGGGATTGAACCCTGGACCTTCAGATTAGAGAGCAAACATCTAACTTACTGAGCCACCACGGCTCCCTATGCATACTGAAAAACATTTGATAATACTGTGAATAGTGTACCATGATTTCTGTGATTAACAATAAAATGGCTCTACTTCCTGACAACTGGCCAACTAGCAACAGTTAACCTTTAACATTATTTCAGTATTTGTGGGTAGCCAAACTTTAAAAGTTTATATGACTAAAATAAACAACGTCTAGTTTAAAGATATCAACATGATGGATATATAATGGAGGGATGATGGGAAGAGGTTGATACAAGTGGCACCCATTATTTTATATGAAGTATGGAAATGGTAAGCACCTGGAAAATGCCACAGCAAACTACGATCAAAATGTCAGAAAATGAGTCCCAGAAGACTGCACTTGCTTTCAACTCATCTTCAAAATAAGAAAAATGACATTTTCAAAAGCAAAAAATATTTCTCATTCTCTCTTTAATTCTTTTTCATCTGTGTTTTGTAAGATTAAAGGAATGTTCCATCTTAGAATGAACATAATAGTTTTAACTTAGCCAATAAGAGCATAATATATTTTTTTTCACACTGAAGCAGACACCATACCTACCAAGAAGAAGTAGAAGCAGACAATATAAAAATGGGGTGTGGTTTGATGACAATATAATGTAATATGGAGAACAGAAAATCTTGTGTCAGGATTTCAAGTAAATAAAAAAGAAATTTTGGGTGAGAACGTTCTGGAAGAAAGAAGCTATGTATTGAATAACGTTGCTATGATAACAATGGCGGAATCAAGTTCTGTCAGACGTCTTGCAAATTGAATGCAGACGGGCAGAAATTATTTCCATATTCTTTCACCAACATTCTTGGCAATATTTTGTGGTATCAGAAGGAAATTGGTGAAAAAACATCGTGGTTTATCTATTACCTAACATTTACGTTTCGTAATTTGACAAAGATGCAAAATGAATTGCAGATGAACAAGTAGACAAAAATGTTTCTGCTAAATTTTCACCTCGCATTTTTTGACTAGGATACTTCGGTGCATTTCATAATAAATTGACTGACAAATCTTACAAGAATTCACTAACATAAATAGTTTTATAATATGTTATATAAATACTCTATAATCTTATGAAATGAATGGAGTTTTACTTCCTACTCTTCTACACCTAATGGGCTAATGAGGACAGGCAAGGTGCATTGAGTGAAATTTTACCAGGACAGAGTCATTAGCCTACTCTTTTTGCGATTTCAATTGTCAAAGGATCTTTTACGTGCACAGCTGTAACACACTGGAACTGGGTTTATTGTCCCATCCAAACGACTAGACATTTTCAGCAAGTTAGTCCCTCCCTCCAAAAGACTCATCTTGAGCTCTTGCCAAGATTGAACTCTGGACCCCTCTAGGTAAGCGAGCAAGCATCTAACTCAATAAGCTACTGCAAAAACACCATGGAAACTACAACAATGTTGCAGAACACACAAAATACAATTATGGAATAAAATATCTCTCTATGTAAAATGTTAAAAAAATACCTACAAAAATTTCTGCCGTATTCCCATTGCGCTGAAAACTTTCTAAACAATATTTTACAGTAAAGTGTGTTAATAAAAGATAGAAGTCCCTCAGAGACCATTGCTGCATATATACATCATTCTAGAGTATATCTGGAATTTTACTGTTATACCTCGATATTTATGCCAGTTACGTCTAATATTTATACAAATTATAGCACAGTTTACAAAATGAAATGTGATGACCCCTTTTACATGATAGACATCTCTTCTCAATGGTGTTTTATAAACAGACAAGCATTCTCAGAACTGTACTGAAGAAAGGTGGTCCTTATAACTTGAAAATATGGTTATTTTCCATATCATCCATTGTATTGCCCTCGTGGACTGAATGTTAGACAGGACCATGTCCTTGTGTATTGGACCTAATTCTGACCCATGTAAAATAAAGAGTCTATGTTTGTCTCCATGGGCTGAATGTTAGACAGGACCATGTCCTTGTGTATTGGACCTAATTCTGACCCATGTAAAATAAAGAGTCTATGTTTGTCTCTATGGGCTGAATGTTAGACAGGACCATGTCCTTGTGTATTGAACCTAATTCTGACCCATGTAAAATAAAGATTCTATTATTATTATTATTATTATACTAAGAAAAAATTCCATGCTTTTAATATTTTTGGCATTTAGAAAGCAACTGACATTTAGAATGATGCAGCTTTTCACTTCATATGTGCCAATTCTGATGAAAGAAATTCCAAATAAATGTAGTCAGAGGAATCAAAGACCAGCAGGATCTATGGTACCATCTGCTGTGTTATTGTCAAAAGTGCGAAGAGTGCACGAAAAATAAAACAGAAGAAACAAAATCCTTTGAAAACAATGTGTAGAATATGGCACCAAATGTAAAGAGAATGTGTGCCGAATTTCAGAAATTGAATCTTCAAAGTTCGTAACATAAGCAGAAAATAGATAAGATAGGAGAGCATGCTGGTTAAAAAATATTTATAAATCTGATCAATGGAGGCTTGTGTTTTTCAATAAACACCTTCATGTTAGTTCAACATCGAAACACTGATACCTTGCCCTTGGTTTTCTATCTAGACTCTTTTTTGTTTGAAGGTAAGAAAGTTGCACACCTGCGAACAATTTTTTTTCTGATCTGATTCCAAGATGGCTTATCATGAAGGAATATTTACTCCTTCAAAGAAAAGATATATGAAAAAAGAATTCTGATCTTAGGAAATTGTAAAATCTATATTTGACCAGTGAAATTTTTGCAGGTGTCTTTGGCACTGCAAATAGCTATCCCTTTCTAGCCATTAAAAATAGTTTTTCCTCAGAAAGAATCATTAATCAATTTAAATTCAAAGTTTCAGAAAATAAAATTTGGCTTAGTAAGAAGTAAGGACATGTGTCAAGGTCATTGAAGGTCAAGGGTTCTTCCTCACCCCCAGGAAAATTCGAAAAACTAGAAGCTCAGAGAATGTTTTCTGAGGATTCTGAGGCACCCGAAATCCCAATCAAATTGTTCATATTTGTGTTTTTTGTAAATTAATCAATCTCTGGTAACTGAAGAAGGTTGAGAGAGGACAATTGGTGGAGCTAAACTCTTACTATCCGGGGATCAGCCCCAAGAACCCCACCCTGATGACGAGGCTGTGTGGACTGAACCAAAAACCAACAAGGACAAAAATCATGTATGGCAAGGTATGTTAAGTCTTGCTTCTCAGTAAACGAGGAAGTCTGGAATATAAAACACCTCAATGAGAAATTAAGTTTGATTTAAATATTATCACGAAATAATACAAAGATTGAAAATAAATTTTAAAATATAAAAAACTCAAACACAGGTCTGTGAAACGAGATCCTGTAATAATAATACTGTCTGAAAAAAATACAGGTATAGAGGTGTGCAATTCTCCAATATAAACTGCAGATATATTAATTGATACTGTGTCTTAGAATGAACATAAAATTAAGTTCTCAAGAATGATCAATATTTGTATATATTCATCAGTGAACAAAGGGATGATTTTTATAGTTTTTCGGCATGTATTTTTATTTTTATGTTGGTTCAGTGAGTTAGACACTTGCTCGCTAACCTGAAGATCCAGGGATCAATCCCTGAGATAAACATCTGGATTTTCAAACCGGTTTCACCCTGTCAGTGATGCAGGTCGGAGGGACTGACATGGAAAAAGCATCTAGTCATTCAAGGGAAAATTAAACTGAGGCAATATGCTACAGGGTGTGCATGTTTAAGATCACTTAACATTTGGAAATCGCAAAAAGAGTAGGCTTATGCCACTGTCCTTGCCAAAAATTCCCTCATTGCACACTGCATGGCATTGCCCGTCTTCATTAGCCCATAAGGTGCAGAAGAGTACGTCCTACACATTTCATTTTTGTACGTAAATGTGAATTGCACACCTCTAATCCAGTATTGATATTGTGTATTGAAATGTAAAATTCCAATAAAACACAGTGATAATATAAAGCCTGTATCTATCATATAGAAGCCATTTTAACGTAAATGTAATTTCCTGCGTCTGTCTCAGTGGTCTCTGCCATCAATCATCTATTTTCACCAGAATTTCATTTCATTACTTTCCCCATTTTCCTCTGGATTCTTTTAGCTCTATTCAAAGACAGTTTTTTTTTTCAGCATTCTTAATGTACATGGAAAAGTTCTTTGATTTGAAATCAAATAAGAAAATCCGTCTGCTGAAGTTATAACTAAACGTGCATACATAACTGAGGAAGTTGAAGGCTGGTTTTCCTTGAAACGAATCTTGTAAGTTTTAACCAAGTTTGATTTGGACTCTGATTTTCATGTTTTCATGGAACCTAAACCAAAATTCACAAAACTAAGTAATTATAGAAAAACACTTAATCAATTCATTAAGCCATTTTTATAATCAATTAGCCTACATTTTTATGGTCAATATGAGTATATATTCATCAGTGAACTTACCTGGTGTTATAAAGTAACAGAATACCTGTACAAGGGGGAAAACTCACAAAACTATGTTATCAATTTATTAAGAGTTTTTCAATAATCAATTACATTTTAATGGATAATTACTAAGTTTTTAGATTTATCAGATTATATAAAGATTATGTTATGTTATTTATGACAGCAGGTATATCTACTGATGAATATATACTCTTATTGACCAAGTTTAAATTATGTTTATGGATAATTATTAAGTTTTTTAGATTTATCTGATTATATAAAGATTCTGTTATGTTATTTATGACAGCAGGTATATCTACTGATGAATATATACTATTATTGCCAAGTTTAAATATTTTATGGATAATATAAGTTTTTCTTTAATAACTATTAATTGATGTTGTTTGCTCAATTTTCTCCGCCCGTTGATTCCTGTATGAAAAGTAATCTAACAAATGAACCAAGAATCCCAAAATTTCAATGTCAATAATTCGTAAACTGTAGATAATAATTCATACAAACAAATATCTTGATTGTTGGATGTCACCACATATTTCTCACGTCACCATTCATTACAGAATATTTACATGGAGTCACCATTCATTACAAAATATTTACATGGAGTCACCAAAAGATTCAATTACAAATATTTGGGTACCAATGAATAGTCACCATTCATTACAAAAACTATCTTACATGGAGTCACCAAGGCAATATTTACATGGAGTCACCATACATTACAGAATATTTACATGGAGTCACCATTCATTACAGAATATTTACATGGAGCCATGCTGAAACAATATAACCAAATGCTTAGTGACCGCAGAGGGCAAGCTCCAGAGCCTTGAAAAATCCGAAAACTCAACTCGACCTTTGCAGGGCCTGTACCTTCAGGGTTGTGAGCAAACGTCTAACTCACTGAGCCACCACGTTTCCCCATATCTGAATTTAAGAGTGCACTCAGTGAAATAATATCAGAGGGTGAAATATTGTCAGAAATGCCTTATCTAGACTAAGGAGGAGATAGGAAGTCTATAGTTATCTACTGACAGTTCGAGATCTTCACCTGATTGAAATACACTTGACAGATTGGAAGGTTGGAAGATTTGGAATCCAGAAAGCTTTAATGTGATAAACAGATTGTTCAGATCTGGTGAATTATGACAAGTGACTTAAACACCTCTTTCAACAAGATTTACATTATGATAATTGTTTTACAATATCTACATTCTCAATCTCTCTAATATATTATACAGATCTATTGGTAATAGATGACATACATACAAATATCAGAGAACTGGATTATTTGACCTTGAATTTGGAATTGTTTGTATCTAGCATTGCTTGTATCTAGCATTATTTGTATCTGGCATTGTTTGTATTGTATCTAGCATTATTTGTATTGTTTGTATCAAGTATTGTTTGTATCAAGTATTGTTTGTATCAAGTATTGTTTCTATCTAGCATTGTTTGTATCAAGTATAGTTTGTATTGTATCTAGCAGCATTGTTTGTATCAATTATTGTTTGTATCAAGTATAGTTTGTATTGTATCTAGCTCTAGCATTTTTTGTATCTGGCATTGTTTGTATCTAGCATTGTTTGTATTGTTTGTATCAAGCATTGTTTGTATCTGTATCTAGCCCCAGCATTGTTTGTATCTACAGTGTTTGTATCTAGCATGGTTTGTATTTTATCTAACATTGTTAGTATTGTTTGTATCAAGTATTGTTTGTATCTAGCATTGTTTGTATTGTATCTAGCATTGTTTGTATTGTATCTAGCATTGTTTGTATTGTTATTGTATAATTTGTATCTAGCATTGTTTGTATTGTTATTGTATAATTTGTATCTTACATTGTTTGTATTGTATCTAGCATTGATTTTAACCTGGAATTGTTTGTATCAAGTATTATTTGTATCAAGTATTGTTTGTATCTAGCATTGTTTGTATTGTATCTAGCATTGTTTTAACCTGGAATTGTTTGTATCAAGTATTGTTTGTATCAAGTATTGTTTGTTCCTAGTATTATCATCTAGCATTGTTTTTTAGCATGCCATTGTTTGTATCTAGTATTGTCTTGAATCTGTTTTTAGCATGTCATAGTTAGTATCTAGTAATGTTGTATCATCATTTACAAGTCATCAAACACAAACATACAAATCTCTAATGACAGAACTCTAGAATTGTATTAAAAACAACCAACAGAAAAAAAACTAAACTTGACACGAAAAAATGAAGAGCTAATCTAAAGTTCCTTCAACACAACGAAAATAATTTAACGCTTGACAACGAAGTAATTGAAAATAGCTGAAAATTCATACTTTTTTTATCTTTTAATGTCAAAAAATAAAGATTAAGATTGTTGTTTTTTATAGTATCACATATTTTATCTTTAATTTTAAATCTGAGAAGAGTTCCTAAACAAGCAACGACACAAGGAATAGATCATGTTGTGTTATATTCCGAACAGACAACCATTGAAAAAGACACTGCTGGACCCCTTGTGTCATAAATTTGGTAAATGACGGCATAAAGTGAAGACATGGAGTAAAACTGAAGTGAACATGTATTAAGTTGTTCAGATGGGACAATGACAATTAACTGAGGCCCCTGCATGGTGTTGCCCGTCTTCATTAGCGCATTAGGTGCAGAAGAGTAGAATGTAAACCTCTATTGCATCTCTTTTCATTTTGGATTCGATGATAAACCAAGGCCCAGTGTGCTACAGACTGTGCACATTAACGATCCCTTTGCTGTCCTGGCAAAATTTCCCTCATTGCACACTGCATGACGTTGCCCCTCTTCATTAGCCTATTAGATGAAGAAGAGTAGGATGTAAAACTCCATTCATTTTAACATGTATTAAGAAGTAATGTTCATATGGAACTCAAGATGTGATGAATAAAAAAGGGAGTTTTACTTCTTACTCTTTGTGATAGATTGTACTGTTAAAAGGCTGAACTGAAAAACCTAATATACATCGAAAAAAGGTCAAAGAAAACAATGGGGTAAAATTATGTGTGAAAATTTTGACAGACGCGAACATTAATAGTGTGAACTTCAACCCATTGTATTCTGCAATCAATTTTTAACACGAAGAGATAAAAAACTATTTTCCATGGATAAGAACAACTGAGAAAGAAACAATATAGTTTACAACTTAGGTTCACAAGTCCGCAATGACAGGGATCCTTTCTACCAGCTGGTCCTTGCCCAAACCTCTTGGCATTGATCTTTCCTGAAATATCCGTACCCAGATACAGATGGGTGGACTGGAATTATGAATGAAGATGGATTCTTCAAGGTCATCGAACATTCACACTCTCTATTGAGATTGGAATCCACTGGACCATTTGCTCGACGTAACCAAGGAAATGACATCATGTAAATACCAACGCTCTAACTGACTGTGCTGTAAAACTTTTGCATTTTTAATTCTGTTTTACGATTTAAAATAACAAGTAGGTTTTATTCTATTTAGATCGTGGAATAAATTAACGACCCAAGTGACACATGCTATTTTGAAAATTCTTCAACAGTTGAGAATCAAAAAAGAGTAGCATAATTCTGTTGACATTGTACATATATGGTAATTTGAGACCCCACGTGCTACAGGCTGTTTTAAAAATCCCTCCACAATTGAAAATAAAAAATAATAGCATAATGCTGGTGTCAATGCATAGTTGTACACTGCAGTGCTGTGTCTTTATTCGCCTGTTAGGCATAGAAAAGTAGGAAGTAAAACTCCATTCACTTCATTTTCATTCCTTCGTTCGCAGTTCACCCACATTTCAAAACAAAACCAGCGGAAACATTTAGGTGACTGTAACAAGATCACAGGGTTCAAAATGTTGTGAAATGGGATTATACAAAATGACTGCGGTAAATGAAAGGTCATCCAGAATGTGACCTTTCATCTCCTAATTATGTCCTCTGGGTTTGAAAGGTTGTCCTTGGTTCACACTCCCTGATTATGACCTTCAATCAAAGATGTAGAGTATGATTTTGATTGATAGGTCATTATGGCGTCATCTAGTTCCATTATAACTGTCATGTCACAATCCCATTCTCATACTTGTAGACTAAGTTCTCAAGCCTTAAAGACTATATGTCTGGCCAGATGTCAGGTCATTTCCTGTCTATAGTCCACTTATATTTGTTAATATTGTCCAATTTATATTTTGAAATTTACTAGTAATATTCATTAAAATATCCACTTGTAAAATTTGTTAATAATATCCAGTTATATTTTTAAAGTATTTATTAAAATATCCAGCCAGACATAAAATCAGTCATGACTGGCAAATATGGTCAAATCAACTCTCTTGGCCAGCACTATTAGTGAAGATAATATTAAAATTCTAATGGAGTACAGGGCAGACTGTAGTAATATCTAAAGTCAAACAGGAAACACTATTATAAATTCACAGCATTTTTAACAGATTACTTATTGATTTCAATTTGAAAGTTTTGTTCCATTCTGAAGCTGTGAGAACTTAAAATTCATGTCAAACTCTTGTCAGACTTAAACTTATCTCCCGAAAAAAAAAAAATCGCCCTGAGAGACGTTTTAAACCCATGTAAATATCTCATCAGAAAACTGTCCAGTTGTCCCTGGAATGTTAATCCTGTTTCTATGACAATTTTATTCCGTCTGGTAGTTTATTAGTGAGGATTAACCCAGGGCTATGGCCACCATTCCGAGCTAGTAAACAGAATCATTGATTTAACCAGTAGCTGATAAAATACTTGATAATCAAACACAATTGTCCATATTACTCCAGTCTGCTATAAATTGTTGGGTCCTCTGTGGTGACGGGGAGAAAAAAAAATCAAAGCCCAAGATCAAAACTTATCTAACCAAAGCTAACCAAACCTAAGCTAACATACCTAACTTACCTTACCTTACCTTACCAAACCAAACCAAACCTAACCTAACCTGACCCTAAACCTTAACCCAACCTAAACAAGCCAACAACGATAATCATAATATTACCCCACCCGTGTGAACGCCCGATGACCTTGAATAAATCATCCTTAATTCCAGTCCGGCCAGCTGTAAATGGATACAGATAATCCGGGAAAGATCAATGATAAGAGATTTGGCCAAGGAACAGCTGGTAGAAAAGATCCCTGTCACGGCGGACTTTTAAACCTAAATTGTTATCCTTGTAAAATATAGTTGTTTCTTTTTCTTTTTTCCTCAAAGAATCCCCCCACCTAACTTTATAGGCCTAGTTATATAAATAGATCTGAAAGGCTGATGATATCCTGTTAGAACGTAACATACATTTAACTGAAGGTACCAATTAAAATTAGCATAATGTCATCGCGGTCACTTGAGTACGGTGCTATTCTTGACCAATCAATACCAAGACGTGGTGAACTGGTAGAAGATATAATACAAGGTAGACAGGTTATTAAGAAGTAAACCCAATGACACTAACAAGTACCCTTACAGTCATTATTTTACACTAAAACCTCATAATTAAATAACTCTATTTATTTTCATGTGACTTTCAGGTCCCTGTGGGGAAATTTCAGAAATTTGGCTCTGAGAAGAAACAAACTACTCAGTTTTTGAGGACGTATTTATTTGTGGAATATCTTTATTTATTATTTCTGTAGGAAAACAGAGTTATTCATTAAAAATATATACATAATTCCATTGGAAGCATGTATGTTTATATAGGCCTACTAATAAAGGGGTTTTCTGATTTTTTTAGGTTCTATAGCACAGTTGGTTAGAGTGTTGGTTATTAAATGACGTCATTTTTTTGGTTACGTCGTAAATTGTGGTGGTGGGTTCTGATATTGGCTGGAGTGTGAGGAGTTTGATGACCTCGAATAAGTCATCTTCACTCATGATTCCAATCCACCCAGCTGTAAATGGGTACGGATAATCCGGGAAAGATCAATGACAAGAGGTTTAGCCCAAGACCAGCTGGTAGAAAAGGATGCCTATCATGGCGGACTTTTTCTTAGGTTTCCATGGAACCTTTTTCATGTAATTTATTCATTTAAACGCCAATAACCTCACGAGACCAAAGTTTTTCATTCTTTAGAATTCTACACTTTCAAGTATGTAGAGTGAGTAGGAAGTAAAACTCCATTCATTTCATTGTAGAATCATTGTATATGAATATATTTGCTTGAATATAACCCAGGAAACACATTTGTAGTTATGTATCAGAATTTAAAAGGCTAAATGAAGGTTGACCTTTCGCTGGCTTTCTATCACACAAATAGATTCAGTTAAAGTATTAATAATTACATGAAAAACATTTCCTGTGTTAGCAGACGTCAGGATATTACATCCATTCACTTTTCAAACTCTTTTGTATAGAAGTAGAAAAGTTGACCTTTTCAAATGACAGCTGAATTGGTCACAAATTTTCCCAGTCTTTTGAGCAACAACCTGCTCCAGCATGGACAAACAGAAATCAGAGAAGATGTAAGACTTATTCAGAGATTTATTCTAGGTTAAAAAGGAAGGTTCACGGTCCTTTGACTGAGAGTACCTCAGAGACAGCAAAACTTTATGGAATACTGCGTCTTAGAATGAACATAAATTTTCTAAATTTTAAAATCGGCCAATAAGAGTATATATTCATCAGTAGATATACCTGCTGTTATAAATAACATAACAGAATCCTTATATAATCTGATAAATCAAAAAACTTAGTAATTATCCATAAAAATGTAATTGATTAAGCCTGTTTCAATAATTACTTAGTTTTGTGAGTTTACCAGATTGTACAGGGATTCTGTTTCTTTATGACACCAGGTAAGTTCACTGATGAATATATACTCATATTGACCATTCTTGAGAACTTATATTTTATGTCAAGTCTAAGACGGAGTCTATCTTTAATAAAATATACAAAAATGTAAAGTTTAAATATAGTCCACTCCATAACCCTTTTTTTTTTCGTCCATTGAAATTTTTGTAAGAGATAACAATTCACCAAAGTAAAAATCGAAAATGCTATGAATTATTAGAAGATGGTTTCAGGTCTATATTTAAGAATATAATAGAAGATATTAAAAAAGATGGGAGAAAAAAAACAATAGAAACCATATCCTTTATGATATTATAGCTTGTGAATCATTTTTTTCATTTTCTTCGCTAATTTTCACTTCATAAACACAATGTGCTCAGTGAAACGCTTTTGTGAATATTAACACCAAATGAAAGGCTATTTTTTACGGCTAATGAAAATAGCGACAAATTACACCAATTTATTTTCTCTTTGTCTTCCTCCATGTTTAGAGAGTGATGAATGAACGATCATTTTATCTTGACACTAATTTCATAAAATACCATATTTTCAAGCTTTTTTTTTCCTCAACATTTTTCCACTTTTAATTTGTTCTGGAAAGATTTTTTTTTTCTCATAAAAATTTAATTTTTTATATGAAATCTTTTAAAGTTTTTTTTTTGGTATCAGATGTTTTAAATTCTCACAAAATGAAAATATTGATTAAAATATCTTTAAAGGAAAACTGCATCTTAGAATGAAATTTTAAATTTGGTCAATAAGAGTATATATTTATCAGTAGATATACCTACTGTCATAAATAACTTAACAGAATCCTTATATAATCTGATAAATCAAAAAAACTTAGTAATTATCCATATAAATGCAATTGATTATTGAAAAGTGCTTAATTAATTGATTAATTGTTTTTTTAATAATTACTTAGTTTTGTGAGTTTTCCAGATTTTACAGGGATTCTGTTACTTTTTGACACCAGGTAAGTTAATTTTATTTTACATGGGTCAGAATTATGTAAAATACACAAGGACATGGTCCTGTCTAACATTCAGTCCATAGAGACAAACACAGACTCTTTATTTTACATGGGTCAGAATTGGTTCCAATACACAAGGACATGGTCCTGTCTAACATTTAGTCCATAGAGACAAACATAGACTCTTTATTTTACATGGGTCAGAATTAGGTCCAATACACAAGGAAATGGTCCTGTCTAACATTTAGTCCATTGGGACAAACATAACTCTTTATTTTACATGGGTCAGAATTAGGTCAAAAAAATTTCCCAGCACATAGAGACAAACATAGACTCTTTATTTTACATGGTCCTGTCTAACATTTAGTCCATTGGGACAAATACAACAAATGAAATAAATGAAATAAAAATATTTCAATGAACAATTTGTTTAAAAATACACAAGTACAATGTACAGATTATTATAAACTTTGACTTCTGCTCTTTTTTTAGTTATAGAAGTATCATATTCCAAATAAGGGTAAAAATTACTAAAAACCAAGGAAATAAATCAGAATTCTAAAATTTCAGAGAAGAAAATGAGAGAAGGGGAGATTAATGACGTTGGAATGTGACACAAGACTTTGGCACGAAACGCACTGGGAAATTACTCAAAAGAAAACAATTAGCTAACATGAGACAAGCCTATTAAAAGGGGGCTGAAATTGTCACCCCGAGGCAAGAGGGACACTGTCGGTTGTCATGACAACAATGTCACTAACCATTGTCTTCTTCAATATGACTCAACTTTTTCTTCATAAGCAGACGACAAGTACACTTTGGCTGTTGAAGAAAAGGAGACAAGAAAGGGAGACAAAGCAAAACGGAGCCATTGATCATCTTGATTGCGTGCCTTCTGCTGTCTTCTGGGTGACGTCCACAAGGAAATCCAATAAACCAATACACTACCCTAGTCTTTGACCTGGCAGCCAACAGATCACATATTCCAACCATAGGGGCCGAGATTTTGACACAGCTCTGTATAGCATTTGATCTTCTGAGAAAAACAAAGTGTGACACACAAACCTAATTACTCCCATGGCAAATATAACAAGCTGCCAAATCTATCAAAATCTCCCTTCCTTTCATTGTACACCCTGTCATCTATATTTCTAATAATGAAACTTTTTTTTTTTATTTGAAATTTTAAATTTATTTTTTTTAAATTAACCCATTTTAAAAATTTTGAATGAATTTTTGAATTGAATGATAATCCAGGCAAGATCATTAACAAGATGTTTGACCAAAGACCAGCTGGTAAAAAGGATCCTTGTCACGGCAGACTTGTGAACCTAAGTTGTAATCCTTGTAAAATCAATGCTTAGAGACAAGAGTCAAGTACCAGCTGGTAGAAAGGATCCCTATCTTTGCGGACTTGCGAACCTAAGTTGTTATCCTTGTAAAATATAGTATAATTAACTCATGCTTTTAAAAAGTCCAGATTCTTATTGACCAGGATGGAGAATGTAAAATTAATGACAATTCCATTGCGGAATTCCTTCAACCACAACTAGGCCCACTGGCTTTTCTTCCACCATTTTATACTACTTCCTCAAACTATGACCTTACATTTATAATCATTTTTACAAGAATTGAAAAATGGAACGAAAAAGGTGGTAGACTGATGGATGCTTATATCGCATGTCAGCGCATTCTCAAGATTAAACACTAAAAAACAACTTTTTTTCAATCTCCATTTTTATTATATAATGTCTGTGTTTCTGCTAATTCTTTAATACAGCAGACGACAGTAAAACAGATCTTTAATTGTATGTAAAAGAATGTATTAAAAAACATGAGCTCTAGTTAGTTTAGATTTAATCGAAAAGTTTTGTTTCCAAAAAGGAAAGAAAAGAAATAACAATTTTTTACAAGAATATAAATTATGGTCTAGGAAGGGTCCCTCATATCAGCTGCAGACTTCTTGGCATTTAGATCTACTGAAATCTCCCGAATTTTCAAACCTGATTTTTTGCAACAAAACTGCTGATTTTTTGCAGCAAAACTCTTGATTTTTTGCAGCAAAACTCTTGATTTTTTGAAGCAAAACTGCTGATTTTTTGCAACAAAACTCCTGATTTTTTGCAGCAAAACTCCTGATTTTATGCAGCAAAACTCCTGATATTTTAAGACAAACCTGAAATGTACTGATTTTTTAAGCCAAATCTCCTAGCCACATGATTTTTCAAGTCAATTTTTCAAAATTTTTGAATCTACATGCTTGTAACAAAATCTTTCAATTTTCAAGCCAAATCAACCAATTTTTTTATCCTGACCTGTACACATGTATGACTATATTTCATAGAAAATAAAACTAAAATTCAATACCACTATCCTTTATATACACTTGTTTATATATGCCAGTTCATAAACATTTGATTGACAGTCATCTTGCAGTATGTCAATCATCATTATCCCTTAACCAATCAAATTACAGTCGAAGCATGTCAATTCGATTATTGTTTAGAACCTATTGTGGTTTTACGTGACTTGAAAACACAGGCTGGACTTAGTACACTGTTGACATTCAACTTGCTGTAATTCTTCTACGAGATAATCATAACAAGTCAGATCAAAATAGAAGGTTTGTTTTTCAACCACAACATTCAACGATCTTGTAGGTTGTATTGTTTCGGCCATTTTAAGGAATTAATCAAACTGAGAAATAAGACAATGGAGTTTCATGTCCTTCTCTTCTGCACTTTTATGTTCAAATGAAATGAATGGAGTTTTACAATCTGCTCTTTTGCACCTTATGTGAAAATGAAATGAATGGAGTTTTACATCCTACTCTTCTGGCTTCTTCACCTTAAGGGCTAATGAAGACGGACAAAGCCATGCAGGGTGCAATGAGCTAAACCAGGGGGAAACAACATTGAAAAATCTGAAAGTTCATCTCCATTTTTGCTGGGATGGAACCCTAGACCCTCAGGTTAGTAGGAGAAGAACATTAACCACCAACAACTACCTAGCTTGTGAAATCAGCATCTACTGGAAGCGAACATTAACTTGTCATCTACCAACAACTACCCAGCTTGTGAAATCAGCATCTGCTGGAAGCGAACATTAACTTGTCATCTACCAACAACTACCTAGCTTGTGAAATCAGCATCTGCTGGAAGCAACATTAACTTGTCATCTACCAACAACTACCTAGCTTGTGAAATCAGCATCTGCTGGAAGCAACATAACTTTTCATCTACCAACAACTCCCAGCTTGTGAAATCAGCATCTGCTGGAAGCAAACATAAACTTGTCATCTACCAACAACAATTACATATTCAGACTGTAAGCAACACAAAGAACCAAAATAATGTTGCAAAGCACAAGAATACATTGTTGAAACTAGCTAATTTGTGAACCTTTTCTAAAACTCGTCATGACACAAAAAATTATCATTATTTATGTTCACTGTAGCATCACACTAAGAACCGAAACTAATGTTTTGGAAAGAAACGCTGGCAGTTAGATGGCATTAAACAGTTATGATACATCGTCGATATAGAACTCTCCTGTTTTGAAGATCACAATTAGTATTATACAAGACCATTCCAGATGATTAATGAAAATCTTGAGACAAGAAGCGCCAAAATGAGACACATTTAATTGTCCAAGACTTCCAGAATACATGCAATCAGCTTCCAGAACAAATACAGCTAATTCAATCGGCTAATCTAAATGTCCCCTGCAATAATCATTAATTTAACTCACCCTAATTCCTTGTGTCACTCAAAAAACCATTCAAGAATTAAGAATGGTGCCAGTGAATTTTTCAAAGGGTTAATTTCAGAAAATTTAAGACTTAAAGTGATACTGTGTCTTAGAATGGACATAAAATATAAGTTCTCAAGAATGGTCAATATGAGTATATATTCATCAGTGAACTTACCTGGTGTCTTAAAGTAACATAATCTCTTAAAATCTGGTAAACTCACATAACAAAATAATTTTTGAAAAAAACGCTTTATTAATTAAGTGTATTTTTATGGATAATTACTAAGTTTTTTGATTTATCAGATTATATAAGGATTCTGTTATGTTATTTATAACAGCAGGTATATCTAATAATCAATATATACTCTTACTGACCAAGTTTAAAATATTTACATTTTTTGTTTCTTCTAAGATGCAGTATCACTTTAAGTTATTATCCCTCTCAATGTAATGTGGAGTAAACCAGGCATCATTTGTCTCCCTTCGCAACTAATTATTAAATTTTGACTGAAATTGTCCTGGGAAAAGCTATAACCATCTCAGTTTAATTTCTGGCTTCAAATTTCAAAACTGTTTTAAACTTTGCCAGAGCAATGGGAAATATTAAGACATCATTTAAAAGATATTAAGGAATCATTTATTTTAACATCTTGAACCAAGAACAGTAGGTTTTCTATGCGAAAACTAGCAAATGTGTTTTTTTTTTAATATATATACTATTGTCCTGTTGTCTAATGTTTCATCTAAATGCCTTCTTCAGAAACACTTAGAACCGTTAGACAACAGGACTATAGTATATATTTCTAATTGTTTTCTACTGTTATGAAATTTGCAAAACTTTTTTTTAAATTACACAATAGCATTTCATTAGACCATGAAAGCGTCTTCTGTCAAAAATTCAAAACCAGAACCCTGTTTACACCAAGGCGCTATAAATCTTCCGTTCTCGTTCTGGTAAATATAGAATGCTCAGTCTGAGAGCTATTCTGACCCCTCATCTTCAGGGTGAGCAAAAATTGGAGCCCTTCTGAGAACGCTCAACTGTTTACATTATACAAAATTTATCCGCACTGTTCTGAGAATCGTTCTTGGTATTGAAATGGGGTTTAGGAATAAAGAATTTTTGGTGCATGACAATGCCTTTGTTCCCTTGTCAATTCTTAACATCAACAATTGAAGACAAAGTTGGCATCTTGTAGAACTTTGGTTCATGGCCATGCCTTGGTTCCCTTGTCAATTCTTAACACCAACAATTGAAGACATAGTTGGCATCTTGACGCACCGTCTGCCTGACTTACAGGATCAACCCGACGCCCTGCCAGCGAGTCTTATGGGGATCAGTTTTGAATGAATTGCACAACAAGTTCATTGTTAGACACACGGAGGTCAGCTTCTAACTTTTTTACCACCTGAACCCCGCCGCATGTTAAACAAAGACAGTTGTCAGGCGTCACTAAACATGTATGAATCATTCACCCTTTAGCCATTGCCCAACTTGCTTAATAATCTCATTAATGCATTATAGGCCATTTCAAATTATTTTCACAACTTTCAAAGATGTTCAACTTAAAAAAATAAAAAATATAAAGGAATATCAAATACCATTCAAATAAATTTTTTAATTCTAAATTCTTGTTAATTTTTACACTTTCAATTTCAAATTATTTTCAAAACTTTGAAAGATGTTGAACTTAAAAAAAAAAATAGAAATTTACAACAAATTTATCAAATTCAATTCAGTTAAACTTTTTGTTACTCTTACATTTCAAATTATTTTCTAAACTTTGAAAAATAAATTGTATTTAAATGAAATTTAACAAATACCATTGAATCAACTTTTTTTTTTCAATAATCAATTTCAGTTCTTTTTATGTATCAGATTATATAAGGATTCTGTTATGTTATTTATGACAGTAGGTATATCTACTGATGAATATATACTCTTATTGACCAAGTTTAAAATTTTATTATCATTGTAAGACCTAGCATAACTTCAAATCTAAAAGCATTATTGTTTTACCAAGAATACAGAAGAAACGAAAAATCTTATTCTGCACCCTTGCCTTTGAACGTTTTAATTTTGGCCTAAGTGAACGCGAGCCTGTCTCTTGTGACATCATTCTCCACAAGACAATTAATTTCGGTTTGACTGATTATGTGACTTGATGAAAAAATATGAGTCTTGTTTTCCCCTTTTAATAATGGATAAAGATTCGACGCAAATCACATGCTCGGACTAAATTAAAATTTCTCATTCTGAAAGAAAATTTTCTGCTTGTAGTATCTCAGCTTCAAGGTTTGATTAGACCCCTTTTTCTGCTTCTTTATGTTGTCATCATTGATGTTTCCGAATGACACGACCAAAGAACAAAGCATTCACAACGTCAACAAATAATACTAAGATTTGTAGGAAGCCTGTCAGATGTCTTTTTTAAAACACAAAAGATCTCAAGCCACCATACAACAATCTTAGAAAACCCTTGAATAATTCTTTTGATATTAAACCCATTACTTCATTCGTGACCCTTCGTACATACAACCAATCAAATACAAATTTCCCAGAGGACCTATTTTTCATTATTGACGCATGTAAATAGTTGAAAGATAAAAGGGCATGTTTCACCAGTTTCAAAAAAAAAATTTTTGTACCCACTTCCCCTCCCCTTGTCAGTGATGCAGGTCTGCGGGACTGATGTAATAGGTTTGGATGGGACAATAAACCGAGACCCTGTATGCTACAGGCTGTGCATGTTAAAGATCCCTCAACAGTTGTAATTTTTCAAAATGAGTAGGATTATGTTGCCCCTGCCCCTGGCCAAAATTTCACTCATCTGACACTGCATGGCAAGACCAGTTTCGGATGGGACAATAAATAGACCCTTGATTTACCTTGATGTAAAATTCCCAGGTCGACTGTTTTTAATGATTTTTATCTTATTGTATGGTGAAAAACTTCAACTCACGTGGCAGCCATCATATTTTTGCCCTTGATTCAATTAAATCTACTTGAAATTCATTGTTTTTCCGACTCATTTCAACTTGTTTGTGGACAGCATGAAGGAAAACAGTCTCAATTTATTGATAATATTAGTTTTGAAAAGGTCGAAAGGCCATACCACATTACAAACAGAACTCATGCTCCATCAGTTTTATTACAAGAATTTCTAGCCCTGTCAAAGGCACCCCCACCCCCTAGTGTAGGATATATCAAAGATATAACCTTACCCCAGGGGCTAATTTGGGGGTATTTAAGATGCTTTTCTAGACCATTATTATCTAAGTTGTCATTTTTTTTCTGTCGGATTATATTCTCCAACATGGCAATGATAAATGTAATGAATGGAGTTTTACATCCTACTCTTCTGTACGTTATGTGCTGATTTAGACAGATCTCAAAAAGGGAAAATATGTTCAGATTACAATGGGAGAAGTATCATTTTATTGACCAAAGGGAGACTACTCTATTTTAAATAATTACCACTCTTTTGGTCTAGAATTGTGACAAAGGTTGAATTTACATGAAGGAAAGAGTTAAAAGAATCCAGTCTATGAGATTTTAATGTTCAAAGATTGTGATCCTGGTAGCAGCTACCTGTGTCAATTTTTAGAGTTACAATTATGGATGCCCCCATGTCAAGTGCCCAACCAAACATCAAAGTTTATATTGATGTCACAGATGGCATTCAAAAATTGGTCAAGAAAGTTGGTGCCGATTTCTGGTGAGACCGTTTTCAGTCTCTGTGGTTCTATAGCACAGTCGGTTAGAGCATTGGTATTTAAATGATCAATTGCATGGTATGTCGAACAAATGGTGGCTGTGGGTTCCGATCTCTATCAGTTTGAGAAAGTACGATGACCTTGAATAAGTCGTCTTCATTCATAATTCCAGCAGACCCAGCTATAAATGGGTACGAATAATCCGGGAAAAATCAATACCAAGAGGTTTAGCCAAGGACCAGCTGGTAGAACGGATCCCTGTCACGACGGACTTGTGAAATTAAGTTGTTATTATGTAAAATATAGTTGTTGATTTCTTTCATTCTAATAGAATGTACTTAGTTTTATCCTTCGTTCTCTATCCTATGAATGTTAACAAATGTACGGCGAAAACATACACGTAGATTGTACTAACCTGAATAAAACTAAATTTCCCATAAACGACTGGGAATACTGCGTACATATTGTTTTCCACAATCTTGCGACTTCCATTTGCATTTGACCTTGTGTAGAGGTCACCAAATACATTTGCATGCAGTGGAGCAGTGGTTCTGGAATATGGCCTATTCCGATATTTAGTCAATAGTTAACTTTTAGAAAACATTACATCGTCTAGAAATTACAATAATTCGCGAATCAGTTTTTAGGGTTAATCAGGGTGTAAGTAGGCTAAGAGGGAAGGGTTGTGAGGAAGGGGAGGGAAGGAGAGGGGCTAGAGGCTACCCAATCCACTTAGAAGCGTTTTTCAATAATATCCTAGTTTAATTGATATATCGTGTTATAATATAGAGATATAGAGTATATCTTACTTGAGGGTCTTTAGAGAGCGGATAAAGATGATGAGAGAGGGGAATAGAGAGAACGGGTGAAGATAAGAGAGAATGGATAGATAATACAGATGAATGGGGAATTAGAGAGAACGGGTAGAGATAAGCGGGGAATAGAAAGATAACGGCTAAAGAATGGGAGAAGAAGAGAGGTTTGCTTTCCAACCCGAACAGTTAAATTAACAATTCCTTTATCGTGTGTTTCGGGACAGCGTGACGCCGTCTAAAGATATTAAGAAAACCACCTCTACACCCAACAAAATATGATACAACTAGATTTCATATAATTTCGTGTCTTTATTGATGTACGTCCCTAATTGTTTTGCTTAAATTGCATTACCACAGACCATTGCCCTTCATTGGGCTTAAGCCGAATTTGCTATGGTTACAAGGATAAAACGAATTATGTGCGGTGATATATATATCAAACGGAAATCTCTATGTTTTTTTAATTGTAATACGTCTGGAAAGAAAAGATAAAATACGACTAACTGATCGAAAAGTTTGATTACAGTCGACCTCTTTTAGTGATTTATTTAATCTTTCAATTAAAATCAAGTTCCCATTCAACCTAATGGGAATATTTATATGTTGAATAATCTCTATCGTGTATAGCTAATGTTGTTTTCGGAAAGTTAGTCAGCGGAAAGTTTTCGAATTTCTGTTTTATAGTTAAATGTATATATGAATTACGCAAACGGAAAATCATTTGGAATTAATTTTTGGTGTGTCTATCCAACAAATGAAAAAAAGGAAGTCAATTGAGTTTTACGTCCTACTCTTCTGCACTTAATGGGTTAATGAAGACGGACAGTGGAAAATCATTTAGGATTAATTTTTGGTGTGTCTATCCAACAAATGAAAAAAACATGAATTGAGTTTTACGTCCTACTCTTCTGCACTTAATGGGCTAACGAAGACGGACAACGTCATCCTGGGTGCAATGAGGGAAATTTTGCCAGGACAGAGGCATTATATTTATTAAAAGACAGAATTGTTCCAATTTATCCATTCCTTTTTTTTATGCCACTTTTGAACTAAATCACCACGCGTGTTTATTTAATGTAATATCGGTCTTAAGTCAATTCATTTTTGTAGTTACTTCCCTTACGTTTAATGTCAAAGTGAATGAGGGGTACAGCTGAAAATGATTGTCCCATCGGAACGCCTTTATGCCATTTGCAACACAGACAAGGAGAAACTGGGCTGTAATTACCGAAAGTTCATCTGGACCTAGACCCGGCTACTCACTGAGCCACCGCGGCTCCCGAAAGTATATCACAACAAAAAAAAAAAAAAAAAAAGAAAAAAACTAAAAAATATTGATGTTTATAATAGTACTATAAAATAACAGATATAACATTGAACAGAATGGTACATTTGGTCTTCATACAAATTTACTGACATACATTGTAAATACATAATACTAAGGAGATAGGCTTACTGCGTCTAAGAATGGACATAAAATATTTAAGTTCTCAAGAATGTTCAGTATATATTCATCAGTGAACTTACCTGGTGTCATAAAGTAACAGAATCCCTGTAAAATCTGGGAAACTCACAAAACTATTGTAAGTAAGTAAGTAATTATTGGAAAATGCTTAATCAATTTATAATGCGTTTTAATTACTAAGTTTTTTTTTAGGTTAATCGGAATTCTGTTATATTATTTATGACAGCAGGTATATCTATTGATGAATATATACTCTTATTGCCCAAGTTTAAAATTTTATATTGTTCATTCTAAGTTTTTTGATTTATCAGATTATATAAGGATTCTGTTATGTTATTTATGACAGCAGGTATATCTATTGATGAATATATACTCTTATTGCCCAAGTTTAAAATTTTATATTCATTCTAAGTTTTTTGATGTATCAGATTATATAAGGATTTTGTTATGTTATTTATGACAGCAGGTATATCTACTGATGAATATATACTCTTATTGCCCAAGTTTAAAATTTTATGTTCATTCTATGTTTTTAAGATTTATCAGATTATATAAGGATTCCGTATATTATTTATGACAACAGGTATATCTACTGATAAATATATACTCTTATTGGCCATGTTTAAAATTTTAAATTTCACGTTCATTCTAAGATGCAGTATTCCTTTAACGGAAATTAATATTATGCAGAAAATTGGTCGACCGCTTGTTTTGTAATGCATCACACATTCCACATTCACCCTGACCCCTGACCTCTCAGAAAGTAGCATTCTTCAACACATGCACGGCCATGGAGACGGTTGTTAACACACCGACAAAAAAAGACACACCTCGGGCAGGTTGTCGGATAGCCAACAGGTAAACGAGGGTGTGGATAATTCTAGCACCAGTGAAGATTCGGAAGTGAAGTTTAGCCAGGTAAAGATCCGGTCCGGTAAGTGTATACAGCAAGCCAATCAAAACAAATGGTACTATGTTCTCAAGGTCATTCAGATGACATCTGAAATTAACATATACCAAGATAAACAATAAAAAACAAAATACAATCACCGTGGACCGCATGCGTCTTCATGATTGAATTGGTACTGGGGTTCTTATTTTTTGTCCCCCCCCCCCCGGGAAATTTCGAAAACAAGAAGCCCGGAGAACATATTTCTGACGATTCCAAGGCGACAAAATGTTCATTTTTATTAGTAAATTAATCAATCTCTGCTAACTGAAGAAGGTTTTGAGAGAAGAATTGGTGGGGCCAAATTCTCAATAGCTCGGGCCTAGCTCCCATGGACCCACCCCTAACGACATTAAATCTCATTAATACCCTTAAATAATCTCGATTAATTATTTATGAAAAGTATTATTTTTTTCCAGCCACCATATCCATATAAAGAAAATTAAATGACTGGAGTTTTACGTTCTATACGCAGAAAAAAAGAAAATTTAGAAGTGTAAAAAAAACAAACCTTCTAACTCGTTCAACATCAACGTCATTCATAACTGGCGCTAAACGTTTCCCTGGTTTCTCAAAATTTTTACAATCTTCTGGATTAGAGAACACCTTAAACGTGAAAAGGATATCCAATAAAGTATTCAACAGTAGATATCACGTGTATGATAAATATATTTATCATCCAATAAGGTATTAAATACATGTAGTAGATATCGCTTGTATTATAGATATATTCACATCCAATAAGGTATTCTACAGTAGATATCACTTGTATGATAAAAAATATTTATAAACAAATAAGGTATTCTACAGTAGATATCACTTGTATGATAAAAATATTTATAAACAAATAAGGTATTCTACAGTAGATATCACTTGTATGATAAAATATTTATCACCCAATAAGTTATTCTACAGTAGATATCGCTTGTATGATAAAAAGTGTTATCTACTTCACTTTATCTCCTAGGAGATAAAATTATTCCATTATTATTTATTTCTTTATTATACCAATTGAGCAGACGATAAGTGTTGTAGTAGTATTAAAAGGACTAAAAAAATTATTTGACTTTGCAGAAATGAAATAAATGAAGTTTTACGTCCTTCCGTTTTGAACCAAATTGTGTAATCAAGACGGATCATGAAGTGTGTAATGAGAGAAATTTTGTCAAGACAGCGGCATTAGCCTACTCTTTTGTTCACTTCCAACTGTTTGAGTATCTTTGCACAGCCTATTACACACGGGGTCTCGGTTAACCATCGGAATGACTCGACGCTTTTTCCATGTCAGTCCCCCCGACCTGCTGCATAGAAAGTAGAAGACCTTCAATAATACTATAAAGTATATTTTGTGTCCAGTATATGCACGTAAAGAGTGACCCAATCCACACGAGCTGCCCCAGTTTCTGACCTTTTCCCAGGAAGGCAGATATCCAAATTAACTATGAAGTTTTATAGCAACCAAATGACACAAATGTTTGTGCGGTTTGGATTTTCTCCTACCTTTTTCGTTATTCTGTAAAATGCAGTAGCAAAACTCATCAACATCATCTTCAAAATAACCACGGTGGCGTAAAACAGGAATGACGACAAGACAGGGTCGGTACTGGATACGATGGCCATAATGAACTCTGGTTTAAATCGACTAAACAAGCTACGAACGATGAACACTGTGACATGTATATACTAGGTGCTCTAGATTTTTGATGATAAAGTAGGCTACAATTTATCACGTGACCTTCGTGATAATACAAATACTTGGGTATTACAAAGAAATTCATTTTCTTAAGAAAGTATCATTAAAGTAACTTTCGCGAACTGGTTTTGAATCCTTGGGGTGGTCTTTATTTTTCAATTGATATAGCAGTCGTTGCTGCAGGGTAGGGGGTACAGGGTTAGTCTATGTTTCCCATGCAAATATTATCACGGACGCAGATCCATTGATAAAGATGTTAGAGTAGCCCCTCTCCCCCATTAAGAGTCTAAGGAGCCACCGAACAAGTGTTCGACCGGGGGGGGGGGGGGTTTGATATATATCTCCATCTCGATCCGTGCCCATACTTAAAGGTATACCACAACTCTCTAACTACCAAAAAAAATAATATTTGTATACTAGGTCAAAATGATTCTTAGTTCATCAGTGAATTGATTATACGACCGAACCTCTTTTTATAATACAATAAATCCATAAAATCAAGTAATATTCTGTTAAACTAAGTAATTGTGAAGCATGCTTAGTAGCGCCTTTCAATAATAACTTAGTTTAATAAATACATTGCCGTAAAAAAGATTCTATTTAGTCAAGTCCAACTGATGAATATATATTATTATTGACCAACCTTTGAGACTTAATATTTTACGCCATTCTAAGAGGTAGCATCAACATAAATATATATTTTTGTCGCCATTGTTTTCCATAAATTAACGTGAAGAACTCTTTGATTAATAAAGGTCAAAATAGTCATAATGACGTCATAGCGAAATTCACGCAGACGTTAAGTTTGAAAAACAACTTCAATATTTGTGCTCCATTTTTGGGGAATTTAAAACTAGAATTATGAATTTTGTTGGATGTATAAAATGCTACACGTAGATGGACGGCAAGCAAACTCGGTCAATATGTCAAAACACGTGCATTCACAAACAGTGTTTATGTCAGTCCACACCTGGCTATTGTTGGACAATAGGTGTGATTAAAACAAGTTTAGGACTTAAAAATACTCACGAAATCGATGGTATTTCAGGCACAAAAACAAAAACTAGCATTTATTATAGTTTATGAGTAAAGTTTTCGATAAATGAATGACTCGACTCGACCCATGATAGCCTAAGTTCACAATTTATCCACAAATCCTGCCTGCACTGTGCAGACCCATAACTATAGGCGCTTGTCTTCGTCTTAGAAGACGGAAGTGTTAGTGTAGGTCCGTTTCTTCTACAATTTTGACAATGTTTATGTATTCGTTATTCACTGTGAAGAATTCGGAGTGATGCATTATTACAAATTCTAGAATGAACAATCGTTCTCTCCGTTTATGTTAGAATTTTACTCTGCTACATCACAAGACTGAAATGGGAAATGAATGAACAAAACCATGCAGTGTGTAACGAGGGAAATTTTGCCAGGACAACGACTTTAGCCTACTCTTCTGTGGTTTCTAAATGTCGAAGGATCTACAGTTGTAGTACATGGGGGCGGTTTATCCAATCTGAACGACAAAGCTGAAATAAAGAATCTCGGCCTGATGATGGAAGATGGATGATGAACGCCAAATATGTGAGTTGTATTTATTTTATAACTGTCCCGACTTCCCTCATGTCCTATTGTTTCTAATAAACTGCTGTATCGTATTCACTCATTCATTTCTTTGCTAAAAATACAAACCATATTTGAAAAAGGATTCGGCTTTACAAAACCAACTTTTCGAAGTCCTCTGAACGATTTTCCTTATTCTCATACACGTTTTAAAACACCAATGAGGACTTATAAACTTCGATTTATAGATCATACGTTTGTATATATTATATATTGGCGTTTAATTTTCAAAATCAATGATGCCACACGAATACATCCTCAAAGGTGGATTTTAATGTTTCGTTCTCTTCTCGTACACATGACTGTAAGCTACATCCTAACCCATATGAATAACATGCGTACGTTTTCAGGTCCCAGAAGAACCCAGAAGTGGAGCCCATCCCTCAAGCGTTTAAGGTAGGTGTTGGTCTCGCTGTCTGCTTTTACCTGAAAGCTTCTGCTTTTCGTCCTCAGCTTTACTGTTAATGTTCTTCATTCGTTTCTGTATATACTAGAGAATTTAGTAATGATATATAGTTCTTCATTATTTCAACTGGATTTCAACATCCATGGGTATTTGTTCTACCGAGGTCTCACTTTCCAAAGTGATTCAGCATTCAATTGGTTAAAAGAATTATTCCTCCATTCTTCAAATCTTCAATCATTGTTTTATCTAGAACAAGTTACCGATTTAACTAACCTAACCACAGTGGTTCAACATTTTGTCATTTACAGGATTTAGTTTTCAGATAAGAGCTTACACCAGTCTTACTTTCAGTTGTCTGATACACACTGTATCAAACACACATTATAACCCTACCATTGATAGGTTCTCAATTCTAAACATATAACGATGTATTTTAGGTTCTTGAAACTGCAAGGATTTGGCTGATTTCACCAACTTGCAAAATTGAATGGATAACGATGTATTCTAGGTTCCTCACATATTACAAGGATTTGGGTGGTTCGACCAACTTGCAATACTCACATGTCTCACTTATACATCTGTATCTTTGCAAAAAATTTTCAAAAAATAATTTGTATTTAACGTCCAACAAAAATATGATCATAATTTTTTCAAAAAACCTAAAATATTCGTACCTGTTATTTGTGAAGAATTAAACATTAAAAGGGCATAGAAAATTGGGAATTTTAAAAACGTCAATTTTAGCGTTTTTATCATCTTTTTTATATCGAAAATAAAAAATAAAAGTTCTTTTATTTTTTGCACTCCCGTTCATAAGATATCGGCCGTTGAATTGGATTAATATTAAATGGTGCTTTAATCTGATCACGCTTACGTCCCTTGATTTTGACGTCAGGTCGGAACATAGCGTCTAACATAATACTATTGATTTTGTATTTGTAAAATAAGATGGTTTTATGTGCTGCCTTCAACTGTGAAGTAAGATCGGGACAAAAGATAGCTTTGTACGAGTTTCCATCGGATCCGAATATAATGTAAACGATGGGTTATCAGAATGAAGAGAGCTGGTTATAGGGGGGCCTAAACCAAATGAAAATTTAAGATTGGAATCGCTTCGAAAAAAAAAAAACCTGTTAACGATAGATCTTGATATTGCGAAATCGGTTGGCTACAAGATCGTGCCATTAAAATATGATGCAATGCCAACGATTTTCGATTTCTCGGTAAAACCCGAAGTGTCCATCAAAAAAAGAAAACTCAACCGTCGGCGAGGTAACAGTGTAGGCCTACCAAAGAAGAAGAAGTCGAAGACAATCACTGTTAAGGGTTTAGATAAACAATAAATTGCAAAACAATTTTTTCAAATTAGACCAAACTTTCGGTCTTACTAACCTATAATTTTACTCGACAACCCCAGCGAAATAAAAAATCTTACCGATGAGTAAGAATCCACAGGGTCCAGAGAATAGCAGTAGCCTACTACTAACGCGATTTGAAAGTGAATGTAGGCTAGTAGATTACATTTTTTTTTCTTGGCCCGAGGGGAATAAGCAGTGCACGTGCCTCGGAAAACATACTGCTATCAAATACCTTATACAAACTTATTTAGGCCACTGACTACGTTGCAAAACAAAACTAAAAGGCCTAGATACAATTTTCGTCATTTGAGAAGACTAGAATTTGTAGAAAGTAGCCTAGAACGATGGTAAAATTTTAGAATTCGATTTTTAACAGCCGAAGGCCGATCTTATTTTAATTTTAATTATTCCTACACCGTTGGTATTATAATTTTTAGTTGTTGTCAATAATAGGCCTAGACGGAATGAAATGGCTTCCAAGTACCATTCATCGACAGGGACGCCATTATTAGCTTGTTGAGTTTCATCGTAGTCGCTAGGTCTATCACTATCACTCCCCGAACCCGATGAATTTTCTTGATCTTCATTGGGCCTAATAGCTAAGGGTTTATACATATAAGGTTGAGCCCTTATACCAAGATTAATCCCTGGTATATCTCAGAGTTCTTAGTCATAATCGAATGGAGATGTCATCTCGATAAGCTTGAATGTATATGAGGATACGCCAGGGGTTTCATTGATTGTTCCGACCTGACGTCACAATCAAGGGACGTAATCACGATATACATATTGAAAAAGCCAGATTTCAAATGCATATTGCAAACATAACGATGCAAATTTTTTTTTACATTTTGCGGATTTGATACTAAAAGCGCTTCTAGTTATAAAAAACACAACAAATTGAATATTTAAAACTTTTAAAAACCACCTATACAGCTAATACTATAAAACATTCCACCAAAACCCCTCCCTATCTCCAAGTTGCCCCACTGCCTTCCTGGTCCGTCTGTCAGTGATGTAAAAGTGGGTAGGTTACGTGTGGGCGTATGTTTGAAGGGTGCCTATCCGGTCTCACCGACAATAAGCACCCCCCGTCTATCAATTAGTATTGTAAAACTGGTTACGTGTGGGTTTATGTTTTTTTTGGGGGGGGGGGTGCCTATTCGATCTCTACGCACCGCCTGTACGCACCCCTCCAGCTGTGAAACAGAATTGTAAAACTTGTTACGTATGGGCGTATGTTTGAGGGGTGCCTATTCGATCTCACTAAGTACCCCTCCGTCTGTCAATTAGTATTGTAAAACTGTTTACGTATGCACGTGTGTTAGAGTCTCATGGACTGTCTAAGCACCCCTCCGTCAATCAGTATTGTAAATAAACCACATATGATATTGTTTTCTTATACTTATCTGAAAAAAGGAGGTTGGATTTCTGGGTCCCAATTACTCATTTTGCTGTGAGTGAATCATCACCATTTTTATTCAGAATTTATTTGTTGTCTTTCTAAATAAGGAGTTATTTCCCTTTATATGAAGATTCTGACGAAGATACCAAATTTATACGAGTAAACTTGTTTAAGATCAACATTGTCTTTGTTTTCTCAAGTTAATTAGGTTTTTACTTTTATAATATCAATCAAGCCCTTTGTCGATGAGCACCCAAGGTTTTTTGATGAAAAGAATTCCGATTCTCGCATTAATAAGGGTCAAATTATTATCCATCCTATTCAGCAATATAAATAAAAATATTTATGTCTACCATTATACTATTGTCCTGTCGTCTAACGTTCCAGCTCCAGCTTTAGTACCATTTAAAGGAACTCACTCTTTGTATAAAAAAGCGTAATACGCCTAAATTTCCTGAGTTCATTCATACTGAGTGTATGGTGTCCTATGGTTTGCAGTATAAAAAGTTGTGGAAACACAACCGCCATTGAGAACGATACCTCATGAGGCGATCGTAGCCTAGATACTAAAGCTTTTCTATGACGTCCGCGCTATGGCTATATTAACTACATATTGTATGTCACGTGTAGGTCTAAATAATTCACGCATTATGGGCATGCTTGATGATTTAGCAGACCATGAAGTAAGAAGTAAAAGAATTAGACGGGCGATAAATCAAAGAAGGCAACAAGATAGGAGGCAACAAGATAGGAGGAAAAGAGGCCGACGCTAAGGGTTCTAAGGTGTAACTCCACAGTTTTCTTGTACAACTCCTTATCCATACGGACTCCTTCAGCAGCGGATGTTTATTTACTTTCCTTATTTGACTCGGATGAATATATAATTTCCCATATTTGGTTGTGGGAGATGGTCACATGGCATTGATTGGCCAATAATCACAAAGTAAACAAAACTAGCACGTTTCGTGTTGTATATTTTTATGATGCTTGTTTTTTGTTCGTCGATTTTAAACAGTTTACCGGCTCAAGTCTGGATTCAACAGTAAAATTACTCTACCAGCACATTAGGCTTAACATCTTATATTTAAGACAGCCCATGTTCGTGGAAATGGCTGATTACCGCCATTTTAATCATTAATGGTATACCCTCTTCTTTCAATAATGACAAGTAGCTGAGTTCTCTATTGTATTGATTTTTATATTTTAAAAATAAAAATTGGTTCATGTACTGGTGTATTTCATTAATCAATATTATTGAGCAATGTGAACTCTGCTTTATAAAGATGCACATAACCACAGCAGCTGATTTCATGCTTGTGCCAAAAGCATAATATGTGCTTAACCCCCTATAGTTCAGTTAAGGAAACTGGTACGTACATGTTTTTCTACATCTTCCATCTCGGTTTTTAAACTTTCCATTAGTCTTTCTGTTGGTACAGTGTCTATAAATACCATTTCACTCTTTGATTTCGGGGAAGGATATAACTGTGAATAATCTCTTAAGCTAAGCGTACATCGGCCTTGCGACTGAAGCAACTCGACTGATCAGTTGTCAACTGACTGCAACTGGTCAGTTTCAGTTTTAAGAGCGCGAACATCGAAAAGGCAACTCGTGTTAACAACGAAGAGTTGGTTTGGTAATGTGATCGTTAAAATATAATAATAATAATATTTTTAAGGCCACATATGCTAACCATTTAAAAAAAATCAGTGGCGTGCGCCAATGTAAAATAATGGAACTGTTGTGTAGGCCTATCTATGTCTACGTGAGTTCTGTAGGCTACCGATCTACCACGCATAGTTAGATGATACTGACTGCCATATTTCAATATGAAAAAAACCCCAAAAAACACACAATTAGCATCAAACAAGCAAACCCTCTTCCACCTCATTTCTACTAAACAATCGTCTTCAGCCTCCGACCATTCCACGTTTCCCGTGTCGGTAGCCATCTTTGCTAAAGGCGAGTCATGTGATCGTACGCACTCATTGAACCATTGCGACTGGAGACAACTAGTTGCAAGAACGCTCACATCGACGAATCTGAGCGAAACTGGATACAACTAGTTGCCGACGACTAGAACATGAGCAACTGGCGGGATACGGTGATTTTTCAGTTCCGTCAGTCGTCTACCGTATCCTGCCAGTTCCTCCCAGTTGCGAATATACCGCGCGCGGCTAGTTGCAGCCAGTCGTAAGGTCGATGTGCGCTGTGATATTTTACAAATATTAAACAGCGATTTTTGTTACATTTGCTTTGCTCAGCCATGCTCAATATTTTAGTAAACTGTTCATATTAATGAACCTTCTTTAAGTGGCATTTAGTAACTGGGTAATTTAACTTGACACAATTATATGGATAACAATTACTTTAATAAATAACTTGCGACGTTTCGACGAAGGTACTTCCGTCTTTATCAATATAATTGTGTCAAGTAAATTGATATTAATGTACCTTCATGAAAATATCTGAATCAGGTGAATCTAGTCTGACTACATTTATATAGTAAACACTCAGTTAATATGATAAGAAACATAAGTTTTCCTACAATAATGATAAAAATATAGCCTTTAGAATTTCAAAACACTCAAAACAAACTTTTTAACAACCATTATAAGCATATGTTTGGAAAGCTTAGGTCAAGTCCATTTTACTTGAAAATTATTAAGGTAATTGAAGGTCAAGGTCACTTGATATAGCCTTTTGAATTTTTTTAAAAAATCAATCGGGCTTAAAAAAAATTAAATTTGAAAATGAAAATTCTGTTCCCAACAAATTTTAGATAAAGTAACAAGGTTTCAAAAAACACCAAAATCGTACAAATCGGAGAAAAATTAGCGGACTTATTAAAATTTCACATAAAGTTTCACTTCCGGTTAGAATTTTTTCCTCTAATTGGGTTCTAATTATGCCTGATGGTTTATATGTACAGCTTTTGTACTCATTTCTTACATACACCGGAGGTTGGGTCACCCAACGTGGTTCTGAAAAAACGGAAGTTCTGACGCAAACACCGGAAGTGGTAGAACATTTTTTATGATGTCTTATTGTTTCTATAGGCGACTTTTCTTTATTCTGTAATTTTCAAAGCGATCGGATAATTAGCAACAAAGTTATGCAATTATTCAATTACTATTATGCAATTTCTCACTTTCAAGTCTAATGAAAACAAAGAGTGACAAATTTCTAATTTGCCACTCAAATATATAATGTAAAGTTGCCTCATAAATTTTAAAGATAAACTTGAATATAAGAAGAAAATATACATGAAAATACGTTTATCTTTTAAGATATTCAGTTTGTTGAGGTTAAAAACATGTATAGTTTCGCACCCAATCCAGTGAAATTATCTGTTATAAAGAAGCTGTTATTTTATGGTGATAAAATGAATTCTTGCTTTCGGTTGTGTCCGCGGGCGAACTAGATTCATATCATAGGCCTACTGACAACGAGACTTATGACTTAAAGCCAAATTCCACTACCACCGAACATGGCAGTTGTTCTGGGAAGTTACCGTAGTTCTAAAACTAATTAAAAATTAAGATGGCTACACACTACGACTCCGGTGTCTCCTACGGTCTATTTATTCGCACCATAGGTAGGCCTAGTTCCACTGCATACCGCCATCTCCCCTTTCCATAATAGCCTACCCAACCCAACCTAAAACAGATTTTTATCCCATCTACAGTAACTGACCCCCCCCCCCCTTTTTAGTTTTAGGCCCCTGTCTCTTACGGGCCTGACGGGTCAAGTGAAGAGAGAAGGGCAAATGCCAAGAATTCTTTTGCTTTCATTTTTAACACGTTAAACACCAGCACTGCTTGCAGCAGGGGCAAGGAATCTGCTCGTTGTCGGCCCTAAAACCCAGCGTTTTTCATAAGCAAAATAGCCATTAAATAATTATGGATTTCTTTAGAAAATGCCTAGGCCGTAGCTTTATTATAGCCCATCTAAAATCTTTTTAAAAAATATTATAAAGAAAAGTATTCTTTTAAAGCTTGTGAAAAACTAAAATGATATAAGAATCTCATTCTGGAGGTATATTAAAGCGTATCAGGTCTCCTCTAAGTCGATCAAAACTTCCGCTAAATCTGATCCAACATCAGGTTCTTGGGGAAGTAAGTGCTATAAAACTGTTCATTTCAGGATTGTGCTCAATGTAGTATAAATTTGGTGCCATTTTCTACATCTACTTCTCGAAAACTTAACTGAAGATGATTTTAGTGTTCCATTCTTCTAATTGGTCAATCATTAAAATTATTATTAAGTTAAGGTTTGTTATCCAGAATACTGTACTTCTGAAACTCTGGACTTTAAATTCTGTAGATGCTGAAGCCCCAGTCTTTGAAAGATGTTTTTTCTTTCTAAGAAATTAACTACGATTGTTTTCAATGAGAGTGATAGTTTAATTGAGTGACAAGATATCTAATATATTTATAAATATGGGTTAATTATTTTATAGGCATAAGTTTCATACTTTATGTAATATCGGTCACCTGGTAAATTAAATACTAAAGTTGAAAAACGTCGGGTTACTACCATAACGTCTAAGCGTGTTTAAAACCAACCGAGCAGATGGACAGACGTCGATAAAAATATATGAACAATAATAGATTACTTAGTAGAAAGTAACCATTAATATTGATAATACGCAATATTCCTTTTTTTCTTTCAATATTCTCCTTATTGATCAGGTAAATCAATATACATTTTAAACCACAATGCCTTTTATTAATTGAACAGAACAGAACACCATACTATCATTTCACAAAATCGCTTGGAATAATGCGCCGGTGCTGCGTGTATACAATCTAGTTTAAAAGGTTGACTTCTCTCAAGCGAAATAAAAGCTATTTGCACATTGATCATCCCATATTTAAAGATCGACTTCTAAGATAAGATTGTGTAAAATGAAAAGTGATATACAATAGAATTCAGCTATTTCAAGTGCTACTGCGTTTAAGAATGGACATAAAATGTAGTTCTCAAGAATGGTCAATATGAGTATATATTCATCAGTGAACTTACCTAATTTCATAGAGTAAAAGAATCCCTGTAAAATCAATTTATTTAGCGTTTTTCAATAATCAAGTGCATCTTTATGGATAATTACTTAGTTTTCTGGATATTTATTTATGGCAGCAGGTATATTTATTGCTGAACAGAGCTCTTATTGGCCAAATTTAAAATTTTCAAATTTTATAGTCATTCCAAGACCTATTATCCCTTTAAGTAAATTGTGGATCAAAGATTCCCCCCCCCCCCAGAAAAAAATGAAATGTCGTGAATACACCGTTAGTGATTCTAGTGTTTATTTGCAACTTTTGGTTTCCATATTGTGCATAAAATGAAAAAGTAGAGTAAAATTAATTGGGGACAAAAGTCAAGTCGTCGATACTCCGGCAGTAATAAATGGTTAAAAAGGTCTAAATATAATAGATAGTGTCTAAATCTAAATCAATAAAAAGTCAATTGATTTTTTGTTATTAAAACTGGAATTATTAAAATAATTGTATCCATCGTTCCAGTCTTATAACTTGCATTTGTTTGAATTATTTTGATATATGAACATATGTGCTTTGATTTATTTTAATTAATGTTAAGGTTGACGTCCATGGATTCCCGTTTTAAGCAGCCCATAGAAAGAATAATGAAACAAACTAATTATTGGCTACAACTAATTGGGACAACCTGATTATTCCTATAATTTGGTTGGTTTGTTGATAACATGTTAGCGTTCGCTTCCAGTGGATGTTGATGCCACAAACTAAGTAGTTGTTGGTAGATGACAAGTTAACGTTCGCTTCCAGCGGATGCTGATATCACAAACTAGGTAGTTGTTGGTAGATGACAAGTTAATGCTGATATCGCAAACTGTTTTCGTTGTAATATTAGGTTATTTTCATGAGCAAACATGCAATAACTAGGTTTAATCTCAGTTATAGCATGGTTTACTATACAATACTCTAGACAATGGGAGTGGAGGTTTAGCAAGAGGTAAACAAAATGGCAATTTGTCAAGCCCCGCCTCCAATGAAAACGGATCACGAATAACACGTGCGTTTTCATATGAATATGACGGATTGTTTGATCCGCAAACTGAATACTTCGGGCTTCGCGTTTTATTGGGTTAACTCATGGATTCTGAATCACCTTCTCTTTGAGTAACTTGCTCCACTTGAAACCGTTGTTCCCCCTGTATAATCCATGTGCCCCATATTCGTGCCCCAGTCTCTAGAGACTCATCGCCACTGGCTCAGTGATCAATATGTTCTAATCACCCCTATTAATTAACAATTAGTAAGACAAAAAAAGGCTAGTGGAAGGATGGGGAGATATGGCATTCAGCAACATTTCTAATATTCTGAACACAACTTCTTCATCTGGGGAATAACAGAGCTCTTCATGAAATAAAACACTTGTGTCCAAAACACTTTGATATAGGCCTATATATATATATTTATATATACCTAGTTTATGATTATGTATAATTAATTTTCTCTAGAAGTCCTTCCCACATTTTCAACGATCCCGTGACAATTAACTAAAAACCCCGACAATTATCGTAACACGGAAAAACAATACAAAAAAATCAAATATTGATCAATTACTATATATATATATATTGTTTGGAGTACCATAGTGGATTGAGTACAGTCATACAGACATTTCAGCAGTAATTAATACTTAACTTTAAAGTTCTAAAATTTTATTGGTCACTAAGGGATTACATAAAGAGAATACGTAAATTACATATAACTGAATAAGGAGTATAAAAGGGTGAAAGCCTTGATAAATGTGAATGGATGATCCAATCAGAACATCCCATTTAATAAACTTAAGCTTAATTTAAGCCCCTACTACTTTGGGGTATTAAGATTTAAGATAATTAAAGCGAGTATCATCACACATTACATTAATACAATATATTATGCTAGCATAAACTGAAAAAACACAATATGGGTTAAAGATTTCAGCAATATGGGTTTATTGATTCCATGTCAATAGTTTGAGATGGATCAGATAAGGGTAAAGTATTTTCCATGTTATGACTATCGTAGATATGTATATTGAGATTCTGGTTGGTGTTGTGATGATGGTGAACTGTATATTTCAGATGTAGATTTTTTCTTTCTATGCTTCACAATACTGTAAGAAGAAAAAGAAATTTTCATTTTTATGTCTACAATTTAAAATGAACAACAACAATTTGACATAAAAAAAGCATATATTGGTTACTTAGCTGGTTATAAGCGTATGGCCACACCGACAGATAAAATGGTTCCTTTTACTAATTTCGTAAATACTGAACATAACAACAACGAAAAACTGGTACTCGAAGACATACGATGTTCCGTCTATTTCAGTCAAACAGTATAATATACTCCAAAATTGAAAATGAAATGAATAGAGCTCTACGTCCTACTCTACTGCACATTATGGGCTAATGAAGACGGGCAACGCCATGCAGTTTGCAATGAGGGAAATTTTGCTAGGACAGTGGCATACTCTTTTTGCGATTTCCAACTGTCGAGGGATCTTTAACGTGCACAGCATGTAGCACATGGGGCCTTGATTTATTGTCCAATCTAAACGACCAGACTCTTTTTCCATATCAGTCCCTCCGCCATGCATCACTGACCAGGGGAAACCGGGTGAAAAAATCCGAAAGTTTATCTCGACCCTTGCCGGGATTGACCCTGGACCCTCAGAGTGAGCAAGCGTCTAACTCACTTAGCCACCGCGGCTCCCTAACATACTCCCAAGACTTACCATTTTTTAGCCAAGACTAAAAGACCTACTAGCACTCCACCAATAACACTACCGATAAGTCCTCCGAGAATTGCAGAAATAACAACTTCGTCCTCACAACTTCTTTCATGATCATGTCCATGTTTATATTCTGAAATATAATGTATCACATTTCTAACATGGAGATTATAATGCTGGTTATAGGTGTAGTAAAATCGCAGAACATTAAGTTATTTTCGATGTTCATTAAAGGTATAGAAGGAATTTGAAAAAGCATCGTTCTACGCCTTATATTTATGTTCAACAGTGACTATTGCTTGAATAAATTTGCACCAACATTACATCCACCTTTTTTTTGGAATTTAAAAAAAAGAAGTGACCAAACGATTAAGTCAGTGCCAAGGGTCGAAGTGACAACACTTGACTTTAGAAGTCTCATGGAAAAACACGAGAGTTGGGAACAGGAACAAAACATCCCCAAGAAACAGGTCCCGAATAATCATCGGGGCAATAATAAGTAATGCATTGATATGGAGAGTCTTAAATATTTCAAACATGTTTGATCATATTTAATTAAGATGACCTTCATATTTTGACCTTGAAGATATTAATCATAAAACTACTTCCGATGTACCAACAGCTACTGGAGATGTCACTTGTACTTACCAACATCTGTATCGTCTTTCCCAGCTTCCATTTCCTCTGTGTTATTTGTAGAGCCATTAGTTGATGTGTTTGTCGTTGCTGTCCCAAGACATTCTAAAATGAATACTGGATCTTGGCGAGCTTCTAAAAATTATACAGGAAAATTGAGGTGTAATTTGTAACCTTTAAGGCAAGATTTCTACAAATTTTTAAATTGATTAATATAAACAATGTATTAGCGATAACTATTTTGTATAAAGTAGTGAAATTTGAGATGATAGTTAATTATATGCTTGCTTAATTATCCAAAATATGATTACATAGCAAGATTTATTCTTAATTAAGTAAGGCAATATCCACATTTTACTTGACTAGATCAGATTATTTCTGATGCACCATGAACAAATTGACAAAGTTTGCTTATATTCGATAAGGAAAATAAAACATTCTACTAACGGCCAGCATTAGATGTTATTTTCACCCCAAATTCTGTATCGTCATCAAAGGCGGAAGTTGGCTCCAAATATAATTTTATTTCATCTGTTTTGTTGATAGTATGGAAAATTATATTGTTATTATCACAGCTAAATATCTGGGTTGTTTCATGATTTGAAATAACAAGTTCATATTTACAACCAGAGAAATGTTCAACTTCAAATACTATTTTTGATAAAACAGATCCATGTTCTCCTATATTATTCAGTCTGACAGTACAGTAACAACTACTGGTATCAGTTCCTCTGACAAGATTTAAATTAACGTCTGTTGATACTGTTGATCCGTTTGTACACATAAGGACTGAAAAATAATGAAGGCACCATGATTTACAGTTGGAGAATGTGAACGTTTTGTTTTTATATATTCAACTGAGAATAACTATTGGAGGAATGTGTGTTGTAATGACGTGAGTGGTATTTCAGGAATATAATATCTTTGTGGGGTTCTATAGCACAACGGTTAGAGAGTTGGTTCTAAAGCACAGCGGTTAGAGCGTTGGTTCTTTAGCACAGCGGTTATAGCGTTGGTTCTTTAGCACAGCGGTTAGAGCGTTGGTTATTTAGCACAGCGGTTAGAGCGTTGGTTCTATAGCACAGCGGTTAGAGAGTTGGTTCTATAGCACAGCGGTTAGAGCGTTGGTTCTATAGCATAGCGGTTATAGCGTTTATTCTATACACAGCGGTAGAGCGTTGGTTCTATAGCACAGCGGTTAGAGCGTTGGTTCTATAGCACAGCGGTTAGAGCGTTGGTTCTATAGCACAGCGGTTAGAGCGTTGGTTCTATAGCACAGCGGTTAGAGCGTTGGTTCTATAGCACAGCGGTTAAGCGTTGGTTCTTAGCACAGCGGTTAGAGCGTTGGTTCTATAGCACAGCGGTTAGAGCGTTGGTTCTATAGCACAGCGGTTAGAGCGTTGGTTCTATAGCACAGCGGTTAGAGCGTTGGTTCTATAGCACAGCGGTTAGAGCGTTGGTTCTATAGCACAGCGGTTAGAGCGTTGGTTCTATAGCACAGCGGTTAGAGCGTTGGTTCTATAGCACAGCGGTTAGAGCGTTGGTTCTATAGCACAGCGGTTAGAGCGTTGGTTCTATAGCACAGCGGTTAGAGCGTTGGTTCTATAGCACAGCGGTTAGAGCGTTGGTTCTATAGCACAGCGGTTAGAGCGTTGGTTCTATAGCACAGCGGTTAGAGCGTTGGTTCTATAGCACAGCGGTTAGAGCGTTGGTTCTATAGCACAGTGGTTAGAGCGTTGGTTCTATAGCACAGCGGTTAGAGCGTTGGTTCTATAGCACAGCGGTTAGAGCGTTGGTTCTATAGCACAGCGGTTAGAGCGTTGGTTCTATAGCACAGCGGTTAAAGCGTTGGTTCTATAGCACAGCGGTTATAGCGTTAATTCTATAGCACAGCGGTTAGAGCGTTGGTTCTATAGCACAGCGGTTAGAGCGTTGGTTCTATAGCACAGCGGTTAAAGCGTTGGTTCTATAGCACAGCGGTTAGAGCGTTGGTTCTATAGCACAGCGGTTAGAGCGTTGGTTCTATAGCACAGCGGTTAGAGCGTTGGTTCTATAGCACAGCGGTTAGAGCGTTGGTTCTATAGCACAGCGGTTAGAGCGTTGGTTCTATAGCACAGCGGTTAGAGCGTTGGTTCTATAGCACAGCGGGTTAGAAGCAAGTTGGTTCTTTAGCACAGCGGTTAGAGCGTTGGTTCTATAGCACAGCGGTTAGAGCGTTGGTTCTTAGCACAGCGGTTAGAGCGTTGGTTCTATAGCACAGCGGTTAGAGCGTTGGTTCTATAGCACAGCGGTTAGAGCGTTGGTTCTATAGCACAGCGGTTAGAGCGTTGGTTCTATAGCAGTCAGTTAGAGCGTTGGTTCTATATACACAGTTGAAAAGTCGAGCGTTGGTTCTATAGACAGTCGTTAGAGCGTTGGTTCTATAGTACAGCGTTAGAGCGTTGGTTCTATAGTCACAGTCGTTAGAGCGTTGGTTCTATAGTACAGTCGTTAGGCGTTGGTTCTATAGACAGCAGTTAGAGCGTTGGTTCTATAGACAGTCAGTTAGAGCGTTGGTTCTTAGCACAGTCGGTTAGGGCGTTAGTTCTATAGACAGCGGTTAGAGCGTTGGTTCTATAGACAGCGGTTAGAGCGTTGGTTCTATAGTACAGCGGTTAGGCGTTGGTTCTATAGACATCAGTTAGAGCGTTGGTTCTATAGCACAGCGGTTAGAGCGTTGGTTCTATAGCACAGCGGTTAGAGTGTTGGTTCTTTAACACAGCGGTTAGAGCGTTGGTTCTATAGCACAGCGGTTAGACGTTGGTTCTATTGTACAGCAGTTAGAGTCTTGGTTCTATAGCACACGGTTAGAGCGTTGGTTCTATAGCACAGCGGTTAGAGCGTTGGTTCTATAGCACAGCGGTTAGAGCGTTGGTTCTATAACACAGCGGTTAGAGCTGCGTTGGTTCTTTAGCACAGCGGTTAGAGTCTTGGTTCTTTACGTCATGACGTCATTTGCTTGGATACGTTGAAAATGTCGGACATGAGTTCTAATCTGGATCGGTGTGTGAAAGTCCGATGACCTTGAATAAGTCATCTTCACTCATAATTCCAGCCCACCCAGTTGTAAATGGGTATGGGTAATCTGGCAAAGATCAATGCCAAGAGGTTTGGCCAAGGACCAGCTGATAGAAAGGATCCAAAACTGTGAAGCGAAGTTCTTATCCTTGTAAAATATAGTTGTTTCTACGGTAGAACCTGTATTCAGAGACCACTCAAGGGTCTGTATAATATTATAGGAAAAGAGAAGGACGTCCAGATATTGCCTTAACCAGTTATACAATTAAATTTCTGTCTAAGGATCACTTGCAAAAAATGTAGGCATTAGAACAGAAAAACGAGATATTAACAGGGACGTCGTCGAGCATTTATCATCTTACCTGCACTGGTCTGAAACACAACGTTACCAAAAATAAACAATAACAAAATATCACACCACATTTCTTTGTCTGATAAAATATACGTTTTAAAACAACTTGACTTCGATTTCTTAATATTCGGTGTCACTATAGGCTAATAATCACTATAAAAGTTGATTTTAAATGATAGTTCACTTTCTTTTTAGTCTACATGTATTTGAAAATCTGTCGTTTCCTCTTCGTTCTTGAACAGTTATCAACAACCCCAATACTTGATGGTGAAATCATTTTACGTAACACATACTGTATTAAAAGATGGCCGACTAAAATCACTAAAACATACATATGTCGAAATAAGTAGCCAATTGAGACCTTATTACCTCCTCTTCCTGCCAAAATATCATATCGATTAAGTACATAGGTATATATTATATTAAGATATTTTGCATGATTTTGTATGGAGAAATCTGACAAAGGATTGACTAACTTCCCTGTTTATTAATAGAAGTTAGTTATTCAGAAAGAAAAATATAAACATATTCGACCCATAGAGATAGATAGTACAATACACTAGACATTTCAGCAATAATTTATACTGAACTTTAAAGCGATACTGTATCTTAGAATGAACATATAACTCAAGTTATCAAGAATGGTCTATAAGAGTATATATTCATCAGTGAACTTACCTGGTGTCATAAAGTAACAGAATCCCTGTAAAATCTGGAAAACTCACAAAACTAAGTTATTATTGAAAAACGCTTCATCAATTCATGAAACGTTTTTCAATGATTAACTGTATTTTTATGGATAATTACTAAGTTTTTGTGATTTATCAGATTATGTAAGGACTTTGTTATGTTATATATGGCAGCAGGTTTATCTACTGATGAATGTATACTCTTATCTTGGTCAATAAGAGTATATATGACTTAATGTAGGCCTATTCGCTTCTTTCAAAATTAATTTTCCTCGACAGTTGGAAATCGTATAATGAGTAGGCTAATGCTGCTGGCCTGACAAAATTATCCTTATTGCAACTCTATGGCGTTGCCTGTCTTCATAAGCCCATAAGGTGCAGAGGAGTAAGACGTAAAACTCCATTCTTTTCGTTTCACAATTACTTAGTTATTTAATTTTGTGTAATTACTGATTCTGAACAATAGAAAATGTCCATATTCATTAAGACAATTTTGACTGAACAGAAGAATTTGGTCGGATGAAAAGATACCGATCGAAGTAACGAAAAGGAGACAAATAGATATTATAGAATGTATTGAATGAAAACCTTTTAAAGTTTTATAATCATTACAAATATTACAATTTCACTTTAATACTGAATGGTTCATTTTACTACATGGAAGCCGACGACCATTGTAAAAGTACAAACAAACAAACGAACGAAATGAATGGAGTTTTACGTCCTACTCTTCTGTACCTAACAGGCTAATGAACACGAAAACGGCATGTAGTGTTTACTAGAGAAATTTTTCCCGGGAGAGCGGCATAAGTCTAATCTTTTAGCGATTTCCAACTGTGGAGGGATCCTTAATTGACAAGGAGAAACCGGGCTGAAAAATCAAGTACAACTTGACCTCTACTGGGATTGAACCCTAGACACTAAGATTAGCGAGCGTGCATACTGAGCCAATGTGGCTGCCAGATGTGGTTTTTAATCAGGACATAACCCTCAACGCCCCCCCCCCCCCAAAAGAGAAAATGATAAACCCTGCCTTATTTTATGTCACGGTTCAAAAACTCTTCCGTATAAACCTTTTTATTTTGCCGGAAGTAATCTTATGAACATCCTTTAGTGTGATCTTAAAGCACTAGGGTTGAAAGTAATTTAACAACTTCACTAACAGCTTCACTAACAGCTTCACTAACAGCTTCACTAACAGCTTATTAATGAAATAGTTCCAAATCGACCTAGAAACAGTTGTTCCAGTAGAATTTCACCATTCATTCATGATTATCTGAACTACTAATGAATACTAAAACTAGAAAATAAACCTAAAATCTGACTCAACCCACGACTTACACTTAAAGTGAGAACTGTGTATAACATAAAACAATACTGTGTCTAAGAATGAACATGAAATTTTAAACTTGGCTAATAAGAGGTCATAAATAACATAAAAGAATCCTTATATAATCTGATAAATCCCCCAAAAATGAGTAATTATCGAAAAACGCTTAATAAATTAATTAAGCGTTTTTCAATAATCGCTTAGTTTTGTGAGTTTACCAGATTTTACAGGGATTCTGTTACTTTATTACACCAGGTAAGTTCACTGATGAATATATACTCATATGGACCATTCTTGAGAACTAAAATGTTATGTTCATTCTAAGACACTGTATCACTTTAAGAAGAATAACATGTCCGTTAACCCTTTACTGCGTCTTCGTTACGTTTAATGAAGGTAAAACAATAATATATTTCGCAAGAAGTTATTTATATGCCGTGTTCTGTTTAACGTTGACCTTTACGTGCGGAAAACACCTTACAAGACTTGATATATTGAAAACGGAAACTCATAAAAACGATAAAAATACAGTAATAATGAAACTTTTTTATAAATTTAATGCATGACGTGTTCTTACTCAATATCCTAAAACCGGAAGTCATATAATTTATCAAAGTAGAAAAAGGCTTTTTTTTAAAAACGAATTAAATACAGAGTAAAGACTTCCACAAATAGAAAGGGAATGGAAAGTGTAATGAAATGAATAGAGTTTTACGTCCTACTCTTGTGCACCTTATGGGCTAATGAAAATGGGCAACGCCATGCAGAGTGGCGGATGATCTCGACCTTTGCCGTAATTGAACCCTGGACTCTGAGGTTAGCAAGCAAGCATGCTCAACAAGCCACAGCAGCTCTCAGAAAGGGATCAGCGCTAGTTACACCCGACTAGTAACCCATTGTGTACTGTAAGATTTTTAGTTTGCTTTTGGCCATTAGTTGTCGCGTGGAAAGTCCCATGACCTTGAATAAGTCATCTTCACTCATAATTCTAGTTCGCTCTGCTGTAAATAGGGACGGATAATCCGTGAATGATCAATGCCAAGAGGTTCGACCAAGGACCAGCTGGTAGAAAGGATCATTAACTGTGAACCTAAGTTGTTATCCTTGTAAAATCAATACCAAGAGGTTTGACCAAGGACCAGCTGGTAGAAAGGATCCCTGTGAACCTAAGTTGTTATCCTTGTAAAATCATTACCAAGAGGTTTGGCCAAGGACCAGCTGGTTGAAAGGATCCCTGTGAACCTAAGTTTTTATCCTTGTAAGATCAATACCTAGAGGTTTGACCAAGGACCAGCTGGTAGAAAGGATCCCTGTGAACCTAAGTTGTTATTCTTGTAAAATATAGTTGTTTGTTTCTTTTCTTCTTTATCAAAGCAAAAAACATTCGAAGACTAAAAGTACTTTTTTATAGATTGCTATTACAACTTTAACACAAATATTAAAAAATAAAAATAAAAAAATTTGAATTTGTTCAAACAATATATGCCGGTAAGTCGGATTAGCGAAAACAAGTCCAAATCAATGGTATTGAATTCAGATCGAAGAATGTATTAAGCGGCAAAGCCTACTTTCCATTTTGTTATTTGATCAAGGTCTTTTAGTCGTATGGATTCAATATAGAAATTGTGATTCATAATAACAAAAATTATTTAAAATCAATTCTTACATGAAAAACAAACAGGAATCAGCCAATACGTTAATCGCGAATTCAGATAAATCTTTGTTGTCTATACCGTAGTTTCTTTTTCAGTCCAGGTAAATATTTTGAAAAAAAACTAGACTGCTTCGGGAAGGGCATTGTGACTCAAGGTTTTTAATATGATATATACATTATGTTTTTAGGAAAATATACAAAGGACAAGTCCCAGAAGCACGGATTTTCGATGCACTGGACGAAATGCGAAAGGTATTATCGATATAAAGAGCTCTCTGGTACCGAGGTTCAACTGGTAGAAAGGATCTTTAAATATGAACCTAAGTTGTTATTATTGTTAGATCAATACCAAGAGGTTTGACCAAGGACCAAGCTGGTAGAAAGGATCCTTGAATAACTACCTAAGCTTTTATTATTGTAAAATCAATACCAAGAGGTTTGACCAAGGGTCATCTGGTAGAAAAGATCCTTAATTGTGAACCTAAGCTGTTATTATTGTAAAATCAATGACAAGAGGTTTGACCAAGTGCCATCTGGTAGAAAGTACCCTTAATTGTGAATCTAAGTTGTTAAACTTGTAAAATATAGTTGTTTCTTTCTTTTTCTTTGGTACACCTCTCTCCCGTTCAGTTTCTGTGGCACCTTCTTTGCTCCTGAGGGAAAACAATTTTTTTTTACATATACTTGTAGTGTATCGTTTATATATAAAAGCAGTTTACTGAATCAATAGAAGATTTTAGCTTCATAATTTAACAAGTGCCTTCTCTTTTGTTTTAATTCCAATGAACTTAGTAGCACGCCATTGACTTCTGTATCCAATTCAACTCTTAAGGTGTAGTTATCTTAAATACCTGATAAACATTTTGCTGAACAATGGCATTAGTTTCTAAGTATCCAACTTATAATAACAAAACTATGCGGTTTCCAAATCGTTTCCTGCTAACTAAGCAACTTATACAAAATGAAATGAATGGAGTTTTACGTCCTACTCTCTAACAGCTTATACAAAATGAAATGAATGGAGTTTTACGTCCTACTTTCCAACAACTTATTCAAAACCATTTAATTCAATAAATTTTGTATTTCCCCAGTTAGGGTAAGCCTACATATACGATAGAATAGTTTTTTTTAAATTCTGAATATTATAAGGCTTTCGTGTTCTTCCACAAGAACATTCTCGAAAACCCAAATGTTAAGAAGTAATCTGATTGGATAACAAAAGTGAGTTTAAAGTTGATTTTAGTGATTGACCAATCAGATGACGGAAAGTTCAGATTAAGGGAATAAGGCCCCAGATTATGACGTCAGTATTGAAAATGTTAGGAATAGCCGATGCTTCTAAAACGTCATGTTCCTAAAGCAACGTTTAGGTATCTACATGAACCAACATGTATATATCTAAACGTTGCTTAGGAACATGCTAAAACTTATGTTAATTCTATAACTGCTTCTTGAATTAATCCTTTCATTTATTATACATGTATATATACAAACAATCAAACGTTTTCATGAAGAGTTACAGAGTCTCCAAAGAATTAATATTTATCACTCAAGCAAAGATACTTCATCAACTGGAAGACAACGGAGATAAAAGGGTCGTTATTCTTTGTATATGATAAGATCCTGACACATTCTATATTAAGGAATACATAATTTATTCATATAAATGAAAGTGGCAACGTAGTAACCCGTTAACGTATGAATACTGAATATATTATGGCAATTCATCCATACGCTTTGACCTAATTTGATTTCAGCTGCCAGAACGACTAACGAATGATTTCAGCTGCCAGAACGACTTACGAATGATTTCAGCTGCCAGAACGACTAACAATGATTTCAGCTACCAGAACAACTAACGAATGATTTCAGCTACCAGAACGACTAACGAATGATTTCAGCTGCCAGAACGACTAACGAATGATTTCAGCTACCAGAACGACTCACGAATGATTTCAGCTGCCAGAACGACTAACGAATGATTTCAGCTGCCATTACGACTAACGAATGATTTCAGCTGCCAGAACGACTAACGAATGATTTCAGGGTTTGCCCCGAACGACAAACGAATGATTTTCAGTTTGCTTAGAAACCCCCTTCAAATGATTTCAGCTACCAGAACGACTAACAAATGATTTCAGCTGCCAGAACGACTTACGAATGATTCGGCAGAATTTCAGCTACCAGAACGACAAACGAATGATTTAATCTGTCATTACGACTTACGAATGATTTCAGCTGCCATAACGACTGACGGATGACGAATCATTTCAGCTGCCATAACGACTGAATTATGACGAATGATTTCAGTTGCCATAACGACTTACGAATGATTTCATCTGTCATTACGACTGACGGATGACGAATGATTTCAGCTGCCATAACGACTTACAAATGATTTCAGCTGTCATTACGACCCTTACGAATGATTTTAGCTGTCATTACGACTTACGAATGATTTCAGCTGTCATTGCGGCTTACGAATCATATTTATTAACCTATGAAAGGCTAGATACCATTTAGAAATGAATGGAGTTTTACATCCTACTCTTCTGCACCTAATGGGCTAATGAAGACGAGCAGATTTAAAAGATCATTTTGCATACTGCCCCTTTAAGTTTGTTTGTTAACGGTTTTTTCTATTGATCGTAAATTTCAATACCATTCTAATCTTGTAAAGAAATGTACCGTTTATTCACTTTTTAACGTGTTTACGAATGATAATAATTCTATTTCAATAAATACATTTATAAGAAGGATTAGTTTAAAGATTCCACTGTTTATAAATATTTATATTTCTTCTCGGGCAAAGTCGTATCCACGATCGAGTTTAGGTGAAATTTCGATTGAAAAATGTGATCAGCAAATTTCATTTTGGTTTAACAATTTCCAGCCGCAGTGGTTCAGGGAATTAGAAGGAAAATTCGAGATGAACTTGCGAACTTAAGACACCTGCACAAATTCCTGTCCATGTAAGAAATAAAATGGAGTCCTACTGTTCTACACCTAATGGGTTAATGTAGACAGTGAAATGGAGTTTTACGTCCTACTCTCCTACACCTAATGGGCTAATGAAGACGGTGAAATGGGGTTGTACGTCTTCCTCTTCTAGACCTAATGGGTTAATGAAGACGGTTTTACGTCTTACTCTTCTAAACCTAATGTAGGTGAAAAAAGACGGTTTTACGTCTTCCTCTTTTACACCTAATGCGTTAATGAAAACGGTTTTACGTCCTACTCTTAATGGGTTAAAGGAGACCGTTTTACGTCCTACTCTTCTACACCTAATGGGCTAATGAAGACGGTTTTACGTCCTACTTTCTACACCTAATGGGTTAATGAAGACGGTTTTACGTCCTACTTCTTAATGGGTTAATGAAGACGGTTTTACGTCCTACTCTTAATGGGTTAATGAAGACGGTTTTACGACCTACTCTTCTACACCTAATGAGTTAATGAAGACGGTAAAATGGAGTTTTATGTCCTACTCTTCTACACCTAATAGGTTAATGAAGACTGAACGCTCAATATAAGCGTTCATGTCACGAAAACAAGAGTATTATACAGTGTAAATGTTTTTTCCATATTTTCGTCCCAGAACTAATTGATATTGAAATATTGATTTATAATGACAAAACATTCCCATGAGCATCTTATTGGCACATTCTCTTGGACACAGTCTAGTGAAAATAACGGGAATTATCTTGAAGACTGAGAGAGCGGACCATTATATAAAATCATTGATTTGGAGAGCGCATCATTCTATCTATCTACGCCTTACGAACAAGTCTTATACAATCGTGTTTTCAAGAAGCTCAAGTGCACTATGACGCTGTTTTGGATACAAATCTTTTCTCTCTTGTGCTCTCTAACGTTGACTAGTTCGTACAGATGTGATGCATCCCAATTCGGCAATCTCGTAAAAGGAAAGAGATTAAGCCAAGATATTTTAGAACGTATCCAGCCAGGAGGACTGGCGTTGTGTGCCAGGGAGTGCCTTTATCGAAAACGATGCCTGTCATTCAATTACGTAGACTCCTCGGACACCTGTGAGTTGGTCGGTGCGATTGACACAGGAAATTTGGACACAGTATCAGGAACTTACTATAGCGAGAAGTCAACATGGCCTACAGTAAGAACTTTTTTTAATTTCATTTGTTGACCACAGGGATCTGGTTTTCCAAATTTCACGGGGGAGGGGGAGAACCAAGACAAAAAAAAATTGCCCATTTACCAATTCAGTCCACTTCAGTTCGTATTTAAACCCGTTTTAATGAACAGCTGTAGTATGTGACCAGGCACCAAATCAGCTCCATACAACGCTTTAATCCGATTTGATTGAAAAAAAATTCTTAATTTTGTTTAATTTACTTAATTATTTTTATTTACTGAGTAACTCAACAGTATATGTGATAGAAATATTAAGCTTGCTTACCGATTAATGACGTCCGTAGTTTAAGCATGGGTTAAACACGGTCGAGGGTGTTTACTTTTAAAATCCTATACCCCGATTGAAAATATAAATAACATAAGGAAATAAAGGTGCAAAGAACGAAGTTCAAATTGTTAAAAAATGTTTAATATACATATCGTTTACACACCGCGCCCTCATTCGTCATACTTCCTATCTAACATTACCTGTATTCGCGACACGATGGCATACACTGCATAGTAGCAAAATTTCCCTACGGTAGAAAACTCAGTTCTGCTCTGACCAGACGGTAATTAATATTATTTATTTTATTGATTTTTTTTAATTTATACTTTTATTTTGTTTTGTTTTATTTTATTTTTTTTTATTAATTTATTGAATTTTATTTTATTTTTAATATATTTATTTATTTACTTATTTATTTATTTAATTTATTTTTTTATTTATCATTTTATTTATTTATTTATTTAAAAAAGATTTTTTTTTTAAATTTATTTATCACCTCATGAACTATTATGGTTGTTGTTTTTTTTTATAGAATATAGCTGGTTTATGTAAAGCCCACACTTGTTCCGAGTCTGAGAAATGTGTACAACAGGCCACCATGTTTACCTGTAAGCATATATACTGTAAGTTAAACGATGATATCAATTTAATATTAATATAGTCTGATTGTACTGTTAAGAAACAGTAGAAAATAATAGAAGCGAATACACGAGTACGGGAGTGTACACAATTCGCTTTAACCATTTTCTACTACATCGGAAATCCTGGAGTTTCATTCTCGAAATCTTTACTTAAATAAAATCGAGATTTTGAGAAATACAGTAATCTGATTGGATAACAAAACTGAATTTAAATGAATTTAGTGATTGACCGATTGGTTGACTGGAACACTTAAATTATTTTAGGTTTAGTTTTTAAGAATAACTCCCCAGGAACGAACATGCGACTACTGAAGTGTTTCTGTAGAAGATATTTAGTTGAAACATTAGACAACAGGACAATAGTATATATTTTACTGAAGTGTTTCTGAAGAAGATATTTAGCTGAAACATTAGACAACAGGACAATAGTATATATTTTACTGAAGTGTTTCTACAGAAGGTATTTAGTTGAAACTTTAGACGACAGGACAATAGTATATATTTTACTGAAGTATTTCTGAAGAAGGTATTTAGTTGAAACTTTAGACGACAGGACAATAGTATATATTCTACTGAAGTGTTTCTGAAGAAGGTATTTAGTTGAAACTTTAGACAACAGGACAATAGTATATATTCTACTGAAGTGTTTCTGAAGAAGATATTTAGTTGAAACTTTAGACGACAGGACAATAGTATATATTTTACTGAAGTGTTTCTACAGAAGGTATTTAGTTGAAACTTTAGACGACAGGACAATAGTATATATTCTACTGAAGTGTTTCTGTAGAAGATATTTAGCTGGAACTTTAGACGACAAGACAATAGCATATATTTTTCAATTGTTTTCCCCTATTATGTAAATTTGTGATATACATGTACTTAGATATCTTCTTAATATTTATCTGAAAAAATGCAGAAAGACATCTTTAGATCCCAGACTTGTGTACTAACGGGCCCAGGTTAACTTGTCCCACCTGCAATTCTTAATATAAAATATCCAATCGATCGATATGTACATTTCAAGTACCTTTTAGTAACAAAAAATACCTGTTTGTACATGTTAATTAACAAGTGAAGTAGATTGCTATGTACTGTTAATGCTCTAATAGTTCACAAAGGGCTGGTTAAGAGATACATGTAAATTTATTTTTGGGTGTTTTTATCAATAAGATCGCAAATATTGCCATCAATAAAACACAATTGGCCTATTTAAACACGTAATTTCATTCACCGTGCTGCAATGAGGGGAAAGTGTTTAATAAACTTTGTCATTTTTAACTGAAGAGGGTGGGGGGGGCTGGTGTATCAGTGAATTAGATGCTTGCTGGCTAACATGGAGGTCCAGGGTTAAATCCCGGCAAAAATCAAGATAATCTTGCGCATTTATTTTATTTTCGACTGACAAGGAAAAAGCGTCTAGTCGTTCGGATGGGACAATAATCCACCCAAGTGCTGTAGGGTGTGCACGTAAACGACCCCTCGACATTTGGAAATCGTAAAAATGCCATAAGGTGCATAAGAGTATGACGAAAACTATTTTTTTTTTTTTCATTTTCTCCCAGTTCCGAATTTCGACGATGAGTAACCACCTTTAATTGTTCCAGAATCTCTGATTGTCACCCTGTCGTATATTTAAGTTGTATATTTTCATTTTCTCTAGACACCGTATTACATGCCGCGGACACGGAGATGAAAAAAGGAATTGTGGACACTATAAACGGAATAACTAAAGATGATTGTATTAAAGAATGCCTATACCGTTCAATATGTCTGGTTTATAACTACAAGCCTACGAGCATCTGTGAACTGGGCACACTTGTAATGGTGACTGATATGACAAACTACATTGGAAACAGTCCTGGCTCCTTATACAGAGTCATAAGTCAACATGATTCAGTAAGTTTGAACGATATATATATATTTATTTAAAACACGAGTAGTATAGTAGAAGTAGTATATCCATATATCTTGTGTTTAGAAGTAGTATATCTATATATCTTGTGTTTAGAAGTAGTATATCTATATATCTTGTGTTTAAAAGTAGTATATCTATATATCTTGTGTTTAGAAGTAGTATATCTATATATCTTGTGTTTAGAAGTAGTATATCTATATATCTTGTGTTTAGAAGTAGTATATCCATATATCTTGTGTTTAGAAGTAGTATATCTATATATCTTGTGTTTAGAAGTAGTATATCCATATATCTTGTGTTTAGAAGTAGTATATCTATATATCTTGGTGTTTAGAAGTAGTAGTATATCTATATATCTTATGTTTAGAAGTAGTATATCTATATATCTTGTGTTTAGAAGTAGTATATCTATATATCTTGTGTTTAGAAGTAGTATATCCATATATCTTGTGTTTAGAAGTAGTATATCTATATATCTTATGTTTAGAAGTAGTATATCCATATATCTTGTGTTTAAAAGTAGTACATCCATATATCTTGTGTTTTGCACTTTAAAGATCCCTCGATTGTTATAAATTGCAAAAAGAGCAGACTAATGTCGCTGTACTGGCGAAATTTCATTCACTCCATACCACTGCATGGCCTTGTCCGTTCTCAGTTACCTGTTAGGTGCATAAGAGTAGGACGTACAATTTCATTCATTTTTCATCTGTTAATTTTAAACCACTCACAAATACAATATATTTTATCGATTAAACCTATCTATTAAGAGCTACATATATCTGACCTATTTCAGACTGTGGTAGGAAAATGTGCCAGCAGTCCATGTACAGCAGAAGAGATTTGTCAAGAAGATGCCAATTCATACATTTGTATTAGAAACTGTAAGTTTCAGCTACCCCTTTCTTTTTCATCGCAAAAAGAGAAAGCTAATGCTGCTGTCCTGCCAAATTTCCATCATGCACCCTGTATGGCATTTATTAACCCATAAGGTGCAAAACAGTAGGACGTAAAACTCCATTCATTTCATTTTCATTTGACAGACTGCCGCAAACCAACAGAAACAGTTTTTGATCATGTGATAGCTTTGTACGATCAAGGTAAAGAATTGTGGCTCTTGTCAACTAACTTAACTTACAAATGTCAAGACGGCTACTACCCAAAAACAATGTGGAATTGTCAACCCGATGGAACTTGGACATCTCCATCATGTACAGGTCAGTAATTGAATCAACAGTTTCCAAATCATATCGTATACTAGTACATCAGCTGTTTTACATATTTATACTTACATCGCCAGCGAGACACGCCGTATAACGGCGTTTGACGGCGTAAAAAGTATAAACCCAGCTTTACGCGATCTGAGTCGTAGCAGTTCAGTATGAAGATGGCGGGCCTAGGACTTGAACTTATTTCTTGCGTCCATAAGTAGTGCTGGATTCTCTTGAACATAATTGGTGCTTCAGAGATTATAAATCTAGAGTACTTAAAACAGCCATAAACTCAAGAGAGTCGAAGAGCCCTTTAAGTGATACTGTGTCTTAGAATGGAGATAAAAGTCTCAAGAATGGTCTATAAGAGTATATATTCATCATGAACTTACCTGGTGTCATAAAGTAACAGAATCCCTGTCAAATCTGGAAAACTCATAAAACTAATTACTTATTGAAAAAATCAATTTATTAAGCGTTTTTCAATAATCAATTGCATTTTTATGGATAATTACTAAGTTTTTAGATTTATCAGATTATATAAGGATTCTGTTATGTTATTTATGACAGCAGGTATATCTACTGATGAATATATACTCTTGTTGACCAAGTTTAAATTTGATGTTCATTCTGTAAGCCTGAAAATGACACAAAGTGATTGAAATAATGTACTTTTTTTCTCCAGCCATCACTGGATGCGGTGCTATTTATAAAGCAGATATGTGTGATACACCAAATCGGGTTGATGCTCTATACATCTTAAAGTTTACTAGTAAGTCTATTTTATACCCAGAAAAGTAGGACGTAAAACTCCATTCATTTAATTTCATGTATTTTAAACCTATATGATTTAAAGATACGTGTATAGTGTGAACAACTATACCAAAGTTTTCAAGGTATTATATTCAAGGGTGTATCTAGAACATGCCTATGGGGGCGGCCAAAAATGATAGGTGCGGTTCGAAGGCTCCTTGTAGCCGGGAGTCAGGGGTCACCTGCCGGAAGTTGATTTCTGGATCAACGTGAGCATTTATAGTGGTTGATTTCACTTTAAAATAAAAATTTTCATGACTTAACTCTTTAAAGGGATACTGTGTCTTAGAATGGACAAAAAATATAAGTTCTCAAGAATGGTCAATATGAGTATATATTCATCAGTGAACTTACCTGGTGTCATAAAGTAACAGAATCCCTTAAAATCTAGAAAACTCACAAAACTGTAATTATTTAAAAAATCAATTTATTAGGCGTTTTTTAAATAATCATTTACATTTCTATGGATAATTACTTAGTTTTTACGATTTATCAGATTATATAATGATGCTGTTATGTTATTTATGACACCAGGTATATCTACTGATGAATATATACTCTTATTGACCATTCTTAAGAACTTTCGTTTGGTGTCCATTCTAAAAAGGCAATTTAATTATGCAGCAATTCATAAACATGGCAGTGTTACAGTTATAATCTGAATTTCTGGATCTATATTTCAGATACTGAGCAGGATATAATATTATATTGTAAGGTTTCCGATCCCATAAACTGGATACACTTTACTAATATTGGTACTACTTACTCCTATTATTCTACCAATATATCCGTAGCTGCCTGCCGCGTTCATAATAGCTGTGGTACAACGATATTTAGTAAGCTCCGAGCTATTCCAACTCCAGTGGTGAGTTTTCAATTATAAACTGAGTAATTCTTGAATTTTCTCGGTATGTATTTGAATATCAACTTCGAAATATAAGCATTAGTCTGCGGTGGCTCAGTGAGTAAGACACTTGCTCGCTAACCTGAGGGTCCAGGGTTCAATCCCAGTATAGGTTGAGATAATACTTCAACCCTTGTCAGTAGAGAGCTGTGGTGGCTCAGTGAGTTAGACACTTGCTCGCTAACTTGAAGGTTCAGGGTTCAATCCTAGTATAGGTTGAGATAATACTTCAACCCTGTCAGTAGAGAGCTGTGGTGGCTCAGTGAGTTAGACACTTGCTCGCTAACCTGAGGGTCCAGGATTCAATCCCAGTATAGGTTGAGATAATACTTCAACCCTTGTCAGTAGAGAGCTGTGGTGGCTCAGTGAGTTAGACACTTGCTCGCTAACCTGAAATTTCAACCAAAGACAAAGATAATTGAAGGCGTAAACTGCATTTCCACACAGAATTGGGAAGTAAAACTGAGTTAAAAAGCTTCAAATGTAGCTTTCGATTGACAACCGATAAATTGCCGAACGCAAAAGGGAGATTTACGGTTCCCAAACCGTACTGGCAATTTTACAAGTGGAACACAGAAAAGCTAGCTAGCTTAAAGCCGGCTTTTTATACGCCCACATGGAAATGTGGACGTATATTGCCGTCGCCCCTGTCCGTCGTCCACATTTGTTGTATCCACGACAGAAGCTACAGTTTTTATCCGATCTTAATGAAACTTGGTATACATGTATATATTGATGATATCTCGGTCAAGTTCGAAAATGGAAATTATCGCATGAACAGTTTTTGAGTTATTGCACTTGACTTAGTAAAAACGCGTCAAATTTGGGTTGTATCCACAATAGAGGCTACAGTTTTTATCCGATCTAAATGAAACTTGGTATACATGTATATATTGATGATATCTCGGTCAAGTTCGAAAATGGAAATTATCGCATGAACAGTTTTTGAGTTATTGCACTTGACTTAGTAAAAACGCGCCAAATTTGGGTTGTATCCACAATAGAGGCTACAGTTTTTATCCGATCTAAATGAAACTTGGTATACATGTATATATTGATGATATCTCGGTCAAGTTCGAAAATAGAAATTATCGCATGAACGGTTTTTGAGTTATTGCACTTGACTTAGTAAAAACGCGTCAAATTTGGGTTGTATCCACAATAGAGGCTACAGTTTTTATCTGATCTTAATGAAACTTGGTATACACTGTATATATTGATGATATCTCTGTCAAGTTCAAAAATGGAAATTGTCGCATGAACGGTATTTGAGTTATTGCCCTTGAATTAGTAAAAACGCGTCAAATTTTGGTTGTATCCACAATAGAAGCTACAGTTTTTATCCGATCTTAATGAAACTTGATATACATGTATATATTGATGATATCTCGGTCAAGCTACAATTTTCAATGGATTTTGATGAAACTTGGTGTTTTTGAGTTTTTGCCCTTGACTTCAATATCCGTTTAGTGAATGTTTTTGAGCCATTGCTCTATTTATTTTTCAAATTCAATGCTGCCAGTGGGCGTATGTTACCTTGCCTGGCAAGCTATCTTTGATCAAGTGGAAGCGCGGTTAATATTGTGTGCTCAAGTCTATGTTGTTCTCAATGTTATGACATTCTTAGATTAAAAGTACAAAGTTAAGGCCGTAATTTCAAATCTAAGAACAAAATTGAAAGAATTTTAAAAGCCTTTTACTGAGCTCAGACACCGGGATTAATTTTATCAATCGATAACTTTGGTAAACAATGGATAAGATTATATTTAAATATAAAAAATTTAGTATTATTTATCCAGTTCGACATTACATTTATTTGAAATATGAAATGAAGTGGAGTTTTACGACCTACTCTTTTACACCTAATAGGCTATTGAAAACGAGCAGTGTGTAATGATGGAAATTTTGCCAGGACAACGGCATAAGTCTACTCTTTTTTAAGATTTCCAAATATCGAGGGATCTGTAACGCGCACAGCCTGTAGCACATGGGGCCTCGGTATATTGTCTCATCCGAACGCTTAGACGCTTTTGCAATGTCAGTCCCTCAGACTTGCAATAGTGACAAGGGGAGACGAGGCCAATAAATTCATTTCGCACTTTGTCAGGAATTTACCCCAGACCCTCGGGTTAGCTGGCAATCATATTACTGACTGAGCCTTTGTCGACAATATATATATATATTTTTTAATTTCTGAAAGAATTCCTTTTAAATTAATTTTTTATACTTTTAATACCGAGTTAGTTCAAATATTATCGTACAATTTCATTAAATTCCATATAAGAACCACAATTATAAAAAAAAGAGTAGGGTTAAGCTGCCAGCAACATTTCTCTCATTGCCTCACAACTATAATTTTTAATAGAGGCTACTAATAATTCAAATAATTTAATTTATAATGTACATTGAAATAAAAAAAAATTTTCCCTTCATTGCACACTGCATAGAACCAAACATACTAATTCTTTCCATTTTTTATGTTATTGTTATAGGCGGAATATCTTAATGATAGAACGCATTCAACAAAAACATGTCAAAATTTTGATGGACCATTGCCCGGAAAGGCCGGAAAAAATTGCTCCAGCTTATGTAACATTCCTAACGATAAAGGAAAATTTCAGATTGATTTAAGAGGAACGGGGTTAAAGTTCGAGAAACAGGTAAGAGAATGTGACGCTGAATTGAGGTCGTGTGATTAACAAAATGGCAAAATTTCCAAACATGTTGTTAAAGTGTTGCTATAGTGTAAACAGAGCATGTTGGAAGAATTGTTGTAAAAAAGTTGGAAAAATGTTGCAGAAATGTTGTAGTGTGTACACTCCTTAAATGACGCCATGACGTCTGCATTTAAACTATAAATTTCTAAGTTGGCGTCTGATGCTTTGTTTATCTTTAACATCGTATGGTTCTTACATGGAAATGTTTCTCCCGCCATTGATGCAGGTTTTAGGGACTGACATGGGAAAAGCGTTTAATAGTTCGGATGGGACATTAAACCGAGGCTCCTTGTACTACGGACTGTGCAAGTAAAAGATCCCTCAACGGATGGAAATCGCCAAAAAAAAGCTTTAGTTGCTGTTTCCCTCAGTAGACACTGTATGGCGTTGCCCTTCTTCATAAATCTATAAGGTGCAAAAGAGTAGGACGTAAAACTTCACTCGTTTCATTTGGGTACCATTTATTATGTTATTTTCTGGTAGCAGCTCTTATTGGCTAAATTTTTTTTAATTTTTGAAAATTTATGTTCACTCTAAGACGCAGTATTCCTTTCGTCAAGTCGAATAAAACTGAGATATAACCACTGTTACCTGAATGTACCTTATTTCAGACGTATGTCTTTAATCATGGCACTTTACAATACACACATGACGACCAGGTGGTATCAGCAGAGTGTGATGATTGTGCAGATATATGCAGTTTAAACAATAAAAAGACACTTGCTGCGGTTGGGTCGTGTAAGTAGAATACCAGATGTATTGAATTTAAAAGTCAACTTCATGCCATAACTGGACACAATTATATGGATAACAATTACTTTATTAAATAACTTGCGGCGTTTCGACAAGGGTACTCCAGCTTTCCTCAAGCAATGATCATCATTGCTTTATAAAGACAAGAGTATCATCGTCGAAACGTCGCAAGCTATTTTAATAGATCATTGTTTGATAAAGACAGGAGTGTCATCGTCGAAACCTTGCTAGTTCATACTAATGTTATGAAATAGACCTTATTGGAAGGGCAATAACTCCCCCCTTTCCCCTATATATACTTAACTTTCCCCTAAGAACACGAGTCCGACAGCAAGTCCCGTGAGGGAAAAATCAAAAGAACTTTTGAGTCAGACTACGGCCTTGCTCGACATTGCATTGATTAATAATTATTTTCGTATAAATTTTGGTTTTTGATTCATAAACTTGTTTTCTCATTTCAGATGTAAATTATACAGGAGCAATACGTCCAACCTGTAAAACGCTCGGTTAATTTATTTACCAGTGATTGTATATATAACGTTGGACTTGTTATTGTTATTGATTGTTATATAAAATGTCCTTTTAAAACCCGAGATAATGCTGTAACATCTATGGAAAGATACACGCTTGCCAATTAACACGTGTCAATGAACATTTCAAATTAACTCTTTGACCATATTACTGTTCCAAGTGACCTTGTGACCATATTACTGTTCCAAGTGACTTTGTGATCATATTACTGTTCCAAGTGACCTTGTGACCATATTACTGTTCCTAGTGACCTTGTGACCATATTACTGTTCCAAGTGACACGGACCATATTACAGTTCCAAGTGACCTTGTGACCATATTACTATTCCTAGTGACCTTGTGACCATTTCTGAATCAAGTGACCTTGTGACCATATTACTGTATCAAGTGACCTTGTGACCATATTACTGTTCTTAGTGACCTCGTGACCATATTACTGAATCAAGAGACTTTGTGACCATATTACTGTTGAAGCGACCATATTACTGAATCAAGTGGCCTTGTGACCATATTACTGAATCAAGAGACCTTGTGACCATATTACTGTTGAAGTGACTTTGTGACCATATTACTGAACCAAGTGGCCTTGTGACCATATTACTGTATCAAGTGACTTTGTGACCATATTACTGTTCCATGTGACCTTGTGACCATATTACTGTTCCAGATGACCTTGTGACCACATTTCTGATCCAAGTGACTTTGTGACCACATTTATGTACTAAGTGACCTTATAACAAACAGACCCTGTGACCACATTACTGTTCAAAGTGACTTTGTGACCAATTATGTTAAGGACCACATTACTGTTCCAAGTGACCTTGTGACAAACAAACCTTGTTACCATAATACAAAGAAGGGATATTTCTAAATGGAATAAGAAGAAAAATAAACTGTGATCAATGTATCTTTTCATTTCATCACTGTGACCAATTAACTTACTGTGACCTCATTGGTGTGATCATTTTACCTTGCTACCATTTTACTGTGACCAAAATTACTTTGTGTTTTTTTTTATACCTTCCATATGCTACTGTGGCCTTATTAGTATGACCATTTACCATCTGAAATTGTTTCTGTGACCAATTTACTAAATGATGTAATAGTGTGACCTATTTACCATGTGAGCAATTGACTGAAACCAAATTTCCTGTCGCAAATATACCTCCAGAACGTACGTTATTTTTCAGACTTAAAATTGAAAGTATTTCTGAAGAAGGCTTTGAGCCGAAACGTTAGACAATAGTAAATATTTTTATACGCCCACATGAATATGTGGACGTATATTGTCGTTGCCCCTGTCCGTCCGCCTGTCAGTCCGTCAACATTTGTTGTAGACACTATAGAAGCTACAATTTTATATGGATCTTTATGAAACTTGGTATGAGAATTGGAATTGATAAGACGGCGGTCAAGTTCGATTTTGACGATTTTTCGTTGAAAAGTTTTTGAGTTATTGCCCCTGCCTCTTTATTTGTTGTAAACACAATAGAAGGATGTCTATGAAATATTATCTGAAGTAATATAATTTCTTCAACTGAAATAGCTGAAAATATAAGAATTAATTTTCTGCTGATATATCAATAATCATGAATGAATGTAAAGAGTCAATGTAGTGAATTCAGAATAATAGAAGTCAGGTAATTTAAGGCTATTGAGGATTGAGTCTACCATGAACTAGGATATTACTGAGATTTTTATTTCTTTTGTACGCTGTAACAATATGAGGATATTGGTTTTGAAGGCTTTGGTAATGGCGTTTGACAATTAAGGAGGCATTAGTTGCAGTATGATTGTAGGTGGTAACAAATGGTATTTATCTGATTATCATGTTGTATATTAAGGCTATTGGGATATATAGTTTGAAGTTGGTCCATCCAATAACTCTCGCGTTGTAATCTTCTTTGTTTTGGCTTGATGTTTGGCATAGGTTGTATCCTTTCAATTGGCATAATCAACAAGTCTTCAAAGGAATGGTCGGGTTGGTTAAAATGATTAGAAATTGGTCTATTTTTGCCATGTACTATATCGTAACGATGGCCGTTAAAACGAGTTCGTAGCGCGTTCTTAGTTTCTCCAATATTATTATTGTGTTTTTACGTGAAATTAGGTAAATTAGATTTTGGTCGCCCATGATAGTTGGTCAGATAATAGAAAAATTTTGCCGGTTGTATTGTTTTTGAAAAAAAGAGAAATAGGTATATGCAGGTACGACACGCAGAGGTACGACACGCAGAGGTACGACACGCAGAATCACCATAAGGTTTGGAGCCAAATCATTTATAGGGGATGGAGAGGGGTCATTTTTCATCTGAAGTTGTAATAACGTGTCGTTTTTAATTTTGCGTAGAAATCGTTTTGAGTAACCCCTCTCTCGCAATTTACTAAAAACTAGGTTGCATGCAGAATCAAAATCGGTCTGTTGTGTACAAATCCTATGGAACCGTAGCATTTGTGATTTGATAATCGCAGAACACGTATGCTTCGGGTGAAACGCTTTTTGAACAAAAGTTGGTGCGTATAATATCCACTTTTGAAGTTTTTCACACCATAGTGTCAAAAAAGTCCAAAGTATTGTCGCTAATGTTTGCCGTTAATTTTACTGAAGGATGGTGATTGTTTAGTTTCTCGAAATATTGCAAAAAGTTTTCTTATGATTCGGTCCACATGGTGAAAATGTCGTCAAGAAATCTGCTGTAAAGGTTCAAAAGTATAAATTTGGTCTATTTCGCGTTCCCATTCAGCCATGAAGATATTTGCATAGCTTGGAGCGAAGCGTTTACCCATAGCTGTTCCAGAAATTTGAAGGTATGTTTTTCCATTGAAAAAGAAGTCATTACGCGTTAAACATATCTGCAGGAGTTCCAAAATTTCTTTATCTGGTCTTTCGTCGGAAGGATTTCTAAGAAAAGCTTTACGGAAAGCGTTTAAACCAACATTGTTATCAATTTTGGTATACATACTCGCAACATCTAAAGAAATAAAAAATTCATTTGGCGGAACATTCAATTTTTTTATTTTTTCAATAAAATCGGTAGTATCTTTTAGATAAAACGAATGTTTACTTGCCAAAGGTAACAAAAAATGGTCAATATATTCAGAAACTCGGTATGACTCGCTAGCGCAATCATAAATAATTGGTCTGCCCTTGGGAATTTTATTCGCGACGGTCCATTCGGTTTCAGGATTTTTGTGAATTTTTGGTAAAGAATAAATATGACTGTATAAAATTGTCCTGTTTGATAACGTTTCGGCTTAATGCCTCCTACTGAAACACTCATAGTAGTCTATGATCACATTTTTCTCATCCTCCTATTTCTAAATTTCAGTTGATGTGAACGTTGGCGTAAGTTGGGTTTTGCAGAAAGGTAGTCGTATCGCGCGTCAGAAAGAATCTTTTTGCAACTAAACTTTTCGAAGAATCGTTGATTTTTATAAATGATGTTCCTATGAAAATTGGTCTGTCTAGTTGGCGATAATGATTTTGATTACTTAACTGCTTATCTCATTCAAAAATATAGTCAACGCGATCCTGTATTACACAGCAACTGCCTTTGTCACTTTTACGGATTATGATGCTGTCATCAGCCTTAAATTTATTTAATACCCTACGCTCAAAATTGGTCAGATTGTTCTTCTCGTCTACAAAAGGTAACCGAGAGATTTCTTCATACATTTCATCGCAAATATCAATAATACCATTGTCTATCGCACTGTCTGGTGGATTCCAACCAGTTTTTTTTAACAAAATTGGTACGTTTTCCGCGAAGAAAAAATTGAGTTTGAATATTCGCTGAATTTCTTTTACCGGTGATAAAATTGGTGAATTAGACAATGGCTTTGCCGTGGGAATAAAAGTTAATCCGCGATCCAAAAGTCTTTCTTCTACGGCAGAAAGTTTACCGTGCTAAGATTTAGAATTGTTTGACCTAATTTAAGAATACTTCCTCCCGCGTCTAGTTTAAATGGGAGACCCATTTAACGTAGATACCTCTAGCAGTGGAGGCCGTCCAGTGGACGTGATCGGAGCAGACGTCGACCATTCAATTGAACCTTGGGATGGTAGTGGAAACAGGAGAAGACTTATGGTAGATCAAGTTATTGAAGCGGCGGGGATTTTCTGTAGCATGGGGCTCGAATCTGTGTGAACTGTTAGAAAATGGTATTTGGGTTGTATAAATGGCAGCTGCAGGGAATTAAGATTTGCCGAGGTTCAAAAGTTCCAAAATTTGTTTATAAATGATTTCACATGTCTCCTGTCTATTGTTGATGCCTACATGGAAGATAACCTTTTCTGGTACGTTGGTGGGCTCAGCCTTGAAAAGGATATTAAATATATGACGGATGCGGGCTCCTGGGTAGGATTCAGCTTGGGTGTTGAGGTCTATTTCTGGTACACGAGAGATATTGGATGAACCGATTAGGACAGGTTTCAAGATTTCCGGAAGGCTCCAATCAGATTTTCTGTTATCATTGGCGTTTCTTCGTGGTTTATTGGCTGGTTAGTGGCCTAAACTCAGGCGTCGCCTGGTGCCAACAGATTGTCTGGGTGTTTCTGGGTTGGACTTCGGGGTTCTCTGTTGGTTGTGGACTTTAGTTATTGGTGACTGGGGTAAAGTGAGACAGAAGAAGAAAGAGGTGTCGTGGAATCGATATTTTGTTACGTCGTTTAGGAGTTTTTGGTGAAAATTGTTCTGCGGACCGGAGGAGAGTGCTGGCGTTACTTAGAAGATTTGGTAAGAGCCGAAAACCGATTGGTAATTGGTAGTGGTTTGCTAGTTAATTGAGTGTGTGCAATCAAACTTATAATAATACAGTAGTTGTTTTAAACAATATTTATTTAATACATGATATGGTTAGAAATGATACATTCAGAAAGTAACTGAGCTTGTATAAATCAGTCTAGGTTGTATACATAATAATACATTGAGAATATTGACATGAAAATAATACAATCAAAATATAAACTATATAATTACATAGGAATTAAAATAATTTAATGTAAGAATTTTCAGTTATATCTGTATTCCTTCAGCTAAGGGAAAAAACTAAAAAATAAAAATACTATATGTAAATATGAACATCGTTAAAAGACATATTAAATATTAAAGAATTATACAAATATTTTATTTTATTATTTTCCAAAATTTCTGTTAATGTTTTCGTGGGGTTGTTACCGTTTTGAATTTTTTTACAGTTTTGATGTATTACTATTTTAGCTGGTATTCCTCTCCAGTACGTGTTCTTGTGTGAATTTTCAGACTGTTTGCTTGAGTAAAACACTTTCAACAAACTTCACATTAATAAGGTTTCTCTCCAGTATGTATTTTCTTATGTAAAATAAGATAATATGAAGTAGAAAAACACTTTTTACAAACATCACACTTGTATGCCTTTTCCCCAGTATGTATTCTCATATGTACAACAAGTGAATTTGAAGTAGTATAACACTTTTCACAAACATCACACTTGTGTGGCTTTTCCCCAGTATGTGTTCTCTTATGTACAAGAAGTGAATCGGATCGAAAAAAGCACTTTTTACAAACTTCACATTGGTAAGGTTTCTCTCCAGTATGTCTTCTCATATGAAGAGTACGACAACTGGAAGTAGCAAAACACTTTTTACAAACATCACATTGGTGAGGTTTCTCTCCAGTATGTCTTCTCATATGTTCAGTACGACTGCTACTTGTGGTAAAACACTTTTGACAAACTACACATTGGTAAGGTTTCTTTCCAGTATGTGTTCTCATATGTAAAATAAGTGAATTTGAAGTAGTAAAACACTTTTTACAAACATCACATTGGAAAGGTTTCACGCCAGTATGTTTTCTCATGTGAATTGTATGTACACTTGAATTAGAAAAACACTTTTTACAAACATCACATTGGTAAGGTTTCTCTCCAGTATGTGTTCTCATGTGCCTAGTACGACTACCACTTCTGGAAAAACACTTTTTACAAACATCACATTGGTAAGGTTTCTCTCCAGTATGTGTTTTCAAATGACGAGAATGCCTAGTGGAACTAGAAAAACACTTTTTACAAACATCACATTGGTAAGGTTTTTCCCCAGTATGTGTTCTCATATGACAAGTACGTCCAATGGAACTAGAAAAAAACTTTTGACAAACATCACATTGGAAAGGTTTCTCTCCAGTATGTGTTCTCATGTGACGTGTATGTCCACTGGAAGAAGCAAAACACTTTTGACAAACTTCACATTGGTATGGTCTCTCTCCAGTATGTATTCTCATATGTACAGTAAGTGATCCTGAAGTAGTACAACACTTTTTACAAACATCACACTTGTATGGCTTTTCCCCAGTATGTCTTTTCATGTGAACATTATGCTGACTGGATGTAACAAAACACTTTTGACAAACTTCACATTGGTAAGGTTTCTCTCCAGTATGTGTTCTCATGTGAACTACATGTCCCCAGGAAGTAGCAAAACACTTTTTACAAACATCACATTGGTAAGGTTTCTCTCCAGTATGTGTTTTCATGTGCTCAGTACGATTACTTTTTCTGTAGAAACACTTTTGACAAACTTCACATTGGTAAGGTTTCTTTCCAGTATGTCTTCTCATGTGAACTTTACGTTTACTGGAACTAGAAAAACATTTTTTACAAATATCACATTGGTAAGGTTTTTCTCCAGTATGTGTTCTCATGTGAAGTGTACAATTACTGGAAGTAGAAAAACACTTTTTACAAACATCACATTGGTAAGGTTTCTCTCCAGTATGTGTTCTCATGTGAACTGTATGTCCACTGGAAGTAGGAAAACACTTTTGACAAACTTCACATTGGAAAGGTTTCTCTCCAGTATGTGATTTCATGTGAACTTTACGTTCACTGGAAGTAGCAAAAGACATTTTACAAACATCACATTGGTGAGGTTTTTCTCCGGAATGTTTTCTCATGTGGACACTCAGAATTTTCATTGAGACAAAACATTTTAAACAAATGTCACATTTGTGTGAATTTGCTTTTTTAGAAGATTTATCCATGATAACTATAATGGTAGCCAAATTTAATAGACAAAGTAAACAGGAAGTGCAATATTTTACGGATTGATGCTTGGCATATCATACAATACGGATTGAATATTATTTACAGAGAAGCTCAGTGTAGTTAATTTCCAAAGAAATTGTAAAGAGCATTTCTGGCTTTTTTTTCTTAAGTGTGTAGGGGTTACTTTATGCTTCTATATAGACATTCCAATTTTTCCTCCAGAATTAAAATGATAGTTTTTCTAATAACCCGAAGATATTTAGACTAGAGTAGACTAGAGTAGATTAGAGTAGACTAGAGTAGACTAGAGTAGACTAGAGTAGATTAGAGTAGACTAGAGTAGATTAGAGTAGACTAGAGTAGACTAGAGTAGACTAGAGTAGATAAGAGTAGACTAGAGTAGATAAGAGTAGATAAGAGTAGATAAGAGTAGATAAGAGTAGATAAGTAGATAGAGTAGAGTAGATAGAGTAGAGTAGAGCTAGAGTAGAGTAGTTAAGAGTAGATAAGAGTAGACTAGAGTAGACTAGAGTAGATAAGAGTAGATAAGAGTAGACTAGAGTAGACTAACAATGTTAAAATAACCTGTGACCACATTTCTGTTCTAAGTGACCTTGTGACCACATTTCTGTTCTAAGTGACCTTGTGACCACATCACTGTTCTAAGTGACCCTGTGACCACATCACTGTTCTAAGTGACCCTGTGACCACATTTTTGTTCTAAGTGACCTTGTGACCACATTACTGTTCTAAGTGACCTTGTGACCGCATTTCTGTTCTAAATGACCTTGTGACCACATTACTGTTCTAAGTGACCTTGTGACCACATTACTGTTCTAAGTGACCTTGTGACCACATCACTGTTCTAAGTGACCCTGTGACCATATTTCTGTTCTAATTGACCTTGTGACCACATTACTGTTCTAAGTGACCTTGTGACCACATTATTGCTCTAAGTGACCTTGTGACCACATTTCTGTTTTAAGTGACCTTGTGACAAACAAACCTTGTTACCATAATACAAAGAAGGGATATTTCTAAATGGAATAAGAAGAAAAATAAACTGTGATCAATGTATCTTTTCATTTCATCACTGTGACCAATTAACTTACTGTGACCTCATTGGTGTGACCATTTTACCTTGCTACCGTTTTACTGTGACCAAATATTATTTGTGGTTTTTATACCTTGTGATTTACTACTGTGGCCTTATTAATATGACCACCTAACATTGTTTATGTTACCAATTTACCTTGTGACCAAAATACCTTGTGATGTAAAAGTGTGACCTATTTACCGTGTGAGCAATTAACTGAGTCTACTGAGTTACTCGTGTGAGCATTAGAATTGATAAGACAGCGATCAAGTTCGAATTTAAAGATTTTTCGATAAATGGTTTTTTAGTTGTTGCCCTTGACTTAGTTACATCACGTCAAAATTTATTGTTGATGCAATAGAAGCTAAAATTTTTGATGGATTTGAATGAAACATGGTATGTGAATTGGAATTGATAAGGCGGTGGTCAGGTTTGAATTTGACGATTGTTTCGATAAACGGTTCTAAAGTTATTGCCCTTGACTTAGTAAAATCGCGTCAAAAGTTTATTGTGAGTGCAATTGAAGCAACAATATTTAAAGGATTTCGATGAAACTTCTTTTGAGGATCGGAATAGATATACCCTAGTCAAGTGCGAATATGACTTTTTTTCGAAGAATGGTGTGAGAATTATTACCCTTGATTTAGTCACATCGCGTCAAAATTTTTATTGTGGGTGCATTAGAGGCTACTATTGCCAATGGATTTTGATGAAACTTGGTATGAGCCTTGAAATTGATATAAGATGTCGATCAAGTTCGAAATTAACGATTTGGCAATGAACACTTTTTGTGTTATTGCCCTTGACTTGAATTGTGGGTGCAATAGAGGTACAATTTTCGATGGATTTTCATGAAACTTGGTCAAGGGTGAAAATGACTATTTTTCGAAGAATGGTTAGCGAGATATTGCCCTTAATTTAGTCACATCGCGTCTAAATTTTTATTGTGGGTGCATTAGGCTACTATTTCCAATGGATTTTTGATGAAACTTAGTATGAGCATTGAAATAGATAAGGTGGTGGTCAAGTTTGAATTTGACAATTTTTTGATGAACAGTTAATGAGTAATTGCCCTTGACTAAGTAAAATTCTTCAAGAAACCAGCTCTCATTCGTGTCCACAAAGATTTCAAGAACAAGGGCAATAACTCATAGAAAATATTTTTAAATTGGTCTGATTTTCAATAGTTCTACTTGGGTGATTATAAAGAATCACACACGTTTGCTCAAAATCCTTCCAAAAACCAGCTCTCTATTGTGTCTACAACAATTGAAGATGGACAGACGGGCCAAAAGACACATAGGAGCGACAACTATATACGCCCACATTAATGTGTGCAATCAAACTTATAATACCGGTAATAGTTGTTTTAAAAAATATTTATTTTATTTATTTAATACATGATATGGTTAGAAATGATACATTCAGAAAGTAACTGAGCTTGTATAAATCAGTCTAGGTTGTATACATAATAATACATTGAGAATATTGACATAAAAATAATACAATCAAAATATAATCTATATAATTACATAGGAATTAAAATAATTGAATGTAAGAATTTTCAGTTATATCTGTATTCCTTCAGCTAAGGAAAAAAAATAAAAATACTATATGTTAATATGAACATCGTTGAACATTTGAACATTTTTGAACATCTAAACCAGTTATGAAGGAGATAATGATGATCTCCGTTTAAAATAAGCTGAATTCTTAATACAATTAAAAAAACACTGTCATATATCAAACCATTTATGTTAACTCCCAAAAATTACCTCTAATATAATATAACTCCCTCGGGGAGAAATGTGTTTAGTCACATTAATATGTTGGTATATAATAACTCAATGAAAGTAAGTTTAGTCACATTAATATGTTGGTATATAATAACTCAATGAAAGTAAGTCTAGTCACATTAATATGTTGGTATATAATAACTCAATGAAAGTAAGTCTAGTCACATTAATATGTTGGTATATAATAACTCAATGAAAGTAAGTCTAGTCACATTAATATGTTGGTATATAATAACTCAATGAAAGTAAGTTTAGTCACATTAATATGTTGGTATATAATAACTCAATGAAAGTAAGTCTAGTCACATTAATATGTTGGTATATAATAACTCAATGAAAGTAAGTCTAGTCACATTAATATGTTGGTATATAATAACTCAATGAAAGTAAGTTTAGTCACATTAATATGTTGGTATATAATAACTCAATGAAAGTAAGTTTAGTCACATTAATATGTTGGTATATAATAACTCAATGAAAGTAAGTTTAGTCACATTAATATGTTGGTATATAATAACTCAATGAAAGTAAGTCTAGTCACATTAATATGTTGGTATATAATAACTCAATGAAAGTAAGTCTAGTCACATTAATATGTTGGTATATAATAACTCAATGAAAGTAAGTTTAGTCACATTAATATGTTGGTATATAATAACTCAATGAAAGTAAGTTTAGTCACATTAATATGTTGGTATATAATAACTCAATGAAAGTAAGTTAGTCACATTAATATGTTGGTATATAATAACTCAATGAAAGTAAGTCTAGTCACATTAATATGTTGGTATATAATAACTCAATGAAAGTAAGTTTAGTCACATTAATATGTTGGTATATAATAACTCAATGAAAGTAAGTCTAGTCACATTAATATGTTGGTATATAATAACTCAATGAAAGTAAGTTTAGTCACATTAATATGTTGGTATATAATAACTCAATGAAAGTAAGTCTAGTCACATTAATATGTTGGTATATAATAACTCATGGTTCATGTTACGTTATATTAAATAGGGCAGATTATATTGCAGAAGCAGAGCATCAATTGAATAATCCTAAACACTATGCAATTTTACCGGAGCCGATTTTTAAAGAAACTGCTGATATGATAAACAATATTCTTGCCGACTTAGTTAAAACAAGTCATTTAAAACAGAAACAATATGACTATCTTTCTGCCAAACATGATTGCCGCGAGAGACACTTATACACTTTGCCGAAAATTCATAAGAATCCTACCAATGATTGGTTCATACCTAATAGAATCCCTAAAGGCCGCCCGATTATCTCTGACTGTGGTAGTGAGTCTTATGCAGTGTCAGAATACATCGATCATTTCTTACTACCACTAGCATGTCAACATCGAGCCTACCTTAAGGACACAACTGACTTTGTCAATAAAATAAAAAACCTCGAAGTCCCTTCAAATGCTATTCTAATTTCAATAGACGCAACTTCTATGTACACCAATATCGACAACACTACTGGCCTAATGGCAGTTCGCAAAGCTTTTGATAGAAACCCAGATCCAGACAGACCCGACGATGCAATTCTACAGCTTTTAGAGATTTGTCTTAGTCGCAATGATTTCACATTTAATGGTAAAACATATCTACAAACCTCAGGTACGGCCATGGGCAAACGATTCTTCCCTTCATACGCAAACCTTTTCATGGCAGAGTGGGAACGTGAGGTATTACCCCTTTGTCCATTTGACCCACTTTTCTATGGACGCTTCTTAGATGACATTTTCATGGTTTGGACTTACTCTATAGAACAATTTTGGCAATTTTTTGAAATCCTCAACAACCACCACCCGTCCATCAAACTAACGGCCAACGTCAGTCACAAAAGCATAGATTTTCTCGATACTACTGTTTTTAAAGGAGATTCCATAGCAGAGACTAATAAATTAGATATTAAAGTATATTTGAAAGAAACCGACACTCATCAACTTTTGCAAAAGAGCTCATTTCATCCAAAACATACATTTTCTGGAATTATTAAGTCACATAATTAAGTTTTACGATTTCACCGAATTTGCACAAGGTCTTCTGATTTCAACCAAGCCTGTACGATTGTTTTCTCAAAACTGAAAGAGCGTGGATACTCTAAACAATTTTACGAAACATAAAGAATTCCACATTAGCACAGTTAGCAGCCAAAAATAGACTATATGCCGAAGTGCCTCCAGGTTTAAGGAGTGCCCCATGTATGTCAACCAGATGCAAAACATGTCTCTTTATATCAGAAACGCATTATTTTCTCTATGAATAAAAGATACCCGATCCAAGAGCACCTAACATGTGAAAACTCGAATGTAATATACTTAATTTCATGTAAAAAATGTCCTAAACAATATATTGGGGAAACAAAGAACAAATTACGCACTCGTTTTAATGCTCGCAGATCAGATATTAAATTAAAAAAAGACAAGCCTGTTTCTAATCATTTCAATCTTGACGACCATTCACTTGACGATCTCACCCTAACCCCAATTGAGCGCATAGAAATCGACTTGCCCGAAGATAAAACTACCAAATTCCGTCAATCTACAAAATACAGCAAGACCCATAGGACTTAATATTCACCACAGTGTAGGCATAGCACCCTTTGTAGTTCCATTTAATACAACCAGTAATAAAGCAAGTAAGATAGTTCAAACCCATTATAAGAGTTTCAAGAGAAATTTCCTCAGGTCTATAAACAGAAAATGATAGTGGCATATTCCAAAAATCAGAACTTAAATGACAACCTTGTTCATAGCAAACTAAAATCAATCTGTACTACAGGTACTATACTTCTCGCCCTTTGGGCGAGTTATTTTATTTTTTTCTAATTTCAGATCAGAAGAGAAGAAAATCATCCAACAGATCCAGATCCCAATTTCTCAATAAAATGTTTGTACATTTGGGAGATTCAATCCCTCCCTTCCCTGAAATCAAAAACAGTATATCGAAATGTCAATTTCGAACTTGACCTTGACTTCAATGATCACACCAAATTTCATTCCAATCAGATGAAAACTGTTGTCTCTATTGTGTTCACAAGTCTATTTCGACGCAATTTGACTTAGTCAAGGCCAAAAGACGTTCACCTAAAAATCATCATTATCAAACTTGTCCAAGATTTCATCAATATAAATGATAACACCAAATTTTATTCAAATCAAATGGAAATTGTGATCACAAGCCAATTTTGAGGCGTTTTGACTAATTCAAGTGCAATAACTCAAAAACCATTCATCGAAAAATCGCCAATTTCGAAACTTGTCCAAGATCTCATCAATATAAATGATCACAGCAAGTTTCATTCAAATCTGATGAAAACTGTATTCTCTATCGCCTTCACAAGCCAATTTTGACGCGTTTTGGCTAAGTCAAGTGCAATAACTCAAAAACCGTTCATCGAAAAATCGCCAATTTCGAACTTGTCCAAGATCTCATCAATATAAATGATCACAGAAAGTTTCATTTAAATCCGATGAAAACTGTAGTGTCTATCGTGTTCACAAGCCAATTTTGACGCGTTTTGGCTAAGTCAAGTGCAATAACTCAAAAACCGTTCATCAAAAAATCACCAATTCCTAACTTGTCCAAGATCTCATCAATATAAATGATCACAGCAAGTTTCATTCAAATCCAACAAAAACTGTAGCCTCTATTGCATTCACAAGCAATTGTGGACGGATGGACAGACTGACGGACGGACAGGGGTGACGACAATATACAACCACATTATAATGTGGGCGTATAAAAATATAGTTAAAATGGGTATTATTTTATGTAGGCATATATATTTTAGCATGTGGGTTCTTGTGTGAAGAGTATGATTACTGGAACTAGAAAAACACTTTTGACAAAAATAACATTGGTAAGGTTTCTCTCCAGTATGTGTTCTCATGTGCTCAGTACGACTACCAATTTTGAAAAAAACCATTTTGACAAACATCACATTGGTAAGGTTTCTCTCCAGTATGTATTCTCATGTGCTCAGTACGACTACCACTTTTGGAAAAACACTTTTGACAAACATCACATTAGTAAGGTTTCTCTCCAGTATGTGTTCTCATATGACGAGTTTGTCCACCGGAACTAGAAAAACACTTTTTACAAACTTCACATTGGTAAGGTTTCTCTCCAGTATGTGTTTTCATGTGAATAGTACAATTACTGGAAGTAGAAAAACACTTTTTACAAACATCACATTGGAAAGGTTTCTCTCCAGTATGTTTTCTCATGTGAACTGTACGTTTATTTGAAGTAGAAAAACACTTTTTACAAACATCACATTGGTGAGGTTTCTCTCCAGTATGTATTCTCATGTGCTCAGTACGATTACCACTTTTGGAAAAACACTTTTGACAAACATCACATTGGTAAGGTTTCACGCCAGTATGTTTTCTCATGTGAATTGTATGTTCACCTGAATTAGAAAAACACTTTTTACAAACATCACATTGGTAAGGTTTCTCTCCAGTATGTGTTCTCATGTGACGAGTTCGTCCACCGGAACTAGAAAAACACTTTTTACAAACTTCACATTGGTAAGGTTTCTCTCCAGTATGTGTTTTCATGTGACGAGAACGTCTAGTGGAACTAGAAAAACACTTTTGACAAACATCACATTGGAAAGGTTTGACTCCAGTATGTGTTCTCATGTGTAAAATAAGTGAATTTGAAGTAGTAAAACACTTTTGACAAACATCACATTGGAAAGGTTTGACTCCAGTATGTGTTCTCATGTGAACTGTATGTCCACTGGAAGAAGCAAAACACTTTTGACAAACTTCACATTGGTATGGTCTCTCTCCAGTATGTATTCTCATATGTACAATAAGTGATCCTGAAGTAGTACAACACTTTTTACAAACATCACACTTGTATGGCTTTTCCCCAGTATGTCTTTTCATGTGAACATTATGATGACTGGAATCAATAAAACACTTTTGACAAACTTCACATTGGTAAGGTTTCTCTCCAGTATGTATTCTCATGTGAACTACACGTTCCCAGGAAGTAGCAAAACACTTTCTACAAACATCACATTGGTAAGGTTTTTCTCCAGTATGTCTTCTCATGTGAACTACATGTCCACTGGAAGTAGGAAAACACTTTTGACAAACTTCACATTGGTAAGGTTTCTTTCCAGTATGTCTTCTCATGTGAACTGTATGGTCACTGGAACTAGAAAAACACTTTTTACAAACATCACATTGGTAAGGTTTTTCTCCAGTATGTGTTCTCATGTGAAGTGTACGTTTACTGGAAGTAGAAAAACACTTTTTACAAACATCACATTGGTAAGGTTTTTCTCCAGTATGTGTTCTCATGTGAACTGTATGTTCACTGGAAGTAGGAAAACACTTTTTACAAACATCACATTGGAAAGGTTTTTCTCCAGTATGTCTTCTCATGTGGACACTCAGAATTTTTATTGAGACAAAATATTTTGCACAAATGTCACATTTGTGTGAATTTGATTTTTTAGAAGATTTATCCATGATAACTATAATGGTAGCCAAATTTTAATAGACAAAGTAAACAGGAAGTGCAATATATTACGGATTGACGCTTGGCATATCATACAATACGGATTGAATATTATTTACAGGGAAGCTCAGTGTAGTTAATTTCCAAAGAAATTGTAAAGAGCAGTTCTAGCTTTTTGGGTCTTAAGTGTGTGGGGGTTAATTCATGCTTCTATATGGACATTCCAATATTTCCTCCAGAATTAAAATGATAGTTTTTCTAATAACCCGAAGATATTTAGACTAGAGTAGACTAGAGTAGATTAGAGTAGATTAGAGTAGACTAGAGTAGACTAGAGTAGATAAGAGTAGATAAGAGTAGATAAGAGTAGATAAGAGTAGATAAGAGTAGATAAGAGTAGATAAGAGTAGACTAGAGTAGATTAGAGTAGACTAAAGTAGATTAGAGTAGACAAGAGTAGATAAGAGTAGACTAGAGTAGACTAGAGTAGACTAGAGTAGACTAACAATGTTAAAATAACTTGTGACCACATTTCTGTTCTAAGTGACCACATTTCTGTTCTAAGTGATCTTGTGACCACATTTCTGTTCTAAGTGACCTTGTGACCACATTCCTGTTCTAAGTGACCTTGTGACCACATTACTGTTCTAAGTGATCTTGTGACCACATCACTGATCTAAGTGACCCTGTGACCACATTACTGTTCTAAGTGACCTTGTGACAACATTACTGTTCTAAGTGACCTTGTGACCACATCACTGTTCTAAGTGACCCTGTGACCACATTTCTGTTCTAAGTGACCTTGTGACCACATTACTGTTCTAATTGACCTTGTGACCGCATTTCTGTTCTAAGTGACCTTGTGACCACATTACTGTTCTAAGTGACCTTGTGACCACATTACTGTTCTAAGTGACCTTGTGACCACATCACTGTTCTAAGTGACCCTGTGACCACATTTCTGTTCTAAGTGACCTTGTGACCACATTTCTGTTCTAAGTGACCTTGTGACCACATTCCTGCTCTAAGTGACCTTGTGACCGCATTTCTGTTCTTTGTGACCTTGTGACCGCATTTCTGTTTTAAGTGACCTTGTGACCACATTACTGTTCTAAGTGACCTTGTGACCACATTACTGCTCTAAGTGACCTTGTGACTGCATTTCTGTTCTTAGTGACCTTGTGACCGCATTTCTGTTTTAAGTGACCTTGTGACCACATTACTGTTCTAAGTGATCTTGTGACCGCGTTTCTGTTCTAAGTGACCTTGTGACAAACAAACCTTGTTACCATAATACAAAGAAGGGATATTTCTAAATGGAATAAGAAGAAAAATAAACTGTGATCAATGTATCTTTTCATTTCATCACTGTGACCAATTAACTTACTGTGACCTCATTGGTGTGACATTTTACCTTGCTACCGTTTTACTGTGACCAAATATTATTTGTGGTTTTTATACCTTGTGATTTACTACTTTAGCCTTATTAATATGACCAGTGTACCACCTAACATTGTTTATGTGACCAATTTACCTTGTGACCATATAACTGTGGCCAAAATACCTTATGAATTTATACCTTGTGATTTACTACTGTTAGCCTTATTAATATGACCAGTGTACCACCTTAAACATTTTTATGTTAAATTTACCTTATGACCATATTTAACAGTGCCAAAATTTTTTGTGATGTAAAAGTGTGACCTATTTACCATGTGAGCAATTAACTGAGTCTACTGAGTTACTGGTGTGAGCATTAGAATTGATAAGACAGCGATCAAGTTCGAATTTAAAGATTTTTCGATAAACGTTTTTTTAGTTGTTGCCCTTGACTTAGTTACATCACGTCAAAATTTATTGTTTATGCAATAGAAGCTAAAATTTTCAATGGATTTGAAAGAAACATGGTATGTGAATTGGAATAGATATAGGCGCTGGTCAAGGGTTGAATTTGACGATTGTTTCGATAAACGGTTTAAAGTTATTGCCCTTGACTTAGTAAAATCGCGTCAAAAGTTATTGTGAGTGAATTAAGAAAATATTTAAAGGTTTCGATGAAACTTTTTTGAGGATGGAATAGATATACCCTTTGTCAAGTGCAAATACGACTTTTTTTCGAAGAATGGGTGTGAGGAACTTTTTACCCTTGATTTAGAAACATACGCGTCAAAATATTTATTGTGGGTCATTAGAGTACTATTGCCAATGGATTTTGATGAAACTTGGTAATGAGCCTTGAAAGATATAAGATTTTTCGAAAACAAGTTCGACATTAAAAGATTTGACAAGGAATAACTTTTTTGTTATTGCCCTTGATCTTGAATTTTGGGTGCAATAGAGGTACAATTTCCGATGGATTTTCAAATAAACTTGGTCAAGGGTGAATATGACTATTTTTCGAAGAATGGTTAGCGAGATATTGCCCTTAATTTAGTCACATCGCGTCTAAATTTTTATTGTGGTTAGCATTAGGCTACTATTTCCAATGGATTGTTGATGAAACATTAGTATGAGCATTGAAATAGATAAGGTGACGGTCAAGTTTGAATTTGACAATTTTTTGATGAACAGTTAATGAGTAATTGCCCTTGACTAAGTAAAATTCTTCAAGAAACCAGCTCTCATTCCTGTCCACAAAGATTTCAAGAACAAGGGCAATAACTCATAGAAAATATTTTTAAATTGGTCTGATTTTCAATAGTTCTACTTGGGTGATTATAAAATCACACACGTTTGCTCAAAATCCTTCCAAAAACCAGCTCTCTATTGTGTCTACAACAATTGAAGATGGACAGACGGGCCAAAAGACACATAGGAGCGACAACTATATACGCCCACATTAATGTGTGCAATCAAACTTATAATAATACAGTAGTTGTTTTAAACAATATTTATTTTATTTATTTAATACATGATATGGTTAGAAATGATACATTCAGAAAGTAACTGAGCTTGTATAAATCAGTCTAGGTTGTATACATAATAATACATTGAGAATATTGACATGAAAATAATACAATCAAAATATAATCTATATAATTACATAGGAATTAAAATAATTTAATGTAAGAATTTTCAGTTATATCTGTATTCCTTCAGCTAAGGAAAAAACTAAAAAATAAAAATACTATATGTAAATATGAACATCGTTAAAAGACATATTAAATATTAAAGAATTATACAAAATATTTTATTTGATTATTTTCCAAAATATCTGTTAATGTTTTCGTGGCGTTGTTACCGTTTTGAATTTTAATTTTTTTTTACAGTTTTGATGTATTACTGTTTTAACTGGTATTCCTCTCCAGTACGTGTTCTTGTGTGAATTTTTCAGACTGTTTGCTTGAGTAAAACACTTTCAACAAACTTCACATTAATAAGGTTTCTTCCCAGTATGTATTCTCTTATGTAAAATAAGATAATTTGAAGTAGTAAAACACTTTTTACAAACATCACATTGGTAAGGTTTCTCTCCAGTATGTATTCTCATATGTACAATAAGTGAATTGGATCGAGAAAAGCACTTTTGACAAACATCACATTGTTTAGGTTTCCCTCCGGTATGTCTTCTCATATGAAGAGTACGATTACCGGAAGTAGTAAAACACTTTTTACAAACTTCACATTGGAAAGGTTTCACTCCAGTATGTGTTCTCATGTGAAGAGTACGATTACCGGAAGAAGCAAAACAGTTTTGACAAACTTCACATTGGTAAGGTTTCTCTCCAGTATGTGTTCTCATGTGCTCAGTACGACTACTACTTCTGTGAAAACACTTTTTACAGACATCACATTGGTAAGGTTTCTCTCCAGTATGTGTTTTCATGTGACTAGTACAATTACTGGAAGTAGAAAAACACTTTTGACAAACATCACATTGGAAAGGTTTCTCTCCAGTATGTATTCTCATGTGCTCAGTACGACTACCACTTTTGGAAAAACACTTTTTACAGACATCACATTGGTAAGGTTTCTCTCCAGTATGTGTTCTCATATGACTAGTACGTTCAATGGAAGTAGAAAAACACTTTTGACAAACATCACATTGGTAAGGTTTCTCTCCAGTATGTATTCTCATGTGTACAATAAGTGAATTGGATCGAGAAAAGCACTTTTGACAAACATCACATTGGTTAGGATTCCCTCCAGTATGTTTTCTCATGTGAAGAGTACGATGACTGGAAGTAGCAAAACACTTTTTACAAACTTCACATTGGTAAGGTTTCTCTAAAGTATGTCGTATTCTCATGTGACGAGTTTGTTCACTGGAAGTAGCAAAACACTTTTTACAACTACCACATTGGTAAGGTTTCTCTCCAGTATGTCTTCTCATATGTACAAGAAGTGCATGTGATTTAGTAAAACACTTTTTACAAACTTCACATTGGTAAGGTTTCTCTCCAGTATGTATTCTCATGTGCTCAGTACGACTTCTACTTATGGAAAAACACTTTTTACAAACATCACATTGGTAAGGTTTCTCTCCAGTATGTATTCGCATGTGACTAGTACGATTACTGGAAGTAGCAAAACACTTATGACAAACATCACATTGGTAAGGTTTCACTCCAGTATGTGTTTTCATGTGATCAGTACAACTTCTACTTGTGGAAAAACACTTATCACAAACTTCACATTGGTAAGGTTTCTCTCCAGTATGTGTTTTCATGTGAACTGTACGTTCACTGGAAGTAGTAAAACACATTTTACAAACATCACATTGGTAAGGTTTTTCTCCAGTATGTCTTCTCATATGGACACTCAGAATTCTCATTGAGACAAAACATTTTGCACAAATGTCACATTTGTGAGAATTTGCTTTTTTAGAAGATTTATCCATGATAACTATAATGGTAGCCAAATTTTAATAGACAAAGTAAACAGGAAGTGCAATATTTTACGGATTGACGCTTGGCATATCATACAATACGGATTGAATATTATTTACAGAGAAGCTCAGTGTAGTGAATTCACAAGAAGTTGTAAAGAGCATTTCTGGATTTTTTTTCTTAAGTGTGTGGGGGTTACTTTAAGCTTCTATATAGACATTCCAATTTTTCCTCCACATTCCAATTTATTCTCCAGGATTAAAATGATAGTTTTTCTAATGACCCGAAGATATTTAGACTAGTGTGGACTAGAGTAGACTAGAGTAGACTAGAGTAGACTAGAGTAGACTAGAGTAGTCTAGAGTAGACAAGTTTAGACTAGAGTAGACTAGAGTAGAGTAGACTAGAGTAGACTAGTGTAGACTAGAGTAGACTAGAGTAGACTAGAGTAGACTAGAGTAGATTAGAGTAGATTAGAGTAGACTAGAGTAGACTAGAGTAGACTAGAGTAGAAAAGTTTAGAGTAGACAAGTTTAGACTAGAGTAGACTAGAGTAGACAAGTTTAGACTAGAGTAGACTAGAGTAGACTAGAGTAGAGTAGACTAGTGTAGACTAGAGTAGACTAGAGTAGACTAGAGTAGACTAGAGTAGACTAGAGTAGACTAGACTAGTCTAGAGTAGACTAGTATAGACTAGAGTAGACTAAACTAGAGTAGACTAGTGTAGACTAGTGTAGACTCGAGTAGACACGATTAGTGTAGACTAGTGTAGACTAGAGTAGAGTAGATTAGATGTAGATTAGAGTAGACTAGAGTAGACTAGAGTAGACTAGTGTAGACTAGAGTAGACTAGAGTAGTCTAGAGTAGAAAAGTTTAGAGTAGACAAGTTTAGACTAGAGTAGAATAGAGTAGACAAGTTTAGACTAGAGTAGACTAGAGTAGACTAGAGTAGACTAGAGTAGTAGACTAGTGTAGACTATGTTAGACTAGAGTAGACTAGAGTAGAACTAGAGTAGACTAGTGTAGACTAGAGTAGACTAGTATAGACTAGAGTAGACTAGAGTAGACTAGAGTAGAGTAGACTAGAGTAGACTAGTAGTAGACTAGAGTAGACTAGAGTAGACTAGAGTAGACTAAAAGGGTAGACTAGAGTAGACTAGAGTAGACTAGAGTAGACTAGTGTAGACTCAAGTAGACTCAGAGTAGACTAGGTGTAGAGTAGAGTAGAGTAGACTAGAGTAGACTAGAGTAGACTAACAATGCTAAAATACAAAATACAACTCATAAATTAACATGATCACGAAACTTGTTTTTTCAAAACTTTACACCCTTTTTTGTGAACTTTGGTTTTAATCACCGAGATTTAGATCGTGGTGATTTGCTTTGCCAACATTTGGTTTCTATATATATTGATCGTGAGCAAATCACCCATATTATATATCCTACTTTCTTTTTTAATTTAAATTCATAATTCGACCAATGAAGATAAAAAAAAATCTTCCTTGAGACAATAATATATAGGTTTAATTTACCTGTTACTTTATCGTGTCAATCATTTCGGCATGGAATTAAATTCAAAATTTCAATAAAGGACTATGGAGAGTCAATGATTTACCGCAGACACATTCTTATAGTCCCACATGAATATATGAACGTATATTGTCGCCATCCCTGTCCGTCGGTCCGTCAACATTTGTTGAAAACACTATCTTCAAAAAGACTTTGACGACAATAACTGTCAAATGTCACTGAATATTGACAAATGTAAACCGCTTTACTTCGGCTATAATAACCCCCACTACCAATATCACATGTAAGAAGAAAATGGCAACCAAATTCCACTACAACAAGCTAGAAAAGAAAAATACCTAGGAGTAACATTCCAAGATAATCTAAAATTCAACTCTCATATCTCATCAAACACAAAGAAAGCCAATCGAATTGTCGGACTCATCAGAAGAACCTTCACCAATATTACTAAAGACATGTTTCTACCACTATATAAATCAATTGTACGACCTCATCTAGAATATGCAGTCACAGTCTGGTATCCCTATCTCAACAAAGATGTAACAATGCTGAAAAATGTACAGAGACGGTCAACAAAACTTGTGAAGTCAATAAAACACCTACCTTATCCCGAGAGACTCAAAAAACTAGGACTACCCAGCTTTGAATACAAACGTAAACAAACAGATATGATCCAGGTGTACCGTGTAGTCAATGGAATAGACACTCTTAGCCGAAATATTTCACCCTTATCCAGTGAACAAAGAACGAGAGGCCATACGAAAAAACTACAAGAAAAACAACTCACACCTCAACTTAATGAAACATTATTTTATTAACCGTATAGTCAATAACTGGAACTCTTTACCTGAATATGTAGTGAACTCCAAAAACCCAGGTTGTCTAGAAGCCATAGGCTGAAGAAAGACAGAAGATCAGTGTTATAGAATCTTAAAAATTTTAAGGATAAATAATGCTTGGTGGGAGCATTGAAATCAATAAGAAGGTGATCAAGTTCGATTTGAACGATTTTTCGATGAACGGTTTTTCAGTTATTGCGCCTGCCTCTATTTTTGTTGTACACACAATAGAAGCTTCAATTTCAATGGGTTTTAATGGTGTTAGCATTGGAATTGATAAGACGGCAGTCAAGTTCGAACTAGATGTTTTTTTTTTTTTAGTTATTGCCCTTGACTACGTAAAATTGCGTCAAAATTCTATTGTGGTTGCAATAGAAGCTACAAATTTCAATTGATTTTGATGAAACTTGGTGTGAGCATAAGAATTGATAAGACAATAGTCAAGTTTGAATATGATTACTTTTTTAATGAATGTTTTTGAGTTTTTGCCCTTTACTTCAATATTCAGTGAATTTTTTTGAGTTATTGCTCAATTTATTATGCAAATTCAATGCTGCCAGTGGGCGTATGTAACCTTGCCTGGCAAGCCACCTTGCCTGGCAAGCCATCTTCCACTGAGCTCATCCTTGGGTTATTACAAACACTCACACTAAGTTTCATCAAAATCCTTCAAGAAACCACCTCTCATTTGTGTCTGTTACAAAACTAGGTGGGTTTCTGATCCATTCCGTACCAGTATCGTTGAATTTGAAATGACCGCCATAAGTAGGTCAATGTTTCGTGTGTAAACAAAGCGTTTTAACGCCTTTTGGGAGGAATAAAGGAACTTTAGAAGGTTGTCAACCTCATATAATACGCCTTCAAGGTTGCCACTATAGAATTCAAGAGAAAAACGAAGGAAGAATGTTCCCAGAGATGGTGTGATTGGAAAATGCGATTTGTGTCGTTTTTTCTTGTCATGATTGGTATGGGGGCAGCCATGTTGTTACGTAGAGAATTCTCTGACGTCACAGAATTCCCTCGCATCACTTTGTTTACCTTAGAGACGATATGACGTCAACTTCCGTCACTTCGGTCAAAAAAGCCAACCAAGAAGGGCTACAAAAGGGTGGATACCCAAAATAGAAATTATTTACCCAAAACCCAAAAGCGGTACCCCAAAAATGGAAACAAAGGTTAGTAACAAAATTTGTTCAGTAATTGAAAGCCTTTAAGTAAGGCCTTATTATATACGATTCTGGTACGGATAATCTGATTCGGGTGATTTGGGTACGGATAACCCGATTCGGGTAGGGGTAATCTGTTTCGGGTAGGGGTAATCTGATTTGGGTATAGGTAAACAACCCGGGTTCCCCCTACCAGATGTTGATTGTTGAATAATAATTGTAAGATTACCGGTATGTTTAATAAATTGATTAATCTTATTTATGTAAATCTGTTGTTTCTTTATTCCTTAAGGCTGTGCTAGATTGGACGAACCCTTGTGTATTTACATGTTGTGAGTAGGGACACGAAACTGCATCATGTCCACAACAATTGAAGATGGACAGACGGGCCAAAAGACACACAGGGGCGACAACTATATACCCCCACATTAATGTGTGCAATTAAACTTATAATAATAGTTGTTTTAAACAATATTTATTTTATTTTGACAAACATGGTAAGGTTTCTCTCCAGTATGTATTCTCATGTGAAGTGTACAGTTACTGGAAGTAGGAAAACACTTTTTACAAACATCACATTGGTAAGGTTTCTCTCCAGTATGTATTCTCATGTGCAGATATTTTGGTGAATAAAAAAATAAGACATTTCGTACATACTACTATTACGCACCTCGTCCGACGAAGAATAAGTTGACAAAACAGAGACACCTTAATTTTTAGTGCTAAGACTGTTTATACTAAGATAATGTCGCTACCGTACTGAGGCCTGTATGTAAACTATTTGTTTATTTAATTAATATGGGCTTTTTGTTATCTGTAAAACAAAGCAGGTTTGATAAATAATCTCTGAACTGTCAGAAGTGTCCGAGGACATCACGTAAACAGTGCATATTTACGATTTTTGCTCCCGGGGCGACACCTCTACTATGATTTCAATGGAAACCGACATGAAGAACCCATCGAACGCGCCTCAAATCCCAACAAAACAGTCAAACAAGTGCAACACAAACTGACAAACTAAATTTCATAAGTCGGGCATCGGACAAATACTTTTTTTTGTTTATGTCAAATAGAAAATAATATTATGTATCGCAATAAAAGTTAGCTTGGTATGTCGGCTATCACATTAGTAAGGTTTCTCTCCAGTATGTGTTCTCATATGACGTGTATGTCCACTGGAACTAGAAAAACACTTTTTACAAACTTCACATTGGTAAGGTTTCTCTCCAGTATGTATTCTCATGTGAACTGTATGTTTACTGGAACTAGAAAAACACTTTTTACAAACATCACATTGGAAAGGTTTCTCTCCAGTATGTGTTCTCATGTGAATTGTACGTCCACCGGAACAAGAAAAACTCTTTTTACAAACTTCACATTGGTAAGGTTTCTCTCCAGTATGTGTTTTCATGTGAATAGTACAATTACTGGAAGTAGAAAAACACTTTTTACAAACATCACATTGGTAAGGTTTCTCTCCAGTATGTGTTCTCATGTGAACTGTACGTTCACTTGAAGTAGAAAAACACTTTTTACAAACATCACATTGGTAAGGTTTCTCTCCAGTATGTATTCTCATGTGCTCAATACGATTACCACTTTTGGAAAAACACTTTTGACAAACATCACATTGGTAAGGTTTTTCTCCAGTATGTATTCTCATGTGAATAGTACGATGACTGGAAGTAGCAAAACACTTTTCACAAACATCACATTGGTAAGGTTTTTCTCCAGTATGTGTTTTCATGTGAAGAGTACGTCTCGAGGAAATAGCAAAACATTTTTTACAAACTTCACATTGGTGAGGTTTTTCCCCATTATGTCGTATTCTCATATGATCAATAAGAGAACCTGAAGTAGTAAAACACTTTTTACAAACATCACACTTGTATGGTTTCACTCCAGTATGTCTTCTCATGTGAACATTATGATGACTGGAATCAACAAAACACTTTTTACAAACATCACATTGGTAAGGTTTCTCTCCAGTATGTTTTCTCATGTGAATAGTACGATTACTGGAAGTAGGAAAACACTTTTTACAAACATCACATTGGTAAGGTTTTTCTCCAGTATGTGTTCTCATGTGGACACTCAGAATTTTCATTGAGACAAAACATTTTGCACAAATGTCACATTTGTGTGAATTAGCTTTTTTAGAATATTTATCCATAGTAACTATAATGGTAGCCAAATTTTAATAGACAAAGTAAACAGGAAGTGCAATATTTTACGGATTGACGCTTGGCATATCATACAATACGGATTGAATATTATTTACAGAGAAGCTCAGTGTAGTTAATTTCGAAAGAAAATTAAAGAAATTGTAAAGAGCATTTCTGGCCTTTTTTTTCTTAAGTGTGTGGGGTTACTTTATGCTTCTATATAGACTTTCCAATTTTTCCTCCACATTCCAATTTATTCTACAGAATTAAAATGATTGTTTTTCTAATGACCAGAAGATATTTAGACTAGAGTAGACCAGAGTAGACCAGAGTAGAGTAGACTAGAGTAGACCAGAGTAGACCAGAGTAGACGAGAGTAGACTAGAGTAGACTAGTTTAGACTAGAGTAGACCAGAGTAGACCAGAGTAGACCAGAGTAGAGTAGAGTAGAGTAGAGTAGACCAGAGTAGAGTAGAGTAGAGTAGAGTAGACTAGAGTAGACTAGAGTAGACTAGAGTAGACAAGAGTAGACTAGAGTAGACTAGAGTAGACCAGAGTAGACCAGAGTAAGAGTAGACAGAGTAGACAAGAGTAGACCAGAGTAGACCAGAGTAGACCAGAGTAGACCAGAGTAGACAGAGTAGACCAGAGTAGACCAGAGTAGACCAGAGTAGACCAGAGTAGACCAGAGTAGACCAGAGTAGACCAGAGTAGACAGAGTAGACAGAGTAGACCAGAGTAGACCAGAGTAGACCAGAGTAGACAAGAGTAGACCAGAGTAGACCAGAGTAGACCAGAGTAGACCAGAGTAGACCAGAGTAGACCAGAGTAGACCAGAGTAGACCAGAGTAGACCAGAGTAGACCAGAGTAGACCAGAGTAGACCAGAGTAGACCAGAGTAGACCAGAGTAGACCAGAGTAGACCAGAGTAGACCAGAGTAGACCAGAGTAGACCAGAGTAGACCAGAGTAGACCAGAGTAGACCAGAGTAGACCAGAGTAGACCAGAGTAGACCAGAGTAGACCAGAGTAGACCAGAGTAGACCAGAGTAGACCAGAGTAGACTAGAGTAGACCAGAGTAGACTAGAGTAGATTAGTGTAGACTAGAGTAGATTAGTGTAGACTAGAGTAGACTAGAGTAGACTAGAGTAGACTAACAATGCTAAAATAACTTATGACCACATTTCTATTCTAAGTGACCTTGTGACCACATTTCTGTTCTAAGTGACCTTGTGACCACATTACTGTTCTAAGTGACCTTGTGACGACATTTCTGTTCTAAGTGACCTTGTGACCACATTATTGTTCTAAGTGACCTTTCGACCACATCACTGTTCTAAGTGACTTTGTGACCGCATCACTTTTCTAAGTGACCATGTGACCACATTACTGTTCTAAGTGACCTTGTGACCGCATTACTGTTCTAAGTGACCTTGTGACTGCATTACTGTTCTAAGTGACCTTGTGACCACATTACTGTTCTAAGTGATCTTGTGACCACATTACTGTTCTAAGTGACCTTGTGACCACATTACTGTTCTAAGTGACCTTGTGACCATATTACTGTTCTAAGTGACCTTGTGACCACATTACTGTTCTAAGTGACCTTGTGACCACATTACTGTTCTAAGTGACCTTGTGACCACATTTCTGTTCTAAGTGACCTTGTGACAAACAAACCTTGTGACGATAATACAAAGAAGGGATATTTCTAAATGGAATAAGAAGAAAAATAGCCAAAATACCTTATGATGTAAAAGTGTGACCTATTTACCGTGTGAGCAATTAACTGAGTCTAAATTTCCTGTCCAAATATACCGTAGGTTTTTTTCTCAGTGATTTTTTTCGAAGTTAATGGCCGAAGCGGTCCAATAATGCGTAACGTCATTATTAAACTATTTGGGGACGATTAACCTACTCTAAATTGTAGACTACAAACATTATCTGGCCTAAATTTGCCGCCATTTTAAAGAAATAATTTGCTCATGGTACAATGTGAATACCAATATGTATGTTTGATATTGATCCGCAAAGAAAAAAGACAATACATCTGTACTTTAAGATACATTGCGGGACGTCATTTCATTTGAACTATTTACTATTTTAATGAGCGATTTCATTCAGAGTTTGAAATGCTGCTATTTTATATCCATGTGTATCTACGACCAGACGTTACTTTACTGTAAAATCAGTATCAAACTTTATAAGCTACTGAAGTGTTTCTGAAGAAGGCATTTAACTGAAACATTAGATAACAGGACAATAGGATATATTCTACTGAAGTGTTTCTGAAGAAGGCATTTAACCGAAATGTCAAAAACAGGACAATAGTTTATTTATTAAATGATAATCACCGAAATTGCAACTTATTGTTTTTCCCTGGTAGGGGAATTTGTGATATAATTAAAATTGAGTTTGAAGTGTTTCTGAGGACGGCATTTAGTCGAAACGTTACACACCAGAACTATTGTTTTCCCCTGTTAGGGCAATAAGTGATATGATTTAAAATTGAAAGTATTTCTGAAGAAGGCTTTAAGCTGATACGCCTACATGAATATGTGGACGTATATTGTCATCGGTCCGTCAACATTTGGTGTAGACACTATAGAAGCTACAATTTTATATGGATCTTAATGAAACTTGGTATGAGAATTGGAATTGATAAGACAGCAGTCAATTTCGAATTTGACAATTTAATAAAAAGATTTTGAGTTATTGCCCCTGCCTCTATATTTTTGTAAACACAATAGAAGCTAAACTTTTCAATAGATTTGAATGAAACTTGGTGTGAGCATTGGAATTGATAAGACAAAGATCAAGTTTGAATTTGACGATTTTTCGATGAACAGTTTTGGAGTTATTGCCCTTGACATCACATCAAAATTTATTGATTATGCAATAGAAGCTACAATTTTCAATGGATTTGAATGAAACATGGTATATGAATTGGAATTGATAAGGTTTGAATTTGACGATTGTTTCGATAAACGGTTCTCAAGTTATTGCCCTTGACTTAGTAAAATCGCGTCAAAAGTTTGTGTGTGCAATAGAAGCTACAATTTTCAATGGATTTTCATGAAACTTGATATGAGTATTGAATACATACCAAGCTAAAAGAATTATCATTATTGGTAATGACAATCGTTAATTAGTAATATTTTACCAACATACCAAGCGACTCTTCCCAGTTAAGTATATATAATGATCTAAAATTTATATTATCCTATTATATTTGTAATATTCCAAATGGCACGGTGTGTTTCATGTAATAAAGAAGTTAGATCGTATCAAGAGGCCCTTCAATGTGATGGATGCCACTGTTGATCAATTAAATTCCGTATATACTACAATTCCCGAAGTAAATAGTCTGTTTGAGTACATCTGATGAACATGGTTTGAAAGTAGTATATGGTCTGTATTCTGTATTCATAAATGTACCAACAGTACCTTTTTGTGAAATTGCTCCATGAAGAAGCAATTCTTGTGAGGGTAAAAGTGAAATCAATATCTGAGAAATAAGTCTGTCACTGGCTAGTTGAAAGGGTACAAGGGCCCTTCACTCAGACATTTTTAGCATATGGGGCGAGTATGAAGCCGGTGATAGAACAAATTGGCAATAGTTAAAAGACATATTAAATATTAAAGAATTATACAAAATATTTTATTTGATTATTTTCCAAAATATCTGTTAATGTTTTCGTGGCGTTGTTACCGTTTTGAATTTTTTTACAGTTTTGATGTATTACTATTTTAGCTGGTATTCCTCTCCAGTACGTGTTCTTGTGTGAATTTTCAGACTGTTTGCCTGAGTAAAACACTTTCAACAAACTTCACATTAATGAGGTTTCTTCCCAGTATGTATTCTCTTATGTACAATAAGATAATTTGAAGTAGTAAAACACTTTTTACAAACATCACATTGGAAAGGTTTCTCTCCAGTATGTTTTCTCATATGAACAATAAGTGATCCTGAAGTAGAAAAACACTTTTTACAAACATCACATTGGTGAGGTTTCTCTCCAGTATGTGTTCTCATGTGAACAGTATGTCCACTGGAAGAAGCAAAACACTTTTTACAAACATCACATTGGTGAGGTTTCTCTCCAGTATGTGTTTTCATGTGCTCAGTACGATTACTTTTTCTGTAGAAACACTTTTTACAAACATCACATTGGTAAGGTTTCTCTCCAGTATGTATTCTCATATGAACAATAAGTGATCCTGAAGTAGAAAAACACTTTTTACAAACATCACATTGGTGAGGTTTCTCTCCAGTATGTGTTTTCATGTGCTCAGTACGATTACTTTTTCTGTAGAAACACTTTTTACAAACATCACATTGGTAAGGTTTCTCTCCAGTATGAGTTTTCATGTGACTAGTACATTGACTGGAACTAGAAAAACACTTTTGACAAACATCACATTGGTAAGGTTTTTCTCCAGTATGTTTTCTCATGTGAACTGTACGTTCACTGGAAGTAGCAAAACACTTTTGACAAACATCACATTGGTTAGGATTCCCTCCAGTATGTGTTTTCATGTGAATAGTACATTGACTGGAACTAGAAATACCACATTGGTAAGGTTTCTCTCCAGTATGTCTTCTCATGTGAAGAGTACGATTACTGGAAGTAGCAAAACACTTTTTACAAACATCACATTGGTAAGGTTTCTCTCCAGTATGTGTTCTCATGTGACGAGTATGTTCACTGGAATTAACAAAACACTTTTTACAAACTTCACATTGGTAAGGTTTCTCTCCAGTATGTATTCTCATGTGCTCAGTACGACTGCTACTTTTGGAAAAACACTTTTTACAAACATCACATTGGTAAGGTTTCTCTCCAGTATGCATTCGCATGTGACTAGTACGATTACTGGAAGTAGCAAAACACTTTTGACAAACATCACATTGGTAAGGTTTCACTCCGGTATGTGTTCTCATGTGATCAGTACGACTGCTACTTGTTGAAAAACACTTATGACAAACTTCACATTGGTAAGGTTTCTCTCCAGTATGTATTCGCATATGTAAAATAAGTGCATTTGAACTAGAAAAACATTTTTTACAAACATCACATTGAAAAGTTTTGACTCCAGTATGTTTTCTCATGTGAACTGTATGGTCACTGGAAGTAGAAAAACACTTTTTACAAACATCACATTGGTAAGGTTTCTCTCCAGTATGTGTACTCATGTGAACAGTATGTCTCCAGGAAGTAGCAAAACACTTTTTACAAACATCACACTTGTATGGCTTTTCCCCAGTATGTCTTCTCATGTGAACATTATGCTGACTGGATGTAACAAAACACTTTTGACAAACTTCACATTGGAAAGGTTTCTCTCCAGTATGTGTTTTCATGTGAACTTTACGTTCACTGGAAGTAGTAAAACACTTTTTACAAACATCACATTGGTAAGGTTTTTCTCCAGTATGTCTTCTCATATGGACACTCAGAATTTTTTTTAAGACAAAATATTTTAAACAAATGTCACATTTGTGAGAATTTGCTTTTTTAGAAGATTTATCCATAATAACTATAATGGTAGCCAAATTTTAATAGACAAAGTAAACAGGAAGTGCAATATTTTACGGATTGACGCTTGGCATATCATACAATACGGATTGAATATTATTTACAGAGAAGCTCAGTGTAGTTAATTTCATAAGAAAATTATAGAAATTGTAAAGAGCATTTCTGCCTTTTTTTTTTTATAAGAAATTTGAAATTTTTATAATTAATCTTCTATATATCATAAGATAAGCTAAGACTTTCTTTGATCATCATGTAAGCTACATGGTAATATTATTAATCTCTCATTTATCATAATGTAAGCCAGAGGCGTTTTTAAGCTATTAAATCCGTTTCGATTACCTTAATCAATATGGCGTCTCAATTCAGATTTGATCCAAGATGGTGGATGCCGATGTTATTAATAATAATAATTTGGAAATGCTTGTTGAGGAGTGTGCAAGCCCTCTCGGAAAATCAACCTTGAAGTGGGGGGTGATTAGTCCTATAGCGAATGGTGAAGAAGAGTCCTTTATTAATAAACCATGATTTTGATTTATTTTCGGAGATATTTTCAAAAATCAATGGATGAGCCGTCCACCGTCCCCAATAATCTTCTTAAGGGCCCTACAGCTCTGACCGTAGACTGTTTAACTATAAACAATATAATGCTCAGCGACTCAGTCCTAGAACACTGAAAATAATTTACACAGCAACAGGCCTATCCTCTGCAGTTCACAGTTACAGGCTACACAAGCCAGCCCAAACCAACCAAAGAGCCGAAACACTTCGTTTTTTTAAAAACCTATTTGACATGTTTTTGGTTATATATCTCGACTAAAACTTGTTGTAATGAAATGCTGTCATACTGTGTATTTATTATACGTCAAAGAGCATCATAATGGAGTCATCCCATTTATTAATATTACTACGTTTCTTGGGCATGTTGGACGCCATTACTAAAGCGGAAGTGATCAAAGTTACGACGCTCAAGAGTTGTTTTGCTCGATTACCATATATCAATTCGATTACATGTTAGAATAAATGCACTGATTACCGTAATCTGATTCGATATTATGCAAGTTAAATGGGTTTTAGACGTAATAGAATCAGATTAACGTAGGATAAATTCGACTCAAGTCATTCTTTGCTCAGCGTATAAGCTATATGTTACAATATTCATGGGGCCATTTTGACTTTTCTCCATGGGCCATATTGACCTAAAATTAGAGATTTTTCCGATGAAGGCTCGCGAGTTATTGCCCTTGACTTAGTTAAATCGCGTCAATTTTATTTTGGGTACAATCGAAGCTACAATATTCAATGGATTTTGTTCAAACTTCGCATGAACATTTTACTCAAGCAGTTTTTGAGTAAATGCCCTCGACTTATTATAATTGCGTCAAAATTTTGTTGTTGGTGGAACAAAAGCTGCAATTTGCAATGGATTTGGGTGAAACTTGGTTCAAACATTGGCATTGAAAAAATTTTCAATTAATTTTTTTTTGAGTTAATGTCAAATTTATTATTTAAATTTAATCTTGTCAATGGGCGTATATTTCCTTGCCTGGCAAGCTATTTTTAATTTGTTGTCCCTATTATTGTGATTAAATGAGAAAGAGTGAACAATAGAATAATATGAAGTACGGATGAAAAGGAATCACGATATTAAAATCTATTCAGATGGAAATATATTTCATTCAATACTCATGTTAAATTCTAATTCTGTATCAAACATCAATAAAAACAATTCCCTGATTTAAAAAAAAGTTATATAGTGGATCAATAAGTATTTAAATGTTTTATTATTGTTAAACAACCATTATTGTATTTATTAAATGAAGTAATAAACCCAGTGGTAAGTGTATAATCGTAAATGTACCATATTTCACTAAATAAATCATGTGTAATGATTGATCATTTACAGTCAAATAAGTCGAGCAAATTTATAATAGTACAGTGTTTACTTTCAGTGGAAGAATAAAGCTGCCTTAAGACAGCCATGCAATCTGGCCCAGCGTTTAGACAACCATGCAATCTGGCCCAGCGTTTAGACAGCAATGCAATCTGGCCAAGTGTTTAGACAGCCATGCAATCTGGCCCAGCGTTTAGACAGCCATGCAATCTGGCCCAGCGTTTAGACAGCCATGCAATCTGGCCCAGCGTTTAGACAGCCATGCAATCTGGCCTAGCCTTTAGACAGCCATGCAATCTGGCCCAGCGTTTAGACAGCCATGCAATCTGGCCCAGCGTTAAGACAGCCATGCAATCTGGCCCAGCCTTTAGACGACCATGCAATCTGGCCCAGCGTTAAGACAGCCATGCAATCTGGCCCAGGGTTTAGACAGCCATGCAATCTGGCCTAGCGTTTAGACAGCCATGCAATCTGGCCCAGCGTTAAGACAGCCATGCAATCTGGCCCAGGGTTTAGACAGCCATGCAATCTGGCCCAGCGTTTAGACAGCCATGCAATCTGGCCCAACGTTAAGACAGTGATACAATCTGAAGCAAACCGTACATCGGTCCGGACTCATGTAAATGTTAAAAGTGACTTCGATATAATAACATGTAATGGGTATTTCACAAATGTACATTGTTGTATATGTGTTCTAAATGAAGTTATTTTTAACCTATAAACAACTCAGTTTTTTAAAAATAAATTGTATGGTTTAACTTGCCATTTGCTTATTGACTAAACAGTTATGATATTCTTTTACTTCCCAATGTTCTTCTTCTAGTTGGGCTACTGGGAGGTGGCATACAGTATTCAATGTGTTAAAATTTGTTATAATTGCGGTCATTTTTTTAATAGATGGGGGACCCCATTTCATTCTAAAGTGACAAGATAATAGGTCATTGAGTTAGGAGATGGATAGCCAGAAAAACGTCAATGCCGTCATTTATATGGGGTTACATTTGTGTAGCATAACAGTTTGTAGCCTATGAACCTTAAAATAGTCTCCAATTGTGGCCTTGGGCAATGCTTCTATAGGAGAGTATATTTTATAACACCCTAAACCAGCAAACAAAGATGAAAGTTTGGTATAAGGTTGGCCGTAAGCAACCGTAGAAGTATGGTTTCAGGCTAATATCAAAATCCAGTATATCTTTTATGATTTGTTTTTAGATTTTTGCAAAGCCTTTGACAGAGTTCTACATCAAGGACAATCACGATAAAGCTACAAAATATAATTATAGGATCTCATTAAAAAGGACTAAAATTGACAAATAGCAGTAGGCTCTATTGATAAATATAGCAACCTTTAAGCTAGACTAGAAACCAGACTTTTCTTGAATTGAGTGACTGGATATTAGGGTCTTCAGTCTCTATAAACTTTGAGAATCTAATATTTCTTTGTACACAGTTCTAATTGGTATTCATTGCATCATAATTTAAAATATGGTCGAAGTTCAGCAGCTTCTTGAGACATTTCGTTCTCAGTTCTCAACGATTTGGTCATATCTTTATCATGTTTCTGTAACTGAAAAATAACCAATAAACAGGATTGGTCAGAAACCAACCAACTTTCTTCAAAGATCATGGTTTTACCAATCAGGTATCAATTTGGGTCTTGGAACTTCAGAAACACTAGAATGGTATTACTGAATATATGTAAATAGTCTTCACACAACTGTGTTCTCAACTGGGAGCTGAATGTCCCCTCTTAGGGGTAATTGGTGACTTGAAGGAAACCATGGAAACAAAAGGGGTAATGAGGGAGCTTTGGTATTTCTGGGGATTTAATCTCTATTTTTCAAGACAATAATAATATAGGACAATGAAAGTCTTGTGTATGCTTATACTTGTAAATAAGTCGTATGTTGGTTTGCTATTGCAACTGTGAGGTTATCAGTTACATGCAATATTTCCTTGTGAGGGAGGTGGAGGGGTGTCAATGTTCCACCAACAAGAGTGAAGTTCAGGGGCAAAGAATCACTTTTCAGACATAGTTATGATTTTTGAAAATTAAGTGCTAACTGAATTAATTCTTTTAATCATGCTGAAAAGTGACTTTCTTTCAAAACCACTTTTTTGTAAATACAGAATAAATGAACAAATTTCAAAAAATACCTCGTCATAAATGGAGTCATTTTCTTTAAAATCACCTGGTTTTCTTGGTAGAATGTGGACATGAACATGCTGAAATAGTATTATACATTCATTTTTAATACATACAAGTATTCAGTAATATTTCAATCATAATTTAGAACCAACTAAACTATTTCATCCAATTATTATCGGCTACAATTTCATTTCAAGAATACTGTATCTTAGAATGAACATAAATTTTAAACTTGGTCAATAAGAGTATATATTCATCAGTAGATAAACCTACTATCATAAATAACATAACAGAATCCTTATATAATCTGATAAATCAATAAAACAGTAATTATCCATAGAAATTTTAACTTGGTCAATAAGAGTATATATTCATCAGTAGATATACCTGCTGTTATAAATAACATAACAGAATCCTTATATAATCTGATAAATCACTAAAACAGTAATTATCCAAAGAAATTTTAACTTGGCCAATAAGAGTATATATTCATCAGTAGATATACCTGCTGTCATAAAGAATCCTTATATAATCTGATAAATTTAAAAACCTTATTAAAAACACTAAATCAATTTATTAAGTACTAAGTTTTCCAGATTCTGTTTATTTATAACACCAGGTAAGTTCACTGATGAATATATACTCATATTGACCATTTTTGAGAACTTAAATTTTAAATCCATTCTAAGACACACTTTAAAGTTCAGTATAAATCTTGAATAAAGTTAACAAACCTGTACAGTTTGTCCTGCATCCACTCCATCTTGTACAGCTATAGTTAGAGCTGTACCTTTAAAATGTTTCTGACACACCTCCGATACCTTCCTTGTAGTATTAAATAAATCTGATGTTTCTTCAGCCGTCAAGTCACTCAATTTTTCTACTTTTCTTATTGGTGCCATCAAGAGATCTTTGTCATGTTCAGGACAATGGTACATATTGTAGATTGAATAATATTGATATGGGACAATGCAATGTAGTGTGCAATGAGGGAAATTTTGCAGGGACAGCGGCATTAGCTTAAGGGGAAAACAGGGTTGAAAAATTCAAAAGTTCATCTCAACCTTTCCTGGCATTGAACCCTGGACCTTCAGGTTAGTGAGCCAACACACCAACACAACTTCAAGCTTTACTTAATTTTGAACGCTGTATAAAATGCCAATTTTTTCCCAATATAAAAACTTAATTCAAGCTCCAGTTTTAATAAATATATCAATATGCCCACTCTAGATTAACATCCCTAATTATATCTCTCATTGTTGGTCACATGATCCAAATATATAACGTGAATTATAAAAGATACGTCCAGGAAGTACAGGTTTGATATTAACAAAACCATAACTTAAACCAGTTTTAATAAAAACTTGTGACGATTTAACTTGATATTGTCCAAATTCATAGCTATCTCTATCATCTATATTACCTGGAAATATATTTCAAAACATACAGCACTCATTATACTGTTTGGTCTGTCAATTATTTCAGAGGGAGCTGCGGTGAATCATGGGGTCCAGGGTACAATTTCGCTTCCACCTGTCAATCTTTAACGAGCTGCCTGTAGCATACAGGGCCTCGGTTTATTGTCCCATCCGAACCACTAGAAGCTTATTCCTTGTCAGTCCCTCCGACCTGCAGTTCATCACAACCTTTGTCGGTATCGAACCCTGGGCTCTCAGGTTAGCAAGCAAGGGCCTAACTCGCTGAGCCACCATTCAAAGTACTAAAGGTATATTGGGATATCAATGTATCCAAGGCAATAAGAAATATGAAAAACCTACCAGTAATAAAAGTATTAATAGGTGAATATAAATCTGTACGCTTGTGTGATTGTACTGGCATATCTTGACGTATCTTATAGAGATAATCTAAATCTATTTCAGCTAGGCATACATCTGTTCCATCTCTACATTGAGCTATAACAGTTCCCCATGGGTCCACAACCTACAAAAGTGTTAATCTTTGGAGTAGTGAAACAGCTGTGTCACAGTGTATAACAGTAAAGTTTCCTTGGATTTTTTTCCTTCAATATTGGTTATTTTGATGGGTGGAGATCAGATGTGCTATAACTAGGTTTAATCTCAGTTATAGCACAGATTACTAGTGAAACTACTTAACTGTTACTCTATGTATAACATATGTTGTAAAATAGACAGTAGAATTTCATTCAATATTCATTGTATAATAGGGTTTAATCTCTAACATGCTACAACTAGATTTAATCTAAATTGTAGCACGGTTTACTATACAATATTATAGACAATGGGAGTGGCAGTTTTGTAGTGTATACATTTTAAACTAGACAATACTTTGATGAAAATGCTTTGAATTTTGGTAAATCTTTCAATTCACAAAATTATCAACATGAGTCCAAAATTGGGATTTTTTTTCTAGTAACTGGAGGGTGTGAAGTATATTTGTGGGAAAAACTACACACAATGTAGACCTCTTTAGAAGTAAAGGTTGTAAGTTTGTACAAATGACTAGGTTACTAAAGCACAGGTAGGCCTAATTCTTACCATAGAATGACCATAAGAGGTTCTTTTATTATTGTGTTTCCCTGTATGTGCTGCTGCTACCACATAACACTGGTTTTCAATAGCTCTACTTCGTAATAGTGGCTGAAATGAAAGGAATGGAGTATACGTCCTATGTTATTTTATATGTGAACATATCATGTTTGAATATTACAAAACAAAACCAAGGAACATGTTGTAGATACATTTTTCTCAAATGTACAGAATAGAAATTAAACATAATGAAATGAATGGAGATTATTGTCCTACTCTTATACACCTAATGGAGTTAATAAAGATGGGTAACGCCATGCAGTGTGCACTGAGGGAAATTTTCCGAGGACAGCAGCATTAGCTTAACTTTTTTCAATTTCCAACTTTTGAGGGATCTTTAATGTGCACAGCCTGTAGCCTGTGGCCTTCATTTGATGTCCCATTCTAACGACGAAACGCTATCAGCATGCCAGCACCTCCTAAAAAATACGAAAGTTTGTCTCAACTTTTGCCAGGATTGAACCCTAGACCATGTCATTCCCTCAGGCCTGCACCACTTCATCACTTACCTCCCAGTGAGCCAGTCCAGTAGTTTGTGTAAATGCTGAAGGATATGTTAGAATCTCTGCTCCTTGCTGACGCAGAGCAATAGCCAATTCGGGGAATCTCAAGTCATAACACTATATTATGTAAGGAAACTAATCGCCATGGGTGTAGTACATCAAACAAGATGTCCTTTCTGGAATATTATTTGGAAAGCCATGCAGTGTGGAATGAGGAACATTTTGCAGCAATCTCTAATGTGCAGTCTGTAGCACACTTGTCCCAACAAAATAACTTGTTACATTTTTCTAGGCTTTCTATCTTTTAATATTATTTTCATCAGTTACTTCCCTTGAACTTTTAAAATTGAATTTAAATTATCATCATCAGTTACCTGCCTTGAACTTTTAAAAATTCATTAGTGAAGTCATTGTTTTTTCCATGAACCTTCAGGACAGTTAGCAAGGGTGTAACTCACTGAGCCACCACGGCTCCCACATCATGTATTAAAGGATACTGTAGCTAAACCAACGTTACCAATAGGTGTTTGTATAGGTGGTATAATCTGAGAACCTGGTATAGTGAAGCTACTTTCTGTTAATTTAACAGACTTTATATCCAGATCAAACAGATGGGCTTTATTATATACAGCTGTTATAACACCTTCACTGTTAATCAATACATGGCTGTTATATACTCTGTTTTTATCTTTACTGAAATTAAACAGAGTGACTTAATAACATCTTGTTCTTTTTCTTTTAAAGGTCTTAGTTTGAGAATTTTAGAGAATGATTTGGGGCTGGAACATATGAAAATGATTTCAGGAGTAGGCCTACTCGAAATATATGAAATTCGCTTGAACCACTTTGTTTCATTTCTTTCAAAGGCCCCTCCAACCTGCAAGGTGCAAATATACTTTCCAACTGTGGAGTGATCTTTAACATACATAGCCTGTAGCACACTTGGCCTCGGTTTGTCTCATCCGAACGACTAGAAGCTCTTTCCATGTCAGTCCCTCAAAACTGCATCATTGACAAGGGGAACTTGAGTTGAAAAATCCAAATGATAATCTTGACCTTTGCTGGAATGAACCCTGGACCCTCAGGTTAGCTAGCATGCGTCTAACTCACTGAGCCACCACAGCTCTCTACTGACAGGGTTGAAGTATTATCTCAACCTATACTGGGATTGAACCCTGGACCCTCAGGTTAGCTAGCATGCATCTAACTCACTGAGCCACTGTGGCCCTTAAATTTCATTTAAAAAAAAAGGACAAACCTTGATTTGATATGAAATCCTGCAGACAACCAGACATTGTTGGACTGGGCCAATTGTTTATACTGTGTTAAAATAGGACCATCCAAACTTTCGGCCATTTCAACAGATGATTGTATTGTGTCTGCTATATAGTCAGATGCTTCTGGTAAAAATACCATCTAAAACGATTAAAACCTAGATACCAGAATCAGGACACGAGGATAATTAGGAGACATTTTATAGGCGTGACCTCACTGAACTACTTTACTATACCAGAAAATATCATGACCCTTTAAATCATTCGACTGATTTAGTCTGGTGTTGTAATTTAATGGATTCCACTTAGGTTCGGGTCTGTTATTTCTTTGATTTAAAATTTAATATTGAAAAGGATAAGCCAAAATGAAAATTGATGCCACCAATTTTCTATCAAAATTTAAGTTGAGTCCTGTTATGGAATCAACGTCACCATGGTTTTTAGTATTTAATACCAACCTTGGCACCAAGTGCAGCAGATTTTTCAATAAGACTTTTACAAGTTGACAAGTTCTCCTCTTTGTTGCCTGTAGCCGTAAACTGACACACACTTATTCTAGGATTTACTTTAACAGTAGCCATCTTGGAATAATGTAGCTTTTTTGTAGACAGAAGAGGCAGATGGTAGTTGGTTGTGACTATCTTATTGACTATACATGTAATGGTTGAGGTCCTGACCCCTGACCTCATTGGTCAGGTCAAACTATATGTAGATCCTTAAAGAAATATTAGCTCTAAAAAAGATAGAAGATAAAAAATTGTTATTCCAAAATTAGGTCATTAGTTATATGTTAAATCTAAGTTCTCAAGAATGGTCAATATGAGTATATATTCATCAGTGAACTTACCTGGTGTCATAAAGTAACAGAATCTCTGTAAAATCTGGAAAACTCATAAAACACATATTAAGTTGCATGAATAATAACTTATTATTTGATATATAGGAATATACAAGAATTCTATTGTATAGTTATGACACTGGGTAAGTCTAACTGATGAATAAAATAACTTATGTGAGATTTTAAATGATCATTCTATGATGCAGTGTTCCTTTAAATAATTTATGGCCAAAGCTTACTATTCCTTTAATTTACAATGATTAATACAAATAAAATTTTTTTTTAAGAAACAACACTAACTTTCCAACCACCTCACATGTGCTAAATACTCAATGTGCAATTATATTGAATTGTAGGCCACAATTGCCAGATGCTAAATTTTATAGCAATGTGGACTTTATTAAAGGAAATAATATTCAAAGATACCGTTTAAATATTACCGGTCAAAGACGATTAACATCTATAGTGTGATTGTACATAATGAATAAACCTTGTCACGTATAATACGCCTACATACATTGTTCACCACATCTGCTCTGTGCTAAAGGACTCCAACCAGTTGTTCCTAAGATCGTCGTGAAGTATATATAAATTCGTAACCCCAGCCACTTGTAAATAACGGTGTTAAAGTTATTAGCGTAGGTAAAAAAAAGTCCTACTATGAAAATACGACGTCATGTTGTTTGTTATACTGACGTTACGATGTCAAGATGTTTATTACTGACGTTACGACGTAAAGATGTTCGCTACTGACGTTACGACGTCAAGATGTTCGCTACTGACGTTACGATGTCAAGATGTTTACTACTGACGTTACGACGTCAAGATGTTCGCTACTGACGTTACGACGTCACGTGAAACTGTCTTATTTCAGATTTTGCCTCCAATAGGCCCGCCATAAAAAATCCGACCCAGTTTAAAGAGACTTTCTCAGTTCTGGTTGTTTTTTTTCGATCGCTTTTTGAGGTTTGGGTGTGAAATACGTACAACTGCAGTCAGCCCCTTGATGGGGGCTGCATAAGGTTCCTTATAGAAATCAACCTAATTGTTTGACCCAAATACACCACTGCCCCAATACGCATATATGAAAAAGGTAAGAAAATTTATTTTACATTACCTTTGGGAAGGGACACAACTCTTTACAATCTGACTACAATTAAAATTTTACTGAAATATGGGACAGAACTCGTGTTTGCAATCACGACTATATCAGATTTTCTGTCAATCGATCGATTGAACCCTTGTGTATAGCAAAACGGCTTTGTGATCGAGACTTATATATTGAAGAACAGTTCAGTGATCAAGACTATGTATACATGTATATAGTTTTATTATGGCTGATATATAAATATATATTTATTTATTGTATGAATGTATTTTTTGTCGCTGATTAAGACATTTTATTAGGATTTACAATATATAATTCTGGTCCATCCATAATATATCATAGGCCGAATTCGTAAAAAGGCCGGATAGCGTCCATGGACATTATGGGAATCGAACCCATTTAGAACTAATTTCAAGTCAGTTTTGATACCATTACAAGCGAAGTATCCATTAGACCACGCCGACCTACAATTAAATCACCTTTATATAGACATTTGTATCTTATCTAGGTGTTCAGATATATAACAGACCTTTTAACCCAATTTGGGTTTAATTTAGAAGTACGTGCGTGTACATTAAGATAAATAGATTTCAGATTAGGCCTCGGTTGTAGTATAGAGGTCTTTTTTATACGCCCACATGAAATGGGGGGCGTATATTGTCGTCACCCACATCCGTCCGTCCGTCCGTCCGTCCGTCCGTCCGTCCACAATTGCTCGTAAACACTCTACACGGTGTAATTCTTGACGGATTTAGATGAAACTTAATATGAGTGTTTATGATCATGCAAGGATGAACCCTATTGAAAATCAGCGAAATCGGAAAAAAATTAGTATGAGTTTGTGCCCTTGTTCTTGAATGGCTCGTAAACACTCTACAAAGTGCAATTCTTGACCGATTTTGATGAAACTTGGTGTGAGAGTATGTTATAACTCAAGGATAAACCCTATCGAAAATCAGCGAAATCGAAAAACATTTAGAATGAGTTATTGCCCTTGTTCTTGAAAACGCGTTCAATTTTAGCTTGTAAACACTCTTGAGAGAACAATTTTTAATGGATTTTAATGAAACTTGGCCTGAGTATTTGTTATCACCCAAGGATGAAGCCTATTGAAAACCAGTCAAATCGAAAAAAAATTAATATCAGTTATTGCCCTTGTTTTTGAAAACGCGTTCAATTTTTAGCTTGTAAACACTCTACAAAGCACAGTTATTGACCGATTTTGACGAAACTTGCTGAAATTGTTTAATATCACCCAAGAATGAACCCTTTTGAAAATAGCACATATCGAAATATATTTAATAGGAATTATTGCCCTTTTTCTATAAAATGTGTTGGATTTTTGCCTTGTAAACACTCTACAAGTCACAATTCTTGACCGATTTTGACATAACTTTGCATGAGTATTTCTAATCACTTAAGGATGAACCCTATTGAAATTCAGTTAAATCGAAAAATATTTAGTATCAGTTATTGCCCTTGTGTTTGAAAACGCGTTCAATTTTAGCTTTTAAGCACTCTAGAAAGAACAATTCTTAATGGATTTTGATAAAACTTGGCTTGAGTATTTGTTTTTACCCAAGGATGAACCTTATTGAAAATCAAATAAATCGAAATATATTTAGTGTCAGTTATTGCCCTTGTGTTTGAAAACGGGTTTAACTTTTTGGCTAATAAACACTCTAGAAGGTACAATTCATGACCAATGTTGACAAAACTCACTGAAATTGTTGGATATTGCAAGGGATGAGCCTAATTGAAAATTAAAAATATCAAAATATATCTAATATGAATTATTGCCCTTGTTCTTTTAAACGCGTTCGATTTTTGTCTCGTAAACACTCTACATGGCACAATTCTTGATGGATTTCGATGAAACTTGGTGTGAGAGTGTGTTATAACTCAAGGATGAACCCTATTGAAAATCAGCAAAATCGAAAAAAAATTTAGTATGAGTTACTGCCCTTGTTCTTGAAAACGCATTCAATTTTAGCTTGTAAACACTCTAGAAAGAACTATTCTTAATGGATTTTGATTAACTTTGGCTTGAGTATTTGTTTTTACCCATGGATGAACCCTATTATAAATCAAATAAATAGAAATATATTTAGTGTCAGTTATAGCCCTTGTTCTTGAAAACGCGTTCAATTTTAGCTTGTAAACACTCTAGAAAGAACAATTTTTAATGGATTTTGATGTAACTTGGCTGGAGTATTTGTTGTCTCCCAAGGATGAACCCTATTGAAAATCTAAAAATATTTAGTACAAGTTATTGACCTTGTTTTTGAAAACGCGTTCAATTTAACTCGTAAACACTCTAGAAAGAACAATTTTGAATGGATTTTGATGAAACTTGGCTTTAGTATTTGTTTTCTCACAAGGATAAACCCTATTGAAAATCAGATAAATCGAAAAATATTTAGTGTCAGTTATTGTGCCTGTTTTCAAAAACGCTTTCAACTTTTGGCTTGTGAACACTCTAAACATTCCTTTTTGACAAACTCGCTGAAATTGTTTAATATCAACCAAGGATGAGCCTTATTAAGAATTAAAAATATCAGAATATTATTAAGGGTGAACCCTATTGCAAATCATAAAAATACCGAAAAATATTTAATGAGTTGTTATTAGGTACAATTCTTGACAGTTTTTAATGAAACTAGAGACCCTAGAATAAAATAGGTTGGTAGGTTGAATAATTCATTCCACTTATTGTAACCTTACTGAAAAGTTTTTATTTGAAATAAATGCTGCCAGTGGGCGTATATTACCTTGCCTGGCAAGCTATCTTTTTTAAAATGGATCATATTGCAATTTAGGTATGGAGAGGTATTTGTGCCACAAGTCAATGACGTATATTTCAGTTTGGGTATGGCAGATCATTTGTGCCACAAGTTAATGCGATTTAGAAGTATATTGCAACTTGAGTATGGAGTTGTATTTGTGCCACAAGTCAATTCTATTTAGAAACATAATTCAGTTTGGATATGGCAGAGAATTTGTGCCACAAGTCAATGCTATTTAGAAACATATTTCAGCTTGGATATGGAAGAGTATTTGTGCCAAAGTCAATGCTATTTAGAAACATAATTCAGCTTGGATATGGCAGAGAATTTGTGCCACAAGTCAATGCTATTTAGAAACATATTTCAGCTTGGATATGGAAGAGTATTTGTGCCAAAGTCAATTCTATTGAGAAACGTATCTTTCAGCTTGGATATGGCAGAGCATTTGTGTCACAAGTCAATGCTGTTTTTAGAACCTATTGTTGAGCTTGTATATGGAAGATTATTTGTGTCACAAATCATCACAATGTATTTCCCTTATGTAGCCGACCAGTTGCAAAAATCTAATGTCAAAAAGCTGCTAATGCACATCAAATGTACATCATATGTCTAAAAGGAGTCTACTTTTTTTGAATAAGTCTTTATTTCAACTGTAATACACATTACATCATGGGTATCAATAAAAGACAAGAATTAAAATTTAAAAAAACCATTGAAATTATGAAATGCTCAATGAAATTTGTAAGGAAATATTAAATCTAGGTACAAAATTAAATTCTTTATGTAACAATAATATACTAAATCGTATCATTTAGAACAATTTAACACTATTTTGAGCTAACCAAGTGATATCACATAGAACATAGTGACACCATTTAGAGCTTACCAAGTGATAACATATAGACCTTAGATTATGGTGATATCATTTAGATCATGATGCTATTCAGATCATTGTGATAGCTTTAAGATCATGGTGATATCATTCATATCATGGTGATATAATGTAGATCATGGTGATATCATTTAGATCACGGTGATATTTAGATTATGGTGATATTTAGATTGGTGATATCATTTAGATCACAGTGATGTAATGTAGATAAGGGGGATATCATTTAGATCACGGTAATATCATTTAGATTATGGTGATATCACTTACATTGGTGATATCACTTAGATCAGGTGATATTATTTAGATCAGGGTGATATTATTTAGATCAGGGTGATATCATTTAGATTGGTGATATCATTTAGACCATAGTGATGTCATTTATATTGTAGTGATACCTTTTAGATTATGGTGATATCATTTAGATTGGTGATATCATTTAGACTATAGTGATGTCATTTAGATTATAGTGATACCTTTTAGGTTATGGTGATATCATTTAGATTATGGTGATATCATTTAGATTATGGTGATATCATTCATATCATGGTGAATTGGTGATATAATGTAGATCATGGTGATATCATTTAGATCATGGTAATATCATTTAGATTATGGTGATATCATTTAGATTGGTGATATCATTTAGATTATGATGATATCAATTAGATCATGGTGATATCATTTAGATCATGGTGATATCATTTTGTTTCAGTGATATCATGTAGATTATGGTGATATCATTTATATCATGGTGATATCATTTAGTTTATGGTGATATCGTGTAGATTATGGTGATATCATTTAGATCATGATGATATCATTTAGATCATGGTGATATCATTTAGATTATGGTGATATCATTTAGATCATGGTCATATCGTTTAGATCACAGTGATATCATTTAGATCATGGTCATATCATTAGTTTATGGTGATATCATTCAGATTATGGTGATACCATTTAGTTTATGGTGATATGATTTAGTGTATAGTGATATCATTTAGTTTATGATGATATCACATAAACAGAAGTGATATCCTTGAAGATAAATATAAAACTGAATGAAAGCATTCTTATGTTTCTACAAAGTCAATTTTTTAAGCAAAACTGAATTCAAAGCCTGTAATAGCTAGAAATTTTATGAAAATTCGTAATGACTAACTTAGTAACTACAACAAAATAGAAATAATTGCTTATCTTTAAAGATATACTTCGTCTTAGAATGAATATAAATTACAATTTTTTACTTAGCCAATAATATATTCATTAGTAGATATACCTGCTGTCATAAATAACATAACAGAATCCTTATATAATCTGATAAATCTAACAAACTTATTAAAAACACTAAATCAATTTATTAAGTACTAAGTTTTCCAGATTTTACAGAGATTCTGTTACTTTATGACACCAGGTAAGTTCACTGATGAATATATACTCATATTGACCATTTTTGTGAACTTAATTTTACGTCCATTCTAAGACACAGTATCCCTTTAATACATCATGGATTCATCATACCCACTATATGACTGATGGCCATAATCAAAGGATTGAAGAATGCCTCCACCTCCTGTACTAAGGACATCATTATAGTAATAATCTTCATTCTGAAACTCATAACCCTGATCATACAGAGCTTCTTCATGACCTTGACCTCTGTTTGATACTGGTACTGTTTGACCTCTAACAGCACCACCACGACCTTGGCCCCCACCTCGTGTGACCTTCCCGACCTGCTTGCTACGAACAGGTGTCAGTGTGGGACAATCTGACGTAAAATCATAATAATTCTCTTGGGTTGGTTGCTGCAGAAAACTATTTTGATGACTGAACGTGTCATCCACGTATGTCTCATTTGGTTCTGACATCATGGAATAATCATTCAGTACGTTCTTTTGAATTAGAAAAGCTGGCGGTCTTATACCACTTCCTCGACCTCTTTTTGACCTCTGGTCTTCTGCATTCCTGGTCTTCTTTGGCTCGAATTACCTCTGCTTTTAGGTTGGAAAACAGTTGGTTCGTTTTGGAAATACTGCTGGTTTCTTTGGTAACTGTCCTGCCTCACTTTTGGCTGTTGGTTTGTGAAAGTCTGCTGTTGGTTTGTAAAAGTTTGCTGCTGGTTTGTGAAAACTTGCTGTTGGTTTGGAAAGGCTTGCTGTTGGTTCGAGTAGGCTTGCGGTTGTCTCTGCAATCCTCCTCTTTGAGAGCCTCCCCGTTTAGCTTGGATGAAACCGGGTCGCTTCATCCCCCGATTATGTTGATCTCCTCTCGGCCTTTTTTGTGGACTTGGGGCAAAGTTGTTGGCTGGTGGCATCATCTTTCTCTTTTGGGGAGTGGTCTGGTTAGAGGATACTTTTTTTGGCTCCGAGTCTTTTTTCTGTTGAAGAGCAACATTGAGGATTCTTTGACTTGAAGCCATCTCAATCATCAGATCCTGTTGACAGGGAACTTGGTCTTGAGGAACCATATTATAACGACCACTTGAACCATTTTTCATCATGAGCAATTCGAAGATCTTTTTGGGATGATAGTTCTTGTGAAAAACGGCTACATCTTCGTGATATTTATAATGAATATATTTGTCCGAGATGAGTTTGGAATAGTTGATTATGTCCCTTGGGAAGTTAGCCTCCAACCGAACGTCTTTGAGATTGTTATTTAGAAAGTGATTATTAACCATGGACTTCAAGGCAAAAACTTGGTATTTGTCAGGTTTGGGTTTTGTAGTGTGAAGCTGTGTACTGCCTTTGTCTTCATCTTCTGGATCTTTGCCTTTGTGTTGTAGATCCTCCACATATAGTCCAGAAGCTTTCAATCTTTCCCCCTCAGCTTTGACTTCGTCTAATGTAATTACTCGTGGATTAGGATCGCAAGGTAACACCTGAAAAAAACCATTTTAGTAAGAAACACTTCCTCTTAGAATAGAAATAAAATTAAAAATCTCCATCATGGTCAATAAGAGTATATATTCATTAGTTGGACTTACCAGAAGTATGACAGTGGGGGTGTGGTGAAGATTTGAGGAAGTGTTACAAATTGTGGGTGTAGTTTGGACCTATAGTGTGACAAACTTGGGGTGTGGTTTGGACTGAAGGAAGTATAACAAATGGGGGTGTGGCTTGACCTCAAAGTATGACAAATGGGGGTGTGGCTTGAACTCAAAGTATGACAAATTGGGGTGTGGACTAAACTGACAACTGTCAATACTTACTTCAATAACTGGACACGTTTCATATAAATTAAACAGAATGTGGGCAGCTGCTAAACTTTTAGCTGCCGTTTTACTTGTAGCAGCCGTTCGTACTGTAGCTAGGTTTTCTCCTTTTATTAAAAGAACGCACCTAAAATAAAGCATTCTATCACAGTAAAACCTTTCTTTACAGGCCATCAATACAAAGCATTTGATAGCCTGTTTTCTAACCTGTCATAACCTAATTTAGGTTATATCAAGTTCTGGAATGGATTTGCGAATGAAATTTCTAAACTTAATACGGTATTCCAAAGTTACATATCAAACACTGAAACTGAAATTTTGTTTGGCAGTTTTGAAATATGTTTTAAACCCCTGCACCTTTGGAGGTACAGGAAGTCCCGATAAGATGTTTTTGAAAGAGCTAGGACCACAGGGAAGGTTTGACTGACTTTTAAACAAGTTGAACTAAACTAATCAGTTTACTTTAACTTGTTATTAATGTTAAGTATGCAGAAAAAAAAAATGATATAAACATTGCAAATATATTAAATCAGCAATATTTAAAAATGAGTTCTAGTTCTTTAAATATTTGCTGTACTTGTTGATAGAGCTCAATAACAATGGTACGAGAACGCTTCTGGCCTAGTTACCAGAATCAGGACGCTGGTAACACTAATGGCCAGAATTAAAATTTTTTATTTCTACAATTCTCTAGAAATGTTTACTTAAATTTGAGAATGTCATCACTTTCTGACAGGGGCGCAGCATACAGGGGGTGTGGGGGTGTTATAACACCCCCCCCCCCCCTCCACTTTTGCTGAACCTGGCGGTAAAACGCAAAATTTGTTTGTAAACAACAATAATGGATGGAGCCTTCGTTAAAATCAATTGGCTAACAGAGAAAGTGAAAACCATATGTCAGTTATGATGTTATCAGAAACTGTTCATCTACTTGAACAGTTATGAAATTTTGCTCTGAAGGGGTGCTCGTCTGTGAAATTTAGACATTACACCTCCCCAGTTGGATAATTCACGCTACGCCCCAGCTTTCTGGCTTTGAGCTCTATCAGCCAACAAATATTTGGACAACAACATTCATGCCTGAATAAAATTTATATAATATTCAAATTGTAAACTTGGGGGCTGTTTAGAACGATGCAATTAAGCATACTGCAAACAACCCCATATAGTTCTGCCAAGCCTGAAAGAACAAAAAAACATATTAAACTGTCTACTGAAAGAATTTTATAATCCAATAAACAGATAATGGAAGGTCTACACACAAACATCTTCACAATGTCAGGCTATTACAAACTTCATCTTATACATCTTCACGATGTCAAGTTATTACAAACTTAGTCTTATACCTTGACTGTTACTTCACTATGTCAAGCTATTACAAACTTAGTCTTATACCTTGACTGTTACTTCACAATGTCAAGCTATTACAAACTTAGTCTTATACCTTGACTGTTACTTCACTATGTCAAGCTATTACAAACTTAGTCTTATACCTTGACTGTTACTTCACAATGTCAAGCTATTACAAACTTAGTCTTATACCTTGACTGTTACTTCACAATGTCAAGCTATTACAAACTTAGTCTTATACCTTGACTGTTACTTCACAATGTCAAGCTATTACAAACTTAGTCTTATACCTTGACTGTTACTTCACAATGTCAAGTTATTACAAACTTAGTCTTATACCTTGACTGTTACTTCACAATGTCAAGTTATTACAAACTTAGTCTTATACCTTGACTGTTACTTCACAATGTCAAGCTATTACAAACTTAGTCTTATACCTTGACTGTTACTTCACAATGTCAAGCTATTACAAACTTCTAAAACCATGACTGCATTCACATTTCATGGAAGTTTGTAAATGCAGCAAGTTGGTTGGATAGTTCATAAGTAACTACAGCCAATCAGCGCACTTAACACGCAAAGAATTGTGACTCTGATTTGCTGGCATAGAAACCAATCAAATAGCTGCATTCTGTGATTTTTGAATTAATTTTAATTCAATACACGTGACTCGCTATTATTTGAACACAACAATGATTTTAAAATCCCGGGAGCCTTGTTTGATAATTTTTATAAATCAAATGAACATATGAAGAAATTAAAGAGGCTTGACGACAGTGTCATTCGAGATTCAACATGGCTGACTTATATGTCTAAATTGGCAAACCCAAGACCAATCACAAACATTTGGTTCCATCTGAAAAACTATTTGAAAGACATTTGAAATAAATTGGGTTAATGAAGATGGGCATAGCCATGCAGTGTGCAATGAAGGACATTTTGCCAGGACAGCAGCATTAGCCTACTCTTTTCTCAATTTCCAGCTGAGGGATCTTTAACATGCACAGCCTGTAGCACACAGGGCTTCTGTTTACTGTCGGAAAGTTCATCTCAACCTTTCCAGGGCTTGAAACCTAGACCCTCACTTGTTCTTGTGTATTGGACCTAATTCTGACCCATGTAAAATAAAGAGTCTATGTTTGTCTCTATGGACTGAATGTTAGACAGGACCATGTCCTTGTGTATTGGACCTAATTCTGACCCATGTAAAATAAAGAGTCTATGTTTGTCTCTATGGACTGAATGTTAGACAGGACCATGTTCTTGTGTATTGGACCTAATTCTGACCCATGTAAAATAAAGAGTCTATGTTTGTCTCTATGGACTGAATGTTAGACAGGACCATGTTCTAGTGTATTGGACCTAATTCTGACCCATGTAAAATAAAGAGTTTATGTTTGTCTCTATGGACTGAATGTTAGACAGGACCATGTTCTTGTGTATTGGACCTAATTCTGACCCATGTAAAATAAAGAGTCTATGTTTGTCTCTATGGACTGAATATTAGACAGGACCATGTACTTGTGTATTGGACCTAATTCTGTGAAAGAAAGAGTCTATTATTGTAATACACACAACTTACTACTGGTACTTACTCAAACACATTATTAGATAATCTCTCAAAATCCCACTCCATTAACAGACCATTGGTGTTACAGCTTAGAGACAAAATACCAAACGCCTGCGTCTTTCTATCAGTGCTCCTTTTGCCTTGCTCCTGTTAATTTCAAAACGATTTTATACATCATCACAAAAAGAAAGAAAGAAACAACTATATTTTACAAGGAAAACAACTTAGGTTTACAGTTAAGGATCCTTTCTACCAGCTGGTCTTTAGCCAAACCTCTTGGGATCGATCTTTCCTGGATTATCCTTACCCATTTTACAGATAGGTAAACTGGAATTGTGAGGGAAGATGACTTATTCAAGGTCATAGAACTTTCAGACTCTTGTCAAGATTAGAACTCACGTCCGACATTTTCAACGTATCCAAGCAAATGACATCATGAAGTAAATAACCAACTCTCTAACCGCTTTACTTACCACAATAACCAGGTCTTGAGCAGTAAGATTAGGACATATATCAGGAAAATTAGCCCAGCTTGTGCTTTTCAATTTCAGTATGTTGGACTGTGATCTGGTGTTTGCAGACACCACGCAATACTCTATGACGTCAGGTGCCTTTTTGTCTTCAGGAGTAAGTCGTCTGTTTTCGCGCAAGATTGATTCTGGGGTAGACATGTTAAATACCATTTCAGCATACTCGTACGCCGACCGTTTGGCAGCCAAATGAGTCTTGCCCTGGCCACTGCTGATTAATATATTACAAAGATACAACTCACAGATAATATGGTCAGTTTTTTTACCAGTCGTATTTCGAAACAACAGCGATGGACTCGTTTTCAATTCCTCTAATGCCAGAAAATCAAAATGAGCTAAAAATGGCTTATTTTCTGGCTTCGCTAGTTCGTCCATAAATGCGCGAAGTTGATCAACATCCAACTTTTCGCTGTGAAATTTCGTAAGAATACCAACATCTCCTGACACGATACTGGTTAATTCTTCTTCGGAAAGTCCTTGAGTTAAGCTGTGTGCATCCAGTCTCATCAAACGTTCAAAAGCCATTTCATAACAAGAAAGTTTTGTTAGTTTTTTGTTTATATTACGAGCAATTCCAACATGCACATCATCAAAGTATAAGGATCCTTCGAATATTAGCTTTTGATCTTCAGTGCCTTTAGCGGAACCTTCCACATACAAAAGTGGAGATTTTATGATGACGCCTGCCTGCTCTAATCGACTTATGACGTTTAACTCTAGCCCAAGTTGAGATGTCAGAATGTCTTTTAATTTATTGAATAACTGAACCGTGCTTTCTGCTTTCGGTTTCGTCACCGGGGTGGTTTCTTCCTCCTGTTTTATCACCTGATCACCCGTGTCTTTTAAACTCAAAATCTGATCGACTGTATACGTCGAAAGAATTCCGACGGCTTTAGAATAACACCCCGATTTGATTCGCTTCTTGTTCACATCAACATGCCGTGTAATAAACTGGTCTCCGAAGTAGAGTACACCTTCAAAAGTCTGTACATTTGTTTTCTTTTGCGTGGGTTCACATTCAAACCTATCTTTAAATCCATAGGTACCTCCATATAGGGTGTTACTAATCAACTGAAATAACCAAAAAGACATTTTTAGACAAAATTGACATTGATATTTCAAACAGTAAATAACTCAACTCATCTTTTTGGCATAAAAGAAAAACACCAGTAAAACGCCAAATTGGTTGATAAAAAAGGTCATGGTTGGAGCCATCGGTTAAATGGATTATGAGAGTGAAAACTATGTGTTGGTTATGATGTAATCGGTAAACTGTTTATCTACTTCAACTTAGTGACACTTATGAAATTTTTTACCTCTGAAGAGGTGTTTGTCGTTAAAATTGACATGTAACGCCCACCAACACACACCTGCTACGACCCTGCCCAAGTAGCTACCCAGAACAATTTACTTTACCATGATATCGTTTGTTTCTGTTGTGTTGTTTTTAACCACGTCCATGAACATTTGTAAATTGGATCTAAAAGAATTGGCGTTATCTACAAGATTAAACATTTTAATTTAGGAGATCTTTAACATGAGCAGAATATAATGGAATAATACATAAGTCTTAAATTTGTAAGGTGAAACAAAAGGCATTTTTAATATATCAGCATTATATATAAGATTTCATTGGGGGAAAACAATTGAAAAACATATTTATTCTATATGTAAATGGAAGGACGAGAAAAATGTGATCATAGACTACTGAAGTGTATCTGAAGAAGATATTTAGCTGAAACATTAGACAACAGGACAATAGTATATATTCTACTGAAGTGTTTCTGAAGAAGATATTTAGCTGAAATGTTAGACAACAGGACAATAGTATATATTCTACTGAAGTGTTTCTGAAGAAGATATTTAGCTGAAACGTTAGACAACAGGGCAATAATATATATTTTTAATTGTTTTCCCTTATAATGGAAATTTGTGATATAATTTAATTTTGAGTTTGAAGTGTTTCTGAAGAAGGTATTTAGCTGAAACATGAGACGACAGGACAATAGTATATATTTTATAATATTTAAACCTACTATTTGATCCTCCTCTACCAACCCTTTGACCTCCACCTCTTCCACCCCTTGTCATTCCAAAACTTCTGCCTCTTATCTGACCTCCTCTAACAGGATTACCTCCCCTTCCTCCTCGCATCTGATTTCCACCTCTTCCTTTATATCCACTCTGTAGAAAATTCCCACTTTGTCCTTGATATCCACCCCTGCCACTGTTGACGGACCCACCCCTACTTTGTCCTCTTCCTCTTCTGTTGCCCCTTGATCTCATGAAACCCCCTCTCGGGCCTTCAGGCATCGGTTCAAAGACTGAACTATATCCATAATCGATAGCATCCATGTTTTTAACCTCTTTCTGAAACTAAATGGTTAATCTTTAAATGGCATTTAGTAAAGGTGTTGGATAAAATTCTTATGGAATACAATTACTAACTTTATTTGAGTGACGTTTCAACAAGCGTTCATTGGCCTTTATCAAGCTAAATCATGTTAAGTTAACGCATTTTATAAGGGTTTAATGAAGGCTATGGATAAACAGCCTCCATGAAAGTTACACTATTGCTCTTATGGAAACTGCCAAGGATCGCCGATTGGGCTATGGATGGTTGAACAATGCTCAGGACTTCGTTCGTATTATGCAGAATTTCTTATCGCGATTGACTGTTGCCTGCACTCAATCAAATGTGATGCTGGTACTGGTACGTTAGTCTGACCAAATAACAGTAGGTGATTATACTGAACTGAAAATAAGGTTTTCAATCTTAAAAGGAATACAGATATATATCCCATCTCTCTTGTAAAAACAGCTAAGAGTTAAAAGGAGTGAGTGACAGGGGTTTCGGACCTCCGAGTAAGTTTAAGCTTGTTTAGACTATTCTAAGTTGGATCTATGCTTTTAACTGAAAATCAAACTTAAAAACAAACTGCAAACAAACCAAATTTATCACTAACAAAAATATAGTTTGGCTTCTAGACTCACAGGCAAGCGGACCGGTTTTATATTAGAGAACTCATAATAAAATGCTGCAAGATGAACTGGGACTAATTGAGACTGGATAATCACGATGTCATTCACTTCCACATGCTTATTTCGAAAAGATTTTTAAATTTTTTTTATTTTTTTGTTTAATGAAGAACAAAGCATTGCATATTTTTTTTAAGTTTTGGGAAATCGAGGATCACTTTCAGTTAAATAATATATTATATTTATTTAAAACCTTGCATGAGCACGATGAAAAACAACAATACGGCGTGTGTTTCCGAATTACCGGAAGCGGAAGTCGAACTACAAAGCACAAGAAAGTGGAAACGAGGCAGAACAAAATTATTGATTGACTAAAACACTTTCCATCATTCATCTATAGAGTATTTTACTTCTGTTTCATGTATTTTTTCTCCATGGTAAGTTTTGACAACACTTTGTCAAAGTGTCCGTGCCGACTTTAAAAGACTATTGCAATAACTACATGTTTCTCTTTTTCTCATCTTCTGACTTCTTCAAAACAAAGTTCGGCCGGCATTCGTGTCTGCAGTTTCTACACACACTTACACTGCCTACACTACAGAGTGTGAGTGTAGGCCTACAGTTACTGATCTCTGCTTCACTTGCTGCACTGCAACTACATGCATTGTAGGTAGGCAAGCTCGAGTGGCCTTTTTCATCGACTTTACCCTACTGCCCACCCACAATGATTACAGAATTCTATGAAGGTCTTGGTATGATTTGAATATCAATAAATACTGCTAGCTAACAAATCCTTGACTTTGGTTGATGTTGATAAAAATGTAAATTAGATAGACTTACCTAAAATTATTTTAGACTATGTAAATAAGCTCAAAGTTTCGTTTTGCACCAGTGTGTACAGGTACCTTTTAAAAAAAAGTAAGTCCATAAGTGTCATTGCAGATCAGATAAGACCTAATCAAGTACAGCAACAGGAAATAAAGATCATTCTAAACAATACCAAACACCCAGGTTATTGAACAGAGACAACTCAAAAAGAGTATATATTCATCAGTTAGACTTACCAGGCGTCCTGACTAAATTGATCTCTATCAGATATATCCATTCAACTAAGAAATTAATGAAAAACACTTTTAAGCTTTTTCTACACATTTAGGCAGAGTTTAAAACTTGTTATATTTTGGGTCATTAAGGAATGTTTGTATGGTAAGCTTAGACCTTTACTGCATCGAAATTTGAGGTCCTAAAAAGGCAGGCTATAGAAGCATTGACCTACTGTTTGGTTGATTGGAACCACCAAATCTCTGCTATGTTACCTACTTTTTGGATGGAACAACCAAATCTCTGCTATGTTAACTACTGTTGTGGATGGAACAACCAAATTGCTATGTTTTGTTTTTCATTGTAGCATCTCATCCGATCCAGTTAAATCTAAGGCTTGAATTATTCAACGTAACAGTTGCTTAAAGAGAACCACACACACAGATTACCTGAATTATTCTCCCTTAGATTCAATTGAATAAAGAATAAAAACCAAGGGTCAGCCCCTTGACCTTGCTATTGATAATTATATAGGGAACTAAAAATCCCAATCAACTTTTTCTTACCAATCAAGGTAAAAACTGAAATGTTTGATATGTCTTAACATAACGAGAAAGTTGGGATTCACTTATTTCAAAATTTTGTGGATAAAATTTTAGATATTTCAAAATTTTGTGGATGAAATTTGAGATTTTTGCGGATAAAAGTTCAGAAATTTGAGATTTTTGCAGAGAAAAGTTTAGAAATTTGAGATTTTGTGCATAACAATTTAAGATATTTCAGATTTTTGTAGATAAAATTTTAGATATTTCAGATTTTTGTGCATAAAATTTGAGATTTTGGTTCAATGATAATGTTTGATTATTTTTTATTTTTCCACGTCTAAAAAACTTTTGATTTAAGTATCCCATATAGCTAGAGATTGATCCAAATAATCTTCTCTGAATGTTAAAAGCATTTCAATCAATTCAGAATTTTTATTATTATCACTTTCTTTCAAGCAAAATAAGCTGATTTGTATGTGAATATATTTTGTCCTAAAACAAACAGTTATTTTTCAAAGAAAAAAAGTGATGCTTTCATATTTTACTGTTGAAATTACAATTGGTTAATTTCAAGTTGTTTTAACTTGTTTTAAGATAGTTGAATTGAATGGCAAATTGTTTCATTAACCTTCATATACTGAGACACTTGGTGGGTTTTCACAACATGTAACTTTAAATTTTAGTTTTCCTTTTAAGATAAGATACCAGAAATCCACAAAATGTATCTCAGAAACTCAGATCTATTTAGGTGGTACGAGAGAGTTGGACGTAAAACTCCATACATTTCAATTCATTTTTCAAAGATCCAATAACTGACATCAAATTTTCTCAAAAATCCAGTTAGATGGAGAAGAGTAGGATGTAAAACTCCATTCATTTCATTTCTCAAAGATTCAATGACTTGACATCTCTTTGTTTTAATTGTAGGCTACCCAAGACAAGTATGGCAGGATATGGTGCTTACACCAATCTTCAAGGCAAAACCAAGATGGTGGAAACAGATCAATATTATCAACAACCAGCTAAGAAAACAAAAGTAGAATTCATGGAAACGGGAACTTGGCAACAGCCAGATACAGGTGCTTACACTACTGACTATAGTTCTTATTACAGCATGTATACTGATCCTTCACAACAACAGCAACAGCAGCAACAGACTCAGCAGATACAGTCTCACCAACTACAACAGCAGCAACCTCAACCAACAGCTGTTACTTCATACAGTCAGGGTAGCTACGACCCAGCTCAGTATTCTTCGTATGCCTCCTACTCCAGCTATTACAGTCAACCAACCGAGACGACAGCAGCCCCACCCGCCACCTATGAGTGCCCTCTATATGACAAGACCGGTAGTAATTACTATGGTAACGGTCAACAAGCTAGCTACAGTACTGGTTATGGCAGTGTCGGTAGCGGTTACAGTCATACTAACCAATCCAGAGGGCAAGGTCAAGGTTACGGCTTTAATGGCAACAGCACTACTGGTAGTGGGTATCGAGGCAATAGAAGCTCTAATGATCGAGGCAGCTCGAACAGAGGGATCTCTCGTGGACGAGGGGGTATAGGGAATGGACGAGGGTCAGCTGGGGACTCTAGGACAGCACGGTCTACTACCGGCAGTGGACGGGGTATCAATAGAGGCTATACTGAGGATGAAATGGATTATTCTGATTCTATGGGAAGGTTCCCTGGCTTCAGTAGGAACCCGCGTGGAGGAGGTCTGTCTCGAGGAGGTGGTGGTGGTGGGGCGGCTCCGTCCAACAGTATGGGAAGAGGTGGTGCTAGTAGAGGGAGAGGTCGAGGTCGAGGACCTTCTAATAATGGTAATTGGTTTGTTTTCCTTTTCAGAGTTTTCAATGGCACCATTCCTGCAAATGAAGGATCTGTAAGAAACAATTGTATTCCTCAGACTTTCCCAGTTTCAGAGGAAATCTAGTTTTAATTTAAAGCTTATTTTAAATAAGGTTCAGAGTTCAAAGTTCATAACATCATGTTATTAAATGATGGTTTGTTTATAAGTGATCATATGAACATCCTTAAAGCTTGACTGGTGATGTTTGGTATTCTGTTTAATCACTGTTTGAGTATTGACAGGATCATCTCAAAATTTTTTTGACACTAGGCATCCTTACCCGCCCTTTAAGAGTGGGTGGAGTTATAAAGATTTCAAGATTATCCTGTCAATAGTTAAACAGTTTTTAAACAGAAGACCTTTTATCTCTTTCATTCAATTAGAGCATGACTTATCCAATGGTCTTCTATGTCCTATGTTTTATTTGGATAACAAAACTTCTGGTATTGCACGAAGTTGTCCATGCACAACTTTTATACTACTGTATTGTAAATTATTGTATTAGTAAACATTTATGGGAGAGGCAGAACAAAGCATTAGCAGTTTGTTTTGGTTTTAGCTCGATTAAGTTTCGGTTTGGTTTGTGATATTCCAAATTTGTTAAGCTCAAGCTACAAAAGACCACTATTGCTTTGTTGTGTTTTATCCCAAATGTGCACAAATATTTTGTTAGACTATGCAGACAGATTAGATATTCTGAAATGGTTTGTTAATAGGTTTTCTATGAAATCTTATGGATATTTGGGACATTGATAGCATCAATATTCACCATTCAAATTTCACTCAAATGTCTGTGGTTCCTGCAATTCTTTTAATACTAAGTGTTTGATGCCACAAATCGCAAAAATGATGGAATCATTAGAGAGTGGTGAAGAATTTTAAATTTTAGTGGAATTGCAGGAACCACAGACATCTGACTGAAAATTGGGATACACATAATTTTTTTAGAAACCTCTTTACAGTCTCTACAGATGGTATATCTGGTTTCAAACTTTCTAAAAGCCAGGATCTGGGTTACATTGAGATTTCAGAGCCTTTTATACATTCACTTATACAGTGGCATGGTTTCTTTATGCTTTAGTGATCTTGTATAGAAGATAGGCTTAGAGTTCCAGTGAACCATGAAACTGCCTTTGGAAATCTTGATGCCAGTTGCACCAGCTGTAAAACTGTTGAATCAGGAATTTGTCTTGCTTCCAAAAATTGTACTCATATTAGGTACCGAAACTCTGAAGCTGGGATGCGAGTCTGGAATATGAATGAATATAGATTTTTGTATCACATAATTTTATAGTTTCCAATATGATTATAATTTATTCCATTCCTGAAAGGAATGCTACATCTTAAAATAAACATGTAATTTTAGTTCTCAAGAATGGTCAATATGAGTATATATTCATCAGTGAACTTACCTGGTGTTATAAAGTAACAGAATCTCTTTGTAATCCAATAGATCCAAAAACTTAGTAATTATACATAAAAATGTAAAAGCGAACACTTAATAAATTGATAAAGCGTTTACTAAGTTTTCCAGATTTTAAGAGATTCTGTTACTTTATGACACTGGGTAAATTCACTGATAAATATATACTCTTATTGACTATTCTTGAGAACTTATATTTTATGGTACCTAGCTTGCTCACCTAAAGTAAACAAATTATTTCATGTCCTTCAGGCGTAGAAGGAGATGTGAAATGGGAGACGTTACCTGGAAGTCAATCTCGACCTAAAGACAAGAAACCAGCAGCAGCAGCTAAAGCACCCACTGTTGATGTCAGTAAACTTCCATTGTCAGAGAAGATACGAAGGTTGAGTTTATTTTTACGCAATGAGAAGCGAGATGTGAATGAGATTATGGTAAGCAGGCTCCTGGGTGAAATGTTTTCTGGGGTTTTATTTACGAAAATTTAACTTCAAATGATTTTAGTGTTATAGTCATCTGGGGCCTTATTCTTGAAAACTTAACTTAAGATGAAAATTTTTTTACCACAAGTTAATAAAATTTAAAAAAAAAGACCTTAGCAGAGGCTCTGAGATGCAATTTTATTGACTTGTTATATTTTTGGCTTTTATGACTTAGTAAGTGATTCTGAAATTTAATAAGTCTTTCCATTAATTTTTTCAGCTGTTCGAGAACTCCATCATGTCCTGTAAATTGGGAATAAAGCCAGATTTCTTGATTGATGAAATGATTCAAGGAAAAAATGGATCCTTTTTCACTGGACGTTTGATTTTTGACGGGGTATTTCTAGCGCGCCATATTGCTAGCAACAAGAAAGTTATCAAGTTGACCTGCTATAAAAGAGCTGTAGAAATGTTCAGAACCATGTCTGTTGCTGAAATCATGGGCCAAAAGGATATAACCCCAGAAGAGCTGAAACAGAAACTGGATAATCTGAATTCCACGGTTGCTAAGGTCGAGAAGGAAACCATCAAAGACTTGCCAACTGTTGAAGTTCTGACTAAATTGCAGGAAATTCTCAAGAATCCAAAATACACTCCCTCGAATGCTGTGAGTAATTTGGAGCAGGCGGCTGCTGTAGCAAAATGTCGTATCCGCTGTCGATACGATGTGGAACAAGGTCAATCTACTACTGGAAGAATCTATTTCCAAGGTAGCTACTATATCGACAATGTGGTTCAAGGTCTGGGATTCTCTGTCTCGAAGAAAACTGCCAAAGCCAACTGTTACAATATGGTGGTACAACGTCTTATGACTTGCAAAGCAGAAGACATTTTGAACGGTTTGGATCCATCCATTGGAGAAAAAGCTTTAGCAGAATTGAATGCCAGTATGAAGATTGTTCCCAAGAGTGCTAAGAATCTGGATTTGCGGGAAAAGTTTGTCCGATTGAAGGAACTTCTAGCTGTTTCTGACATGACTCCGGACGTCATTACGGCCATGGATTTGATGTTAGCAGACGTCAAACTCACTCCAGTCTGCTTGTATCGTCAAGGACCAAAACAAGATAACCCAGATCAAAAACCGGTGCTCTTCTGTAATCTGTACCTAGCTGGACGTCTGATGGCTATTGGTGAAGCTTCCAATAGAACTGAGGCCCAGATAGATTCATACACCAATTCTAAAGACATCATCTTGACTACAGAGCCAGAGATCATATTGACTCAACATTATAAACTTCAACCTCAAGATCAAGCTGCCCCAGATGTAATTGATTTTAGAGTCAAAGGAAATTGCGTACTGAGAAACAACTGCACCAACTTTCATCGACTACAGAGAACCAAATTAAAGGTGTCTGATACACCAGTGAAAGATATTGTGTTGTACGAACACGCCAGCTGGTCGTCTGATCGTAAAGTTCAAGGATTCTGTATTCTACAACACTCTTGTTTCCTCAATAACATGCTTCTGGAATGGGAATTTAGTGATGATAATAATTCGACACAGTTCAGGTCAGTTGATAGTCTTTTAAGCTTATCAACTTTTTAAGAGTAAATCATATTTTGTATTTTGTTGTCACCAATTTCCAGTCATAAGACCATCGACAATTGCTTAGAAACACATTAGGAGCTGCAGTGGCTCAGTGAGCTAGACACTTGCTAGCTAACCTGAAGATCCAGGGTCCAATCGCAGCAATGGTTGAGTTGAGATTTCTTGTTTTTCTTGTTAATGATGCAGGTTGGAGGGACTGACTTGGAAAAAGCATCTAGTTGTTCAGATAGGACATTCTGTGTTGATCCCTTTTAAAATAGAAAATATCTTTTAAATCATTCAACTGACGTAATTTAATGGACTCCAATAAGGTTCGGGCCTGTTATTACTTATTTCTTTGATGTAAAAACAACTGGATAGTTTAGGTGATAAATTTTGCACTTTATTTTTGTCTTTTTAGATGTGATATGAAGATACAGAAGGAGAATATAGGTACCCAGCCAGCTAAATCTGTTAGTAAAATTGGTTCACGTAATCTAGCTGCTGCTGATATATTGTTTAAACTGTATGAAACGCAACCGGTTATTCAGGTAATTAATATAAAATGATTAATTGGTTCTTAGATTAGTAATGTCATTATGTGCCGTTGTTCCCGCTATTGTACTTAGGTATTAATAAATTCTATAACCACCCACTATAAAGAGTTCCATTCTCAGGCCAGAACAGGCAGAGATAAAATCTCAAATTTACCGTTCTCATCAACAATATAACAAGCGTGCCCAAGAACGGTTCCAAAATTATAATTTAATCAATTAACTCCTCTCTTTAAAGTGGACCAGAATTGGAACTATTCTTAGAACTGTTTACATTACGGATAAATTTTGTAAACGTAAACCTGGTTTATCCTTTTCTTGGTGCTAAGATTAGTCTTCCTCTCCATTTGAACAACTAAAACTTATTAAAGAGATTATAAAGAGGTTTATAAATTTGGTATGTGTATCAGGAACACTGATAGCATCAATTTGTAAGATGAAAAAATAAGAGAACCTATCTTTAAGTTGATATGTGGACAATTCATTGGAAACAAGTTAGCCTTATTTGACCTGAACAATAAGAGAACCCATCTTTAAATATATATTTCCATTCTAATAAATACAATTTTTTTATTCTAGATCACCACATACACCAAGATGGAGGAATCGACAAAATGTATCACGTTTGATGAAGTTCTGGATGCCGCCATTGAGCTTCATAAAACTGCTGAAAAGGCTGGTGAAGAGGTTGAGATGGCGCCACCTGTTGAGGAAACAAAACCAATGGAAGCAGACGTCAAAATGGAAGATGTAAAAATGGAACACGATGTCAAAATTGAACAAGATATTAAATCTGAAAAAATTAAAACTGAACAAGTTAAAACGGAAGAAGTTAATGTTGCAGAAGTGAAAACTGAATCTAAAGATGGCGATGTAGAAATGAAGGAAGAAAGCCAAGACAAACCCCAGCCTAATCAAAGACGCAGGCGGCCATTTAAATATCTGACCAAATTTATCTTACAAGATGTCAAACGAAGAGTTGAGGAGTTCACAAAGGTCAAATCATTGGAAGATATGCTATTTGGGCCATCATATCCTTCTCAAATTGGTCGCCAAATTGCAGGAATTTTAAGAAATTCGACTGTTCCTTTAAGATACATGACGAGACCAATCCGAGGCAGCATGTACACAATCGTAACTCAAAGTATGACGCCCAATGAAATGGCTACGTTTCTGAAAGAAAGCGGTGGATCTTCTGGGAGATTTAAATTGGTGGATAAATCAGAATTACCCGTTCACAAGGACATCGTCCCCGAATTAAACAGCGGAGAGATCCAAATTTCTAAAAACTCCCGCCCAAATCAGGATCAGTTCTTCGATGATGTCTCAATCGAATCAAATAGCGAATTTCATACGGCCATGTCTTCACAGCTTGAGGACAATACAGCTTACCAATCTACGTACGATACAACCCTAACTTCTAACAGCTCTGCCAACTCCTCTCTTGTCACCCCTAAGAAGGAAGATCTAAGTCTTCCAGGTACGCCCATGCAAGGGAACACAAGCACACCTAAACAAAGCATGACTAGCACCCCGGTTCAAAAGAAAACCCCAGCATCCAAGAAGAAACTGTAGTAAAACAGTCAGTGGTTTAATATGCTTACTAACAATTTACTTGTTTTATTTAGGACTATTGTTTTTATGTTCAATTTTATTGATGTTATCTAAGTTTCTGAGATGAATGTAAATAATGAGTCATTGACTCAGTCAAATTTTAATATGATTATTATTTGATATATAGGTGTTCAATATATACCTACGGAGAATAACAAACTGGGCAAAAATCAATATATTTTTTTAATTAGTGTGTTTCACTGGAAGTGTTTAATGTGCATGGATTATTAACAGATGTTAACAATAGAAACCTTGTGTATATTTGAAAGATAAGAGCTGGACTTCTAAAACCGATTAATAATGAATGCTAGGTTGGGACTCTTTGAAGCATCTGAATCTTGAACTATAGCGTTGTTCTAACTCCATAGAAATAACAGACCCGAACCTAATCAGAGTCCATTAAAATACAATACCAGACTAAATCAGTCGAATGATGTAAAAGGTCATGATATTTTCCAGTATAGAAAAGTAGTTCAGTGAGGTCATGCCTATAAAATGCATCCTAATTATCTTTTCCTGATTCTGGTAACTAGGTCAGACATGTTCTTGTATATGCTATGAATGTTCCCATTCTTCCATGATAGCACCAAGTTTGACCTATATTTAAAGTTAAGAGATTGACAGTGACGTGACATGACATTAACAGGTATACTCCTTCACCTCATCCATTATAGAAGAATCTGGAAGTTTTGGAGAATAGTAAAAAGTGATCAAGGTAAAGAAATTAAGTAGAAAGATTCTTTTGGGTTACTCCGTTTTAATAATTAAGGAACAAGATGTTTGTGTTCACCCTGATCCCTTTTCAGATTCTCTAATTATAGTTGTCATTCATGGTACATTTTGACATCGTTTTTTCTAATAAATAATTTATGTGTAATGACTAGTTTTTTGTTTTATACATCTACATAAAAGTGAGCGTATATTCAGCCGTCACTCCAATTGTTGTGGACACAAGAACTGCTTTCCTTATTCATTTTGATGAATCTTGGTGCGAGTATTTTTCACTCAATGATAATCTCTATTGAAAATCAGACCATTTGAAAATTGTTTACTATGAGTTATTGCCCTTGTTTTTGGATTCTTTATGGACATGATAGAAAGCTTGTTTCTGGATGGAATTTTCATGAAACTTGGTGAGTCTTTGTAATCACTCGAGGATACACCTTATTGAAAATCAGATCAATCGAAAATATTAACTCTGAGTTATTGCCCTTGTTCTTGTAATCTTTGTGGACATGATATAGAGCTGGTTTGTTGATGGGGTGAGTCTTCATTATAATCCAATGATAAACCCTATCAAATATAAGACAGATTTCCCTAATAACCCATATACAATATCTCCTGGTACAGAATAAAACCAGTGCTGTGGATTATGGTAAGAATATTTTATAGACAATACAAGTTGATGGTTAGTTTACAAGATAGTAGGTGATATATTATACATTATGATTTTAAACAATATCCATATTTACACATACTGGGATTCCTTGGGCTTGTTTTGATTGTAGATGAACCACATGTCAAACATGGTGTCTAGAATGCAATATAGAAAGCTGATCTCACCTTTCAGAATTGAAATCTGACATCAGTCCTGAAAGTCTGTCCTTAATGTCATCCGTCTTTAATGTCATCTGTCCTTAATGTCATCTGTCTTGAATGTCATATGTCCTGAATATGTCATCTGTCCTGAATATGTCATCATCTGTCCTGAATATGTCATCATCTGTCCTGAATATGTCATCTGTCCTGATGACTGTCAAAAGTCACTTCTAGTCACTGTAAAGTCATCTATCCTAATGTCAACATGGTCCTGTATGTACCTGCCAATATGTCACTGTAAGTTCTCATCTCAATGTAACAAGTCTGTTAAATATTGTCTATCCAATAACTCACGTTTTATCGTCACAATGTCAAGACAAAACAAATAATTCAAAACCTTGACAATGTGAAGATTGTTGTCAATTAAATTCTCAAGATATACAAATGAAAATTGCTGATATGATAATTTCTAAATATACAAATTTTATATTATGTACATGTTCAATTTGAGAATAAATGAATTTGATGGAATGGACAAAAAGTTTCAACATATTTTTCACCATGATTAAATTACATCAAGTTATATCTAAAATTTAATTTTAAATACAGTAAATTAAATAAAGAAATATATTGAAAATATTAAATTAAAAAAAGACCGAATTTCTCATAGTCGAGCAAAGATATTTTTCTAAATTATGTATGTGTATCAGGGACACTGATAGCATCAATTTACACCATTCTTATTTTGGTTCCTGCAATTCCACTAAAACTAAGCTTTTGTGGGATTTAAGCAGATTTTGTGATTAGTTATGTCATCAAATATTAGGTTTTCTTGGTATTGCAGGAACCACAGAAATTTAGATGAAAATTGGAATTATCAGTATCAGTTACTAGGATACACATAATATATCTGGAGCCATTATTTACAGTATTTTTGATTATCATAGCCTTACCTGAATTTGTTTCTATGAGAATGAACATAAAATCCCAAAGTCTTAAACTTTGTCAATAAGAGTATATATTCTTCAGTTAGACTTACCAGGTGTCATGACTAAAGAATATAATCTCTATATAACATGATATATCTATTAAACTTTGTCAATAAGAGTATATATTCATCAGTTAGACTTACCTGGTGCCATAACTAAACAATATAATCTCTATATAACATGATATATCTATTAAACTTAGTCAATAAGAGTATATATTCTTCAGTTAGACTTACCAGGTGTCATAACTAAACAATATAATCTCTATATAACATGATATATCTATTAAACTTAGTCAATAAGAGTATATATTCTTCAGTTAGACTTACCTGGTGTCATAACTAAAGAATATAATCTCTATATAACATGATATATCTATTAAACTTAGTCAATAAGAGATTATATTCTTCAGTTAGACTTACCAGGTGTCATAACTAAAGAATATAATCTCTATATAACATGATATATCTATATAACACATACATGTATATCCACTAAACTAAGTAATTATTGAAAATTGTTAGTAATTTTAATGGATTGTCCTAGAATTATAAAGGGATTCTGTCATATAGTTTTGACAACTGATGAAAAGATTTATTTTGGCAAAATTAAAAAATGTTGGTCTCATTATTAGTTCAAATATACCTTTAAAGGTCTCAATTTATCCACATAATTTCATTTATCAAGTACCTTGTGTATTTATCTAATAATTAGTATCTTGTATTATATATGTGCCCCGCACTTCTAGATATCATTCACATCTTATACCTTGCTGCCCTATTAAAATAAATCACATCGTAAAGAATAAAAATAATCATTAAAAAGGAGACATATAAAATACTGTACATTAGTCTAAAACTCGATGTCCAAATGGTGCCTTTGATTAACAGCTGGAACATGAAAAACTATCAAGGTTTTGGCCAATTTGGGATATATCTATAATGCCATTGATTATACTCATAGAGGTTTGAACATCCAGTGAAATATCACATTTATATGGACAGTTTTTGCAGCTATATGCAAGAAGGAAGATAATGGTCAAATATTAAATCTAAAATAAACCAATCATGCCAATATTTCAAATAATATCAATTTAAACCATTACACAGGTGAGTATTTTTGTGGAAATGGTTTATATTCAATTTTCAACTAATTATGCCAAAATATCAAAATACTAAAACCTTATCACTATACCATTGTAAAAATTTTGAGGGATAGGTTTAGTTTCAATTTCCAACCAAACATGCCAATATTTTAGAATACTGCAACTGTCAACCACTCTACTAGTGTTAATTTTGGCAGGATAAGTCTTATATCTAACATAATTCCACTATACAATTTAAGATGCACCAATCTGCTGCCAAGCTTCACCCCCTTACGATAAACTGGACTCAAAGATTCTAAAGGCCCTTCATCTTTTCTTCCATCAGAGGCACTTTTTCTTCATCATCATCGATCCACAAACGTAACTCTTTCTTTGTTCTGAAATGAAATGAAATAAATGGGAGTTTAATGCCAAGCAGTGTGCAATGAGGGAAATTTTACCAGGACAGAAGCATATTCCTAAAAGTAAAATGAAATGAATGGAGTTTTATGTTCTACTCTTCTCCACCTTATGGGCTACTGAAGACAGGCAACACCATGCAGTGTGTAATGAGGGAAATTTTTCCAGAACAGCAGCAAAAACCTACTCTTTCTGTGATTTCCAACTTTAGAATGCACGAAAGCAGAAAGAAATTATATTTTACATGGATAACCACTAAATTCACAGTTATGGATCCTTTCTACCAGCTGGTCCTTGATCAAACCTCTTGGCATTGATTTTACAAGGATAACAACTTGAGTTCACAAGTCCTCTGTGACAAAGATCCTTTCTACCAGCTGGTTCTTGGCTCTTGACTCTAAGCATTGATCTTTCCCAGATTATCTGTACCCATTTACAGCTGGGTTTAAATTATAAATTCATAATAAGTCAATGAGCTTTCACAGACTGACATAGAATAGAACACTTGACCATTATTTTTTTGAGTAACCAAGCAAATGACATCTTGTTCAGACACTCTGAGTGTACAAATTTATTATATAGGACTTGAACTTGAATTAAATGACATCATAAGACGGCACATTATAAAATAGAACTACAGCCCTCCTTAAATTGACTTTGTATAAACTTTCACTCACTTTCCATATTGAGATCGTTTTTCATTCAGTCTTAAATCAGCGCCATCTGGATTGTCCATCATTTCAACCAATTGCATTTCATTATTTGAATCAATTGGACCAATAGAAATGTCGCGGACAGCTCGGAACTGACCACAATTATTTAAATGTTCATTCTCCAGACGGAAAAAGTTCCAGACAAATCTCCTGAAAAATGGATGAAGGAATGAAATAATAAGGGCCATAACTCATGTAATATATTTCTGATCTTTTCGGACAGTGACATTAGCCTACTCTTTTTGCCATTTTCCAACTCTTGAGGGATCTTTAAGGTACACAGACTGTAGCACACAGGGCCTTGGTCTATTGTCCCATCCGAACGACTAGACACTTTTTCCATGTCAGTTCCTCAGACCTGCATCGCTGACTCATAAATCCAAAAGTTCATCTCAACTGAACCCTGGACCTTCAGCTTAACGAGCAAGCATGTTACTGAGCCACCTCAAGGGCATGTAACAAGGAAAATACAAAAAACATCACCTTACCTGAAGACTTCAAATGAAGCCAATAATGTTGTTAATATTTCATTATGAAATAATAAACCCTCGCCTACAGACACAGTTAATGTCCAGGCAATTCTCAATATTAAATCTTCTACTATCGCAAAATAATAGTAGGCCTAAAATTTAGAAATGGAATATCATAATAAAAAAAATCATGCCTAAAATACAGAAATGGATTACCATTAAAAACTGTTGAAATGGATTATCATAAAAAATAATAGTATGCCTAAAATATAGTCATGGATTCACATACAAATAACGTCATACATCAATAAGAATAACTATAAATAAATGGTAACAAACCAAACGTAAAACTCCATTCAATTCATTTTCATTTTTAAATTAAATTGCCATCAAATATTTGAAGGACTATTTCTAGACTCTCACCTTAAATGCGTAAACGATTTCTTCTCTCAGGTATTTATTTTCCCCGGCATTTTTATCAAATAAACCCCAATCCATTTTAATATCCCAGGTATAGGTGTAGCAGGAACTGATGAGAGCACACACAATCCATAGATAGAAAAACACACTGGTCTGACGCATACTGTCACCATATATCTCTGAAAACAAAGGAAATAAAATTATGGGAATGAAATGAAGTACCGGTAGAAAGACATGAAATATAAAAAATGAAAGGAAAAGTAGGGATATAGATTGCAGTAGAAATTTTTTAATAAATGAAGATAGAAATGAAATGAAAAGAAATGAAGTAAAGCAAGGAAAGGAAAGGGAGAAAAAAGGAAAGGAAATGAAATAGAAAGAAATGAAATGAAATAGAAAGAAATGAAATGAAATAGAAAGAAATGAAATGAAATAGAAAGAAATGAAATGAAATAGAATGAAAAAGAAAGAAATGAAATAGAAATAAATGAAATGAAATAGAAAGTAAATGAAATGGAAATGAAATGAAAGAAATGAAATGAAATAGAATAAAAGAAAGAAATGAAATGAAATAGAAAGAAATGCTTATACATGTATCTCTTTAACAAAGTCTACTTTTATTTTCCCTCACCTTTATGTACTTTATATAATGTAGAAAACAAGATAACGAAGAAAGTGGTAGAATATTTGCCAGCATTGACTATATGTGGAAATACCAATTTAGTGTCACGGTAACGTCGCAGGCATTGAGCAAACCGGAACCATGCAGGAAGACAACCTACGACAGCTCGGATGCCATAGATATTCTTTGTACACACACTCGGTTCTGAAAAAACATAAATACAAAAACTGGTTGGGAGAAGTTTAGATAAGGCGTTATCTTTTAAACAAACTGCTTCAATACATATCACATTCGAAACTTAAACGTCAATCTTAGATCATAGATGTAATAGACCTGAACATAATTGGAGTCCATTATTAGACTAAATCAGTTTAATGATGTACAGGGTCATGATATTTTTAAGTAAAGAAATAGTATTTTGGAAAGGTCAGGCCTTTAAAATTTGTTTATATTTTCCTTCCTAAAAGTGATAGAGTTAGTTTCGAAAATAACTTGCCAGCATCTGATATAGCCAAAGTGGAAAGATATCTTAAAAGACTTACGTTGTTCCCCTATCCAGTCCACTTCAAATGCAAAATAACACACCAGATATTCAAAATCTAGCAGAACTGTGACTAAACTATTTAACTGATCGGCCAGCCAGAAATCAGCGAATCCTACGTGATGGAAAGGTGCCGTACAAATACGAAACTGAAATCACAAAAATTCACATCCTGAATAAAGCATACATCGGAAATAAAATGGAGTTTTACTCTTCTGCACATAATGGGACCATGAAGACAGACAATCAATGTCATGCAGGGTGCAGTTAATGGAATTTTATTAGGACAGTGGTATAAGCCTACTCGATTTGCGATTTCCAACTTTGTCAAGGGATCTTTAACATGTATAGCCTGTAGCACACAGGGCCTTGGTTTATTGTCCCTTCTGAATGACTGGATGCTTTTTCCATGCCTGCATCCTACATCACTGAATGGAAATTTCTAAAAGATCTAAGAGTTCATCACGACCTTTACCAGGAGCAAGCATCTAACTCACTGAGCCACCGTGGTTCCCAAAGCATACATCCAGATATTGTGTATCATTAATGCTTGTAATGCCATGCAGTGTGCAACAAAGGAAACTTTTTTGAAAACCACAGCATAATTCTACTTTGACATCAAATTGCCGAGGGGGGTAAAATTCCCAATTTCAAACTCACCAGAATTCTAAGCAGCCACATTCGAGCACGATAATGTAGAACTTTAAAGGGGTTGATGAGGTAGAGAAGCAGAAAGACAGCCATTGTTAATGGATGAGCCATAGCAGGTATGCTCATATAGTCACTGAACAAATAACCCAGGACACTACAGGCCCAAAGTACTGCTAAAAACGAGGCTAACTGAAAAAACACATGGAAAGGCAATTAAGCACAAAGTAGTCCAATAGAAAGAACTGACTTTCTAAAGCTAACCGAAATTAGAGCCCATGACAATATTTTCTTACCATGGCTTTGAGGAAGTATGACAAATGGGGGTCATGGTTTGGACATGATGGGAAAGAACTAACTTAGATTTCTCACAAGCCAACGGAAATTAGATACCAATGACCACCGTATGCTTAACGTAACCAGGAAGTACTAGAGTTGGCACAGATGGATCGTTGATTTGGCCATATATGCCAGTCATGACCCATTGTAAGGCTAAAATGACCAATTAAAAATAGGCTCCGTTGGGCATCAAGTAAAGGTCGGTGAAGTTTAAAAAAAAACAAAAACAAAAATTAATTACCCAACAATCACGTTCAACAAACACTATTGTTTTTTCACAATTAATTTAGTTAATTAAGGGATAACCAGTAAGAGGTGGTTAATTAACCATGAATTTATTGACGTTATTCAAGGGGGACAACCTACCTCTAATAATTGAGCGTGTGATAAATGATGTCGAGGGTCGATTTCGAATATCAAAACATGATTGACACCCGATGATCTCCACCCATATGTATTAACGCCCAATAAAAACAGGTCAAATATCAATAGGAACATCCCCCTGTACATTCGTAATGCTGGTTCCCATGTATCTGTATGGTCAGTGAAAATTGCTGAAATTAAAAAAAATGACCTGAGAAAAATACTCTTCTACGTCTACAACCATGCAGGGTACATGATGGAGATTGTGCCTTGACAGCGACGTTAACCTACTCTTTTTCATTTCCAACTGTGGAGGGATCTTTAACATACACAGCCTGTAGCACACGGGGCCTTGGTTTATTGTCCCATCCGAATGACTAGACACTTTTTCCATGTCAGCCCCACCACCTGCATCACTGACTGAGGGGGAAACAGGGTTGAGAAATCCGAAAGATGGACACAAATAGTGAATTCCAGCATATTGCTTATTAGGTAGTTCTCACAGAACCTACTGTATCACTTATCAAATTCCAAAAAGGTTTCTTACCAGAAATTATAACAACAACAATTAAAATCCCAAACATTCCTAAATATAATCCCACACGAAAATTCGTCCACGGATGTTGCTGAAAAAATAAAACAAAATTAATTGCAATTAAAGAAATGACTTTGGTTTGAGTTAATGACTGTGCAACGAGGTGAATTTGTCAGGGCAGTAATAGCAATGCCCTACAGTGTGGAATACGGTAAATTTTGTCAAGAAAGTGATGGCAATGCCATACAGTGTGGAATACGGTAAATTTTGTCAAGAAAGTGATGGCAATGCCATACAGTGTGAAATCAGGTAAATATCGAAAGATCAAGAAAATTAGTCTATAAGATAATATATATGTATATGATTTTTGAATCCGAAAAAATTCCTGGAAGTTGTTTTTGGAATTGAGAAGGAATAAAAGGATTACCTGATCTCCTAAAGGAGGAACTCTCAGCCTCTTCATAGCTTTCTGTCTGTTACCACCTTCTAGTTCTGATGTTACACTTTGCTACAAGAATACAAAATACAGCTTAAATATTACACAGAATGAGCCTAGTTGTGAGGGTGGGGTTCATTGGGACTGGGCCCCAGCTATTTAAAAATGAACCCAACCAATTGTCCTCAATCAAAACCAAAAATCAAAAGCAGAAATTGATCAATTTACAACAACAAAAAGATGATTGAGATTTTTCTCGAAATCGTCAGAAATATGTTCTCTTGGCTTCAAGTTCGAACATTTGCTAGGGGAGGGGAAGAACAACGACAATACATAAAGATCCTAGAACCAATTTAGTTCTGGCGACAGGGCTGCACAGAATGAAGAATTTTAATCCTTACTCACTTCTGTATCTTTAATAAGATGGTCGACCTCCTTGTTGGTGAAAAATGGCGCTGATTCCACATGGGTCTGTCTCCATTCCATCCCATGGTTTGTCTGCATCAACTGAGATATATCAACAAAGATATAACAACAAATAATTAGCAAAAACAGGGTACAATACCAGACCAGGGCTAGTAATTTTGCTTCCCCCCTCCCTCAGACTTTTTTAAACAATGTTTTGTTGATTACCACACAATGGTACTATCCAAGAAATATTGTTGGGAGCTCAGGGTATATGACGTCCCATCTAAATTACACTCAGGGTTCAAAGGGTTAAAAATGAACATATTTTCTTACCTTGTCTCTTTTTTTCAAGATTTTTCGGAAACCGGTAAAATTTAAAGTTTGATAATTTTGTAATAAAATTAAACTAAGGTAGAATTCACTGAAGGCTAATTTTAAATCGTGAAGTTTTCGTGTGTGGGCCACGCCCTGCGCTTCCTTTTCTTTAAATAGTCCATACACATTTGTTCTTCGTTTCCGTAGCGACTTATGATGATGGTGACTTTTGCTATCGTGTTCCATATATACATTGAGTTCGGCTTTGAGGTTGGCATATTTACGATTGGCTTCTGATAATTTTTCTGAAATGAAATGGAATAAAAAATTGGAATTTGAATAGTGCGGTAAATTTAGAAAATGGAAACCAGGAACGAGAACTTGGGGAAGCTCTCAAGTTGAAAGAGATGTCAGTATAGCCTGGGCAAAGTCTAACTTTTCCAGTTTTATTTAAGATAATTCAGCCTCAAAATTGTATTGTTTGTCTAAGAATGTCTTTGTTTTGATAGAGATAACAATTTAAGCAAGTTTACATTGAAAAGAAACACAATTCTCTCCTAGAAATTTCAAATGCAAAAAAAAGCAGTAACATACCAAGGCTAATATTCCAATTCTCAATTTAAAAAAAAAAAAAAAAAAATCTTATGACTGGCTAAGACAATAAATTTATAGATATACTTGAAGGCTCAACAGAATTGCCATGATATTCATATTCCATAATATATTTATAATCTAAAAAAATCTTTACCTAAAAAAAATGTGTTGATTTTGCTTAATTCAGCGTCACAGAACTGAAAAAACTTTTCATCAAAACGATTAAAAAATCTTTGAATTGTGCTGTTATCAGTCACTGAAAAAATAAACAATTTTACTTTTTACTCAATTACATGGTAGTGGAATAGCTTATCCAAAACTATCGCGCCGTTCTTACGTCATAGAAATAACAGACCAGAACTTAATTGAAGTCCATAAGATTACAATGCCAGACTTAATGAGTCGAATGATGTAAAGGATCATGATAATTTCCTGTATATAAAAGTAGTTCCGTGAGGTCACATCTTTAAAATGTCTGTAGGTAGGCGGATTGTCGTCTGCTTGGACAGTGGAATAGCTCAGTCAGTAGTGAGTTGGATTGTCGTCTGCTTGGACAGTGGAATAGCTCAGTCAGTAGTGAGTTGGATTGTCGTCTGCTATGAAAGTGGTATAGCTCAGTCAGTAGTGAGTTGTATCGTCGTCTGCTTGGACAGTGGAATAGCTCAGTCAGTAGTGAGTTGGATTGTCGTCTGCTTGGACAGTGGAATAGCTCAGTCAGTAGTGAGTTGGATTGTCGTCTGCTAGGACAGTGGAATAGCTCAGTCAGTAGTGAGTTGGATTGTCGTCTGCTTGGACAGTGGAATAGCTCAGTCAGTAGTGAGTTGGATTGTCGTCTGCTAGGACAGTGGAATAGCTCAGTCAGTAGTGAGTTGGATTGTCGTCTGCTAGGACAGTGGAATAGCTCAGTCAGTAGTGAGTTGGATTGTCGTCTGCTAGGACAGTGGAATAGCTCAGTCAGTAGTGAGTTGGATTGTCGTCTGCTAGGACAGTGGAATAGCTCAGTCAGTAGTGAGTTGTATTGTCGTCTGCTAGGACAGTGGAATAGCTCAGTCAGTAGTGAGTTGGATTGTCGTCTGCTAGGACAGTGGAATAGCTCAGTCAGTAGTGAGTTGGATTGTCGTCTGCTAGGACAGTGGAATAGCTCAGTCAGTAGTGAGTTGGATTGTCGTCTGCTAGGACAGTGGAATAGCTCAGTCTGTAGTGAGTTGGATTGTCTTCTGCTAGGACAGTGGAATAGCTCAGTCAGTAGTGAGTTGGATTGTCGTCTGCTTGGACAGTGGAATAGCTCAGTCAGTAGTTTCTTGGATTGTCGTCTGCTAGGACAGTAGAATAGCTCAGACAGTAGTGAGTTGGATTGTCGTCTGCTAGGACAATGAATACTTCAAAGAAAAAAGATGAGGCATACCTTCTGATGATGGAGCTTGTTCTTGTGCTTCATATAACATAGTCTTCATCACCTGTAATAACACAGAAAACTCATCATAAAATAGAGGACTGGCTGTAGCCTATTCTGTTAGAGTGTTGGAATTCTTCATGACATCACATGCTTGTTTATATAAACCAAATAAGTTACTGACCATAACAAATATGAAGGAATAATTTTTTATCAGAAGGAAACTTGGATTTTGATTCTGTAAAATATTTTTTGCTAAAATTAAGCTTTGTAACATTTGTCCCTGAATGCTGAAATTTTTTTTACAAATTTTGTTCACAAAAAAATGGGTCTTAGGAGTTATTTTGACTTTAAAAATTGTTGTAGAAGAATTTCCAAATTCCTAATAACTTTAACACAAACATTTACCAGCCATTTATAAGATGAAATATTAGACACCTTTAGTCTGAAACTATCTCTTTAACCTTTCTACAAATAACTCAATATCTCCTATTGATATTTAAATGTTTAAATACAACACTCAGTGGTTTGATATATATATATATTATAGTGTATTGTATACATACTTGACATACGCTCAGTACATCCTTTACAAAACTTCTGTTTAAAGGGACAGTATGAATTACTTTCATTATCAAAAATTATAAGTTATAAGAAAAAAAAATTCATTCAACCTTTCCAGATAACCTGGACCATCAGGTTAAAGCAGTCTAATACTACCACCACACTTTGCGGGTTGAAGTATATATAATATATAGGATTGAACCCTGGACCTTCAGGTTAGCGAGCAAGATCTAACTCACTGAGCCACCACAGCTCTCTACTGACAGGGTTGAAGTATTATCTCAACCTATACTAGGATTGAACCCTGGACCTTCAGGTTATGAGCAAGCATCTAACTCACTGAGCCACCACAGCTCTCTACTGACAGGGTTGAAGTATTATCTCAACCTATACTAGGATTGAACCTGGACCTTCAGGTTAGCAAGCGTCTAACTCACTGAGCCACCACAGCTCTCTACTGACAGGGTTGAAGTATTATCTCAACCTATACTAGGATTGAACCCTGGACCTTCAGGTTAATGAGCAAGTATCTAACTCACTGAGCCACCACAGCTCTCTACTGACAGGGTTGAAGTATTATCTCAACCTATACTAGGATTGAACCCTGGACCTTTCAGGTTATGAGCAAGCGTCTAACTCACTGAGCCACCACAGCTCTCTACTGACAGGGTTGAAGTATTATCTCAACCTATACTAGGATTGAACCACCGTGGCTCCCTGAACTTAATAAGCAATATGTTCCAGATACACAAGAAAACATCTTTAAGTGAATGTTAGTTTAAGCCAGCTGATTTCTGTCTCAGTATTAGCTTATCTTAGTTAACCTTTTACAGTAAATTACACAAATAACAACACTTCTTGTCAATAGATAACCATTTATTGGTCTGTTTTCTTGATAGAATAAGTGCGCACTTAATTATCGCTTTTGATTGTATGGGAAAGATTAAAATTAATAAGTGCACACTTAATTTAATATATTTAAGGATAATATTAGAATGGACATAAAATATAAGTTCTCAAGAATGGTCAATATGAGTATATATTCATCAGTGAACTTACCTGGTGTCATAAAGAAACAGAATCTCTGTAAAATCTGGAAAAACGCTTTATTTATTAAATGTTTTTTAATAATCAATTGCATTTTTATGGATAATTACTAAAATAAGGATTCTGTTATGTTATTTATGACAGCAGGTATATCTACTGATAAATATATACTCTAATTGACCAAGTTTAAAATTTTATGTTCATACTAAGATTATGTAGAAGTCAAATATGTGAAGTTTACAATTCAATAAATCTGTCTGCTATTCATTCGTACACTAAAAAGTCATGAGTGAAAGCTCTGTAACCACTAAACATATTTCATTACGAGGTTACCGTACATATTTAAAAAAAAATATATAAAATTTACAATTAGCAAACAAGGTTAGGTAATAAAACCCAAGATAAATATGTTTATCATATCTTAATTTTTTTAGGCTTTTTACTTTGACATTAAACAAATTAGCTAGCATGAAGAGGATTAGATATGAGAAATCTATGCATATATGGATGTTGTGATTCATTTGTTTTTCCATCTGTCATTTGTGATCTGATAATTTTTTTATGAATCTGCCGTTCTGTGTCATTAAATATTTAACCAATTAATGAATGTTCGTTGGTAAACATTGAATAGTACTGTTCATCCACTAAGTTAACCTGATGGGCTAATAAAGTCGGCCAAAGCCATGCAGTATGCAAAGAGGGAAATTTTGAAAGGACAGAATGCAGTATAAGCCTTCTCTTTTTGCAATTTCCAACTGTCGAGGGATCTTAGAAAAACTCAGCCTGCTATGCATTTGTCTCTACACAAGATAACTTTCAAATTAGCTATCAGTGGCTTGAATAAAGGCAGATATTTCAGACTATCATTTGCGATTTCCAACTGTCGAGGGATCATAGAAAAACACGGCCTGTGCTATAGGCTATGCATTTGTCTCTACCCAAGATAACTTTGGCTTGAATAAAGGCAGATGTTTCAGACTAACATTTGCGATTTCCAACTGTCGAGGGATCATAGAAAAACACGGCCTGTGCTATAGGCTATGCATTTGTCTCTACACAAGATAACTTTCAAAATAGCTATCAGTGGCTTGAATAAAGGCAGTTGTTTCAGACTATCATCTGTGTAACCTTCAAAAGCCTAGATTTACTTTAAGTCAGACAAAAGAAATGTGACAAAAGTCATATCTGCATATTTTAACTGACATATAAATCTCACTTATCCAGACAAATCCTTGACTTATCTGACTTAACTCTCAGTCTAGCTGCCTAATCCTAGCTTAATCTTTCTTAACCTTTCAATATAACATCAATATTATCAACTATGTGGACTCTCTAAAAGTGATACAGAATACCCATTTAAACACTGCAACTGGGGTTGAAAGAGTTATTAAACAGAAAAGTTAAGCAGCAACTTTGCTAAAGATCAATTTCATAAGAAATGAAGGAATATTTTTAATCGTAAATGACCTTTTATCTAATGTCAAGTTCATCTGAAATGAACGACTATTTTTTTCATCGCAAATAACCTTTATTTAAGGTCAAGGTCATAAGAAGTGAACCAATATGTTTAAGTGTAAATGACCTTATCTAAGGTCAAGGTCATAATTATCGAAGGTCAAGGTCATAAGAAAAGAACTATATTTCTAATCATAAATGACATTTTATCTAATGTGTGATAATTAAAAACAGTTTGATATGTCCTGTTGATATTTGACTGTAGTTACATAAATATTTTCTCTATAAATTTATCTTTCAAATCATAACAAATGTCGCAACTGATGTCTGGACATTTCAAGGTCAAAAAATTTCAAAAATATCAATTTACATTTTGAATGTTATAACATCGAAATTAAACTAGATATTTCAAATATTTGACAACTATCACAATTCAATATTATGTTATGTCACCACTGACATGATGTCATGTCATTTCAAGGTCACACATTTCAAAATTTATGTTTTATTTCAAATACTTACGAATTTCAAAACATTCAAAAATTAATAAGATTAGTCAAGTTATCTGTATTGACTATTGTAAAGAGCTACAGGTAGCTATGTATGTAATTAAGAGAGTCCACATAACTGATATTTATCACTATCACGAAAAATAAGAGGTATTATTCTAATAAGATAAAGTGCAATCAAGCCCAAATAACACATGGTTTGATTCTATGCAGTTGGGCATTCTCATCAGAACTAGCCCAACCGATCGACCACTCAAGATATTTAAAGTAATCTTTATTCACTATTGTTACTGGATATGTTCTTACATATATTAACATCCTTCTAGATACTTCACTTTAATTTATTCTATCTTCTACTTGAACCTTGATCAACTCTAGTTTATTGTTTCATATGGCCTTTTAAATCTCAACTTTATTTGTGTAAGCTACCCATATTTTCGCGTTTCTACGGCTTTTACAAGATGTCTCTCAAACTATGTACAGAATATCCAATTCTAGCAATTTTGTTGGGTTTCTACTGGTTCACTTTCCAACAGTATTTTGATAATGCCCTTTAAAAACAAAATCAGTTTGATCAAGTATTGCAATACATGGTTGTAAATGATATTTTAGAAATGTTTTCTTCTATGATTTACTATTTTTTATAATGAAAATTTACATACTGCTCCCTTTAAACTCTTTCAGTTTGATCAAGTAGATACATGGATGTAAATAGCATATTTTAGAATATTTTCAGGTATAATTAACAATTTTTTTATAACGAAAATTTGACATACTGCCCCTTTAAACAAACAAAGATTACATATATAGCAATTCTTATTGTTAAGTAGACTTGATCAATGAAATATCACATGTGGTATAAGACAGAAGATATTGACCATCAAGTCTGTTTCAAGTAGAAAATCAATCTAAGTATATAACATAAGTCTACAATCCAACCTTAATCAAAAGCCTATTCATACAATGTTGTCAAAGTCAACAGAGATTAAAGGAAAAGGTTTCTAGGTCTTTGGCAGAGTTTGACAGAACTCAAAATGAAATGCACGGAGTTTTACGTCCTACTCTTCTGCACATAATGGACTAATGAAGATGCCATGAATATTCATCAACACAATCTACTTGTGTCTCCATCAGTTGAAATAATGAAAGTCAAATTAAATGGAATTTTACATACTCTTCTGCAATGCTAGATAAGGAAATTTTGCCAGGACAGCTGCATAAGCCTACTCTTTAGGCAATTTCCAACTGTCGAGGGATCTTTAACGTATACAGCCTGTAGCACACGGGGCATCGTTTTATTGTCCCATCCGATTGACTAGACACTTTTCCATGTCAGTCTCTCAGACCTGCAAGAGGAAACGGGCTGAAAAGTTCATCTCGACCTTTGCCGGGATTGAACCCTGGACTTTCAGGTTAGCGAGCAAGCACGTAACTCACAGATCAAGAGACAAGCAAGGATGAAATCCCCTGGGAAAAATTGATAATTATTCAGATGATGTTTGTTTTAATTAAGCTAATTGACAATGACAGGTTTCATTAATGATTTATTTATTATTAAACAGGTTTCCATGACAACTAGTTACACTGTTGTTATTAACAACATTGCTGAATATTCATCAGTTATTGTTATTGGTGATATACTGGAATATTGGTATCGCGCTCCTGGCTCGGTCTTCTCTGAACTAGGATATCCTAGCGTTAGCTCTTTTCAGGAATGAGTGACCAGATCAGGAAATTTTCTTTGTTGCTATTGGTCCATGGTCAACATTCATTGCTACAATGTAAAATCAGCCAAAACTGACCCCTATAAACATATGTGCAAAAGACATAGAAGAAGTCTTTATGGATTGCAACTATTGTTTATTAATACTGCTACGTTTCAATAAGTATTCTCTTATCCTTATCAAACAGATCAAACTACATAATGAATCTTATTATACCTTGACTGCATTTAATAGTTGGTACATATAACACAGTACAAGTCTTTATGGATTACAACTATTGTTTATTAATACTACTACGTTTCAATAAGTATTCTCTTATCATTATCAAGCAGATCAAACTACACAATGAATCTTCTTATACCTTGACTGCATTTAATAGTTGATACATATAACACAGAAGAAGTCTTTATGGATTACAACTATTGTTTATTAATACTGCTACGTTTCAATAAGTATTCTCTTATCATTCTCAACCTACATAATGAATCTTATTATACCTTGACTGCATTTAATAGTTGGTACATATAACACAGAAGAAGTCTTTATGGATTACAACTATTGTTTATTAATACTGCTACGTTTCAATAAGTATTCTCTTATCATTCTCAACCTACATAATGAATCTTATTATACCTTGACTGCATTTAATAGTTGGTACATATGACACAGAAGAAGTATTTGTGGATGACAACTATTGTTTATTAATAGGTATATTATAGGTGAAACCATGATGAAAAGAGTTGAAAGATTTAAGGCCTTTGTTTAAAAATGTGTCAGCCAAATTTTCCTTGTTGCACACTACAGGTTGTCAATAAGTCTGATCAGAAGAAAGAACTCCAAATCTGGAAATGAACAATTTTTGTATTTCAAATGTGGCAAACTAATTAGTTTCTGATTCAGCAAATATGGTTTAAAACTTCTTCAAACTTTTCTGTAGAAAAAGAGGTAAAGATTTTCAATGTAGTTATTAAGTTACTGTTTACTATGTGGTTGTGTAAATTGATCCTTTACAGTCTAAAGTCTATTGGAAGATGGTATTTAATATAAATGATCACTGTTTACTGTTATATTACCCACTTTCTTGTGAGTTAAAGGGGCTATCCCAGATAAATTTAATTTAGAAAATGTTTAATTTTAGCATACCGGGTAATTCTTCTAAGAGAATGGACATGGACCTTAAAAGAAAAATTAATTGAAGTTGTAGCATAAGGGATAAGAAATCATTGACTTTTTGGTCAAATGACCGTCCTGAGCTTGAACAGTATTCGGCAGTTAGTCATGTTTTTGGTAATAAAAAGACAGAAATTTTAGTCTTTCAAGTACCGACAACACCACCTACTACCACATTTTTCTATTGTTGATATATCCATTGTATTGAGGGCACTGAAAGCATTGGGCAATTCCATGTTGACTCAGTCTACCCAGCTGTAAATGGGTATTGACCTGCGAAGAGAGGCATGGAACTAAATTCCGAACTATATAATTAGAGAAAGATTCATGCCAAAAGGTTTAGTCAAGGACCAGCTGGTAGAAAGGATCCTTAACTGTGAACCTAAGTTGTTATCCTTGTAAAATATAGTTGTTTCTTTCTTTTTTCTTTATCATTAGCTTTTGACCAAGGATCAGCTGGTAGAAAGGATCCCTGTCACAGCATACTTGTGAACCAAAGTTGTTATCCTTGTAAAATATAGTTGTTTCTTTCTTTTTTCTTTATTATTGCCAAGAGGTTTGGCCCAACTTGATGAGAAGAATATGGTCTTTTCAAAATACAAACAACCTGGTATGATATTCAACACCCCTGAACATTTCCTGTGCCTGAGGCAACAAGATCACACAACACAAGACTTAACATGTCATACTGGATACAAAAGACTAGGGATAACATTTCTTTTTGAACTATAATGTTTGTTTAACTTCATTCTTGGATGTTCAAGACAAAACTGACAAGGGATAAAAAAGGGTCTAATCTATAAAGTTTGTTAAATCCTACTAAAAATTAAATTAATTGTGAAAACACATAATAAATTGATTAATATTTTCAATAATGACTTAGTTTTGTAAGTTTTGTAAGTTTACTAGATTTTACAGGGATTCTGTTATATTATGACACCAGGTAAGTTCAGATAAATATATAGCCTACTCATATTGACCATTCTTGAGAACTTATATTTTATGTCCATTCCAAGATACAGTATCTCTTTAAAGCTCAATTTAATTTTGTTGTTGATCACAACTTGCAAGCCAAGAATTAAGCAACCAAAGTGAGATCTTGCAACTGCACTCTGCCAATCTTAATATTATAAATTTCGAAACAATACTTTGGCAATTTTCCTAAACTTATGATAAAGCTCAACTGAAAAAAAAAACTTGCAGAAAAAGTGTTTTTTTTTTTCAATTTGGGAAGTAAAACCCAAATGTTATAGGCGTATCATAAGCTCACTGATCCAAAAAAAATTCTCAAAAGATTTTTAAATTAAATAGCCTTTTAGGTCAGGTTAAACTAGATCTATATCATATCCTACACATGATAAAATAATTTTTTTAAAAACCTATAGGCCTAGATCTACATCTTTCCTTTTTCTCAAAGCGTGACAGGAAGGCCTATACTTTGCAAGATTGACAATGGGGATAGAGGATAGAAATCTAGCATGACAGAGAAATCGCCATAATGCTCAAACAACAAGTGAAGAGTGAGTGACAGTAGTGGAAAATTCGAAAGAACATTACCTCGTACTGAATATACTGTTTCCGCCATTCTGGAGTTATATGAGCGCCAAGATGCTCGGCGAACTTCATTTTGAAGACTTGATCAATTCAACTTTCAGTCTTAATGCCCACATTTAACTTGCTACTGTAACAATTGCGCTTATCTCGGTTTGTAAATAGAGAAATTTTCCACGATTGTTATGGTCGGAAGTACGGTGAGGAAATGAAGAGCAGAATAGAGTTATCTTTTCTTAATATAGTTTCAGACCACAAATAATTTCTCCATACCAGGAAACGGACCACAACTTTTTCTATGATGTCGAAAAATCCGAGACCTTCATGAAGTTCTACGTCATAGAAATAAAAGACCCAAACCTAATTAGGGGTCCATGAAATAACAACACCAGACTATAACTAAATCAGTCGAATGATGTAAAGGTCATTATAATCTCCGGAATAGAAAAGTAGTTTGGCAAGGTCATGATTTAAAAAGACACCCGATGGGTACCGGCAGAATTAATCCGCTAGGTGTCTCTGTGGAAATGTTTGACTTCCGGTCTGAAGTACAAGTTATGGCGAAATTCGAGACCGCTGAATCGAGGTACTGCCACAAAACACTTTGTGAACTGAAGGCTTTACTTCGTGAGAGGCGTCTTAAAGTATGTGACAAGAAAAATACGTTGATGGAACGGTAAGTAGTATTCATAAGGCGTAAAATTAGCCTACATTCAACAGCTACAGTACAAAACAGCGTGACGACTCAACACAGTACACACATCTACAGGTCAGTACAATACAGCGTGACGACTGACGTGCTTGTCATGGCCTTGTTTATCCTCGTGCCCTGATTCTGGTAACTAAGCCAGGCGCGTTCCTGGTATGATGTTGTAACTAAACATTAATTTGCCTAGATTAGGCCTAGTTCTAGGCGTGGTTATAGGACAATAAAAGATTATTCTTGAGCGAAATGACAGACTGCAACAAATTCAAGCTTTTCAATGTTAAAATCGATGAATGCTCCTTCAACGTAAAAAAATTAAATAACTGTTACTCAGTTAAAATAGATAAACAGTTTACTGATAACATCATAACTGATACATAGTTTTCTTTCTCTCTTTTAACCAATCAATTTTATCGACGAATGCTTCAGATAATAAACTTGAATAACATAAGTTAATCTTTATGCAAAAACTGCACAGTAGTATTTCAACAATATATTTTTAATAAAGTATTTACATTATACAGATAACAATTTTATATTTACAAATACAATATTTACAAAAGCAGAAATTTACTTTTTACATTTATACATTTTTGAAAATAGCGATACTAAAAAAAATAAATTTGCTAAATCTTCAGTAATATTAGTTGGCAAATGGTATATTTTATTTGCCAAGTTCTCTTTTACACCAAGGTGAACAATAAAATTTACAAAAATGGAACGCAAAGTTGGCGTATAATGTGATGACGCGCATTGAGGTATAATATATGCAAATTAGAAAAATAAAATGCAATAAGCACGGATATATGCAAATTAAATGCAAATATGATTTAAAATTGTGTCATTATTTAAAATAGAAAGATGACATAATTATATAAGATTATGATTTTGTCTGAAACTTTCCGATTGTAGCCATCCGACATCTGATCAGATATTCAACAAACGTTGTGTGAGAATCGGAAAGTTTCGGATTTAACTCGACGCGCCAGTTAAACTTCCCTGTATTTTAAAGGCATAACACGCAAAAAACCAACTCCGGTAAAATAGAAATCCTTGGTATAAATCCGCCAATGACTTAGCTGAGGTTCTGTCGATCATGTACCCAGGACCATAGCCAGTGGGATGGAGAACAATCTTTCTTGCCCTCCCCTATAAAATTTATAAGTCATGTTTATTCAGAGAATGTCGTTTGTTCTAAATACCCCCCCCCCCCCACACGCCACCCCCTTTAGATTTGCAGGCTGGTTACGGGCCTGCATGGACTCAAGTTTAAAAATCGAATACGGCATTCCATACAACACAATGTGCGATGGTGGAATACCTACACAGTAGGGAAATAAAAGAACCGAATTGTGTGCCCGTGTATTTTCTACTGCATCAATTCACACGTCAGTCAGGTCTTTATAGATACACCTCACGGAGGCCATATAAGGAATTCTTTTTGATTGCGTCTTTTGATGATGTAATCACTTTCATACAGTTTTCACAACACAGTATAATAATTAGCCTTTATCATCCAGTGTCACTTTGTGACAAGAAAAGTCAGGGTGTCAGAGACTATTTGCTAATTCTTTCGAATACACACAGAAGTATTAACTAGAGATTCGACACATTTTTCTCATCTAATCTTCAATGTGATAACAAGAACTATGTTCCTCCAGGAATTTCAACCGAATTTTCCAAAAACAACCAACCATGTAGGCCTACATTCCCAAGAGTTACCTCCCATGCTGGTATGCAGTGAAAGGGAAGTAACTCATTAGTTAATCAATAAGGGAAGTAACTCAATGTATGGTTCCAAGGGAAGTTACTATAAAAGAAAATTGATTCAAGCGGGGGTTTAACAGTGGGTGTTCCAAAAAGAAAACAATTACCCATACTAAAGGTGAATAACAATATGATTCAAAAGCTAAACCCCTCGCCACCCCCCCCCCCCCAAAAAAATTAACTCGAAAGCACTGGACATGAATCACAAGTTCCATCAACATCGAGAAGAAATATCAGCTTTCATACACCAAATATATAGCACATAGATTATGGTTCGATTAAGCAAGTTTGAGCTAAATTGACCTAAACACTCCATTAACACATTGCATTCCAGTGTTCAACACAGCGCAATACTCCTCAGACAATCCGAAACTAGTCCATCTGATCTGAAACTATCACGTCGTTCATAGAAATAACTGTTCTTGTACGCAGGTTAGTCAAGCCGTGTTTCCACGGTAAAACTTCAGCACTATCGCAGCTCTCGGATGCAGGTTAATGGGAGAGTTTGAGGTCAGCGGTTGAAAAAGTCGGAATGACCAAATGGTAATTAGACGTGTCTTTTAATGGCACACAAGTTTTCAAAACAATGATCCTTCATCCTAAAAGATTAAAGGCTCCTCGCTAAATTCTATTCCTCAATAATCTCTATAATTTCCGACTCTTTCCTATTATTAATTTCCAAATCTTTCCTATTATTAATTTCCGACTCTTTCTTATTATTAATTTCCGACTCTTTCCAACCATTAACTTCCGGCACATGCTCAGGAATAATTTCCAGCTCTTTTTTGTCAATAATTTCCGGCACATGCTCAGGAATAATTTCCAGCTCTTTCGTGTCAATAATTTCCGGCACATGCTCAGGAATAATTTCCAGCTCTTTTTTGTCAATAATTTCCGGCACATGCTCAGGAATAATTTCCAACTCCTTTTTGTTAATTTCCGACTCATAAGAAAGTATTTCCAGCTCTTTCTTGTCAATAATATCCGGCACATGCTCAGCAATAATTTCCAACTCTTTCTCCTCATTTATGTCGTCATCAATATCCGACTCGTTCTCGTCATTCATGTCGGACTCTTTCTCTTTGGTAATCTCTTCGACATCGATGATCACGTCTTCCAATGGAGGCAGTTCCATAAGGAACGAGTTGGGTTCCAAGATCGGGATAACTAACACAAAGAAAGCTCCACCAAATATCACACCCCCTGAAAAAACAAAACGAAAGTATTTATTTAAGAAGGTGGGGAGGGATTGTACTTACCCCTTTTGGGTTAACGCTATGCAGTATACAAGGAGGGGTATTTTGCTAGTGCATCGGCATAAGCCTACTGTTATTGCGACTCGTCGTAAGTGTAGACGGTTACATTTACAAATACCATATTTATGACAAAATTGATCGTAAGAGGAAGGGGACTGTGGCATCTGCAAGCCCCCACCCACACAGTAAGTCAGCAAGATTGACACTTTTACTGTAGAATATGTTATTCAAGAATTTTTCTATACACGGGGCAATACATTGATACACAAGGGAGACTATAAACAATTATATCAATATTGCACTGTTTGATTTTGTATTAATATCGGAGACATAATACAGGCCTGTCACCAGCCTGCGTATACAAGGGAGGGGGGGGGGGTACTGTGAGCATCCCCCGCCCTCAGCATCCCCCCCACACCCTGGCTACGGGCCTGCATAGAAAGCATCTTTTTACATCATACTCAATTTCAATTTGTCGTCTGTTGGTTTCTTAATTCATAAACGGGACAGATTCGCCATTCGAAAAATTTGTATAATGCACATAGTAGCCCCGATACAAATATAAAACCAATTAACGATTTCTTTAAAACTATTCACGGAACTGCACTGCTTTTGTCAGTTCCGGTCATCCCTGACTTAATTTATGTTTATTTGTAATTAACATATTATATAATCTCGACGTCCGCTGTATGTAGGGATGGTCAAAGGATTTTAATAGGTTTTCATGCTCTTGTATGTAACTCAGGGACAGTTATAGCTTGTTGTATATTCTTCTGGCAACGTTATACGACGTTTATCACGTCGTACAACGTTGCCATAAAAAATAGGCTTGTATTTGCACATTCTTTATCCCGACTTTAAGGATTACTAAAACCACTCATAGACATGTTATTATTCTTTGACAAACAGGCACCTGTTTTTATCAACGGGAAGACCCAATATCACTATATATAGTGGGTCTTCCGGAAATAAAAACAGTTGCCTGTGCTTTGACAGCAGGGTGTTGGTTAAAATGGCCTGGTCTTACTTTTTGAAGGTGGATGGTTTAAAAAAAGCCTCAGTGTACGAAAGGGTTTCGGCTAACGGGTTATGAAAGGGTTCAGTTTTATAAAGAGGTCAAGGTTATGAAAGGGTGAAGTTGTTCGTGGTTAAATTGTTAGGACTGTATTGGATTAAGTTTTTTGAAGAAGTTCTGTGGGTATTAAGTTGGGGTCAATTAAGTAGGTTACCGGGCTTTTCGCTACCACCATTACCTACCTGCGCAGTGGTATGCAAAATCATATGAACCGGTTATATCGTACATCCACCCTGAAAAACATGAATGAGAAATATGGCTGATGTTCGGATCTCACACCTTGACTTCATCACGGTTACTACCAGAGTGGCCCGAATGGACTCACTCACTCTCTGTCCTGGTTCAGAATATCAAACTAACACTCGAGTATTCTGGTCTTCTAAAATCAACTCGTACAATAACAGCAGCTGCTTAAAGAACTAAAATTAGGTGTATCCATGTTCCAAATTACACGTTCTTTCCCGCACACTGAAATAAATAGGATTTGGAATTGAAATATTCCCGTCTTCGAGAGCAACCATTGAACACCTCTCACTAGTTTCCAGGATCATCTCAACAGGCTTATTGAAGCTCCCAACGTCGTCTCCACCTTTGTCGTCTGCTGAAATGAGAAAAGTTAAGAGTTCCCTCCCTTATACCCCTTGCTATTTAGAGTCTTATGCATTATCTTAACGCATTGCACAGTCTTAAAAATTAAATTTGGTTAAATTTTTTAGGGTTTGGGGAATTCGATTTTGTATGGTAAGAAGGTCATGTTGCCAACACAGTCCGATTTCTGAATGTTGGGCCATGTCACCTCCAGAAGAAACTCACCTGCAAGTGTTGGTGTTAGGAAAAACGCCGTTCCAGCCATCATCATCTGAATACCAAAACCAGTGGCAAGATGGCGCAATCCTAGTATCTTAACCAATATTTGTGTCAGATTCACGTAGGATCCTCCATAGTACATGGCAAAGGCGACGAGGAAGACATGGTACGCCCATGCTTTGCCACCCAAAAACGGCACAACAAAGACGGCAACACCAAGCAAAAGCTGACAGCCGAAGTATATCACCACGATGTTAATTTCTGGGCTGCTACAAAAGAGACCACCCATCAGCCGAGCAAAGATCACACATATTCCCTGAGACATATAGAACTGAGGAACGATCTCGATGTCCAAACCGTTGGCGATCACCATGGAAGGGAAATGAATGAAGTTCACACCGTATCCGCACATCATAAGGAATTGGCTGAAACTCAGACACCACATAGCTTTATTTTTCAGCACTGAGAAGTCCGGAGAACACGAAGGCTTTATAGGTTCATCATCAAAGTCTTCTCCAGCGTCTTCCGCTTCCTCTTTCGCTAAAATGTTCCCAACGTTTTGCATACTCCAATGCGACTGCCACATGACGCTCGTGGAACCGTACTGACGTTGCGACAGGGAATTAATGGTGTTGATGCTAGTGATGAAACGATTGGACAGATGATGACGATCATAAAAACTTGTGGCGTGGGAATTCACGGAGTACAGACTAGTGTTAATGCCGTTCCTCGATGAAAACTTCCGGGAGGAAAGAGCCGGGGATTTATCGCCGAGTATATGTCGATTGTGCACATTTCGAGCTAGACTGTCGTTCGAGTTGTGAAGATCAGCTTTGGAGTCCCCGTTACACATTGGCACAGTATGTTGATTTCCTCTTGGTATTTCTAAATGACTCTGGCTTTTTAACTCTAAAATCCTTTTGGGACTGATACACCGCCTAAGAGGCATGCTAGCCTCTCGGTTGGCTTCGCGGAGGTACTTGTCTTCTTTGGTAAAGTTTTTGAAATAGGAATTACTACAACAGTTAACTGGATTTTCGTCTATGGGAAAGAAAAGAGCCCCGAGAACGCATACTTGTGCGACCACACAACTGTACACCCCCATGGTCGATCGCCATCCTATATTGTCAATGAGGTACTGTGTGAGGGTGGGGCCACTAATATAGCCTATCCCTGGGGTGGCAAACGTGATACCACATGCTATCAATCGTCTGTCGTGAAAGTAGTGGCTGGTTATTACACTGACAGAGGTGAACATAATACCATATCCTGTGCCTGGAACAGAAAAGGGAGTTAACAGTAATTTTGTCAACGAAGTCCATCCTTATCTCATAATTCCAGTCTACCCAGCTCTAATTGGGTACGGATAATCTGGGAAAGATCAATGCAAAGATGTTTGACCAAGGACCAAGGTAGAAAGGATCCTTAACTATGAACCTAAGTTATCTTCCTTGTAAAATATCGTTCTTTCTTTCCATACAGGTCCATCGAATTCTTTGAACAGAATCACCTTCATCAAGATGTAATGTACTTACCCGCAATGATTCCATAGAACAGCAGTAATTCCATAAAGCTTGTGGAAATGGAAGAGAGAAGAAAACCCAAAGATAACATGCAGGCACCCACCATGGTACCAGTTCGTATAGAGAACGTATTGCAGATGATACTCGCTATTGGACCTGTCAATGAAAAATAGATCATTAAAGAGAGAAATCTTAACAAGCTACAAGGGGGCAATGGGTAATGCCACCCCTCAAAATTTCTGACAATTCAACAACTACAATTAAGATCAAACCCCGCTGCCCTTCTGGATAAGTTGCTTGCCCCTACGTGTTCACTTTTCCAGCTGAATGTAATCATTTTAGCTAGCTTTAACAAGGATTTGCATGTCTAAACACGTGCCGAAAATGTAGGACGTAGTACTCCAATAAATGTCTACGTTTCAGCTGAATGGAATGGATCAGCTGTTTCAGTGACCGGACAAGATATACAAAAAATCGAACAATATTTATCTAATCACGATGTAAAATTTTGCTGACTTTTATCTTCTATATAAGTTAGATAGTGTTAGCTGTCTGGATTAAACGAAGGTAATTGAATTATGCGAATGTAACCCTTGTTCCAGTAGATTAATATAGCCAACTAGTCTCCAACTGAGTCTCCATTTTCCCGAATAGGACGTAAAACTCCATTATGCCGTAAAACGTAAAGAGTGTGCTTTTAACGACCATGAGGCTGGTTACCAATATTAGTTTGTGATATCAGCGTCTGCTGGAAGTTAACATTAACTTGCCATCTACCAACAAACTACCTAGTTTGCGATATCACCATCAGATAGAAGCGAACATTAACTTACTTTTCATCTACCAACCGACCTAATGTTAGCAATATTATTATTTGCTTGGGAACTACTTACCCACAAAGAGTTGAAAGCCGGTGTGGAGGGAACAGATCAAGGAGATCATTCTTCTGGATTCTGTGAAAGACTGCAGGAACTCCACTTGGAAGATTCCAATGGAAGCGGTGGTCATGGAACAAATACCCATACTGGTACCGGCCGCTGCTAGGACTACCCACGCCCAGCCTCTATCTATATCATTTCTGGACATCTGCAATGTAAAAAACAAACAGTCACTATCGTGATTTGATTCTTAGAAATCAGAGAGAATGCATCGGTCATATCTTACAAAGAGTTTCTACCTTTTCAAACGAATGTTGAATCTAATTTCTGAAACGGGGGCAATAAGAGTATATTCATCAGTTGGTCTTTCTTACTTCACAATTCCGGTGTGGCAGTTTCAGATATCCAATGGCACATTGGGATGATATATATCAAAAGGTTGTGAGCTTAGTTTAATACGGGTAAATAAGACCATGTCAAAACGAAGTGAACATAATTGGAGTCCATTATTAGACTAAATCAGTCGAATGGCGTCATGGATTATGATATTTTCCGATATAGAAAAGTATATAGTAGTTGTGAGTGGTTACGCCTTTAAAATGTCTCCTAACTATCCTCCTGTCATGATTCTGGTAACTAGGTCAGACGCCTTCTCGTATACGGAATACAATGTGAATCCCTCAATATAAAGATCTAAAAAGACGTGTTAACGCCTTTAAATGCCAATTAACGCCTTTCATGCAAATTTCCATTATGTATGGGAGATTATTGACCTTTGGTCAAGTGTTTTCTATTGTGAATAAACGTGCTGACTCAGCAATTATTCTCTTGTAACAGGTGTTGGCCAATTGTGGGCCAAACCACATTAAAGGTTGCATTGTTTACATTGTTTGATTTAGGTGAGTTCGCGGAGTTATCTCTTTAATTTAATAACAGTGACCTAAAACTGTTTAAAGTTACACCGGATATTATTTTTAATTTATTAGTTAGCTCAGGGGTCAAGGGTTCGACCCCGGCAAAGGTCGAGATGAACTTTCGGACTTTTCAACCCCGTTTCCCCTGGTTAGTAATACAGGTCTGAGGCGGTGACATGGAAAAAGCATCTAATCGTTCAGATGAGACAAAAAAAAAAAAAAAACGGAGACGCTATGAGCTACAGGTATAAGAGAAGGCTAATGTCGCTATCCTGGCAAAATTGCTCCCAAGCCACACATGACGTTGTCGATGTCCGTGAGCTCAGAAGGTGTAGAAGAGTAGACCCCCCCCCCCCCCAATATTTTTTCTAAATGAGATCAGTTATACAAGAAGTAATAATGTTGGCAGAGTAATCTAACCTACTTCTAGAAATTACAGCTTTATTTTAAGAATTTGGCACGTTGTTTTGGCCGAAGTGGCCTTCATATTATGCTTTGTATTGTTAAGTCATTTCAGTACGATTTTAGCCGGATGGATCCAGTCCCGAGGTGCCCCTTCTCGTCTTAATTGATTCCGGTCAATTCTGGTGTCAATCATTGACCTCCATGAAGGGATAGGACAACTTAATTTAATACACACTGCATGACTTTACTCGTGAATATTTGTATGTAGGTATGTTGCTTCTTCCTTCATGACAAAATTTCTTTCATTGTACCCTGCAGGGCGTAGCATTTCTCTTTTGCTTCAAGCATCGTCCACCAAGGAGAGATATAGAATTAATCTCATTGCACACTGCATGGTGTAGACTTTCACTTGCACCTCAAGCAAACGTTAAACCATTCATCGTTCCCCAAGAAGAGATAGAAACAGTTCTCTCAATGTACACTACATGGCTTTGTCCGTTTTCATTTGCCTAGTCAGAAGCAGGCGTTAATCTCCATTAAATCTGGTTTGTAAGTAGAGACGGGGAGAGATGGTTAAGAGATATTGATGACGAATCCCTCTTAGTAAATTACAATAAGTAGATACACTGAACTCGGTCACCTATTAACACAACAAACTATATCAAATATTGACTTCAAACTGTCATTGGGTGCACACGATTAAAGAGAGTCTTTCATCCAATGGTGGAGGGTTGTAGCGCTAAATGGTTAGAGAGATGTTAGTATTATATGACGTCATGTTTAATGACGATCTTATTTTTAAAAAAAACCAAAAACAATCTTTTCAAAATACATACGGTTACCGCTCGGCTACTTCCGTAAATTTTCGAAAAAATACGATGGGTCATGTGCATAAAAATGTCGTCATTTTAATTTTCAAACCGGATTGTTCTGGAAGAAAAAAATCTATTTTCTGAGACGGAGGTAGGATTGTTCGAACAGATAATGAATCTGTCACTTAAAGATGCATTCTCACATTGTTATAAGAATTAGCCGTACAATTACGGAAGACATATATAAATGAATAAATGAAAATAAGGGAACCCATCTTTAAATAAATAGAAACTGGTTAACCCTGTCGATAAACCTATTTACATTGTTTTTAATCATTGAATTAGTTCTATAATTTATTACTGGCGAGTTTGCATTGATTAGTTTCACAAGGCGCACTTCGCACTTTTAAACTCGGTCGATTTAATCATATTAAAAACAAAATCAATATCAAAAACAAGCATGTGAACACTCTATTGAGAATTTAAAAATCGATTTGAACTGGATTAAAGGAACGTGTGTGTGTGTGTAAAGGCCACATTTTCCTTTCTCACCCGTAACACTTTTCAAATCCATTACATATACTTAGAGATTTATAAGACATCGATCGTCCATCGAACTTTGCTCGGGTTGCATTTCAGAATATTTCAGAAAAGAGACGATGTTAGTATTGTGAACACACCAAAGGATATGCCAAGATGACAATACCAGTCAAAGGCTGTAATAAAGTGCTTCAGAAAGGGTTAGCATAAAACGACTCGTTAGCGAACACGAAACAGTTGCAACGGAGCCAAAACACTGAGTAGGCCATGGAAGCCGACTGTGGTAATATCTACTACCAAATTCTCTTTCACGAGAAAGCGAGGAAAAAGTCGAGGGCAAACATGGTCGCCGTCGGCTTCCATAGTAAATTGCTTTCATAGTTTGTAGTTTGTGTCGATATCGCATGATGTCGTTAAGTGTTTCTGATACAAAATCATTAACAGGCCAGTTTATTCTAGACATGTAAATGTAGGTAAGTAATAAAGAATTACGAGTAAAGCTCCTCACCAGAACAACTAACTTGAGATATGTAGGTCAATTTCAGTAAAAGGGATACTGTGTCTTAGAATGAACATAAAATTTTAAACTTGGCCAATAAGAGTATATATTCATCAGTAGATATACCTGCTGTTATAAATAACATAACAGAATCTTTATATAATCTGATAAATCAAAAAACCTTATTAATTATCTATAAAAATGCAATTAATTATTGAAAAACGCTTAATAAATTGATTGAATTATTTAGCTTTCCAGATTTTAAGGGATTCTGTTACTTTATAACACCAGGTAAGTTCACTGATGAATATTTACCCATTTTTGATAACTTGAATTGTATGTCTATTCTAAAACACAGTATCCCTTTAATTAAGTGAATGCACTGGGAGTGTTATCTATTAACCGTACTAAACGAACGGCTATTTAAATTCATGGCACGTGAATGAAGACCATTATCATTTCCGGTTGAATGAATATTAATTTTTAATGACGTTATGATAATAATTTTGCTATCAGATATACATGAGCTGCATGTGAGAATTAAATTGAAAAAAGTTCAAAGTTAATTTTCAATGATTATTCGTATATTGACAATACAAAACTTTAGTACACGGAAATAACACACACGAACATAGTTCAGTCATTTTTGAGTCTCTTCACTTAAGAAAAGTGAAAATACATTAATATTTTCCGTACAGATATTGTCGATATAACTGCATTTCTGTGACAACACTCTAAACTCTCGAAGTATATTTTTATTGAATTGTAAGGGAATACGAAGTCTGATTCTAATATTAACACTACTAGTGTTACGGGTGGATCCAATTGATTTGTATATCGATTATATATACATTTTCAATAATTAGTAATTCATTTCTCATAACTACTACCTCTATCATCCAGTCCCTTTTAGTAAACGTACCGCTACCACGAAAAGGAAAAGACTGGGCAAAAAGACCATCATGGAAGAAATGGCGGGAAAGTCAACTGCCAAGTTTAGAAAAATTAATTCTTGTAGTAAGAAGCGGGTGACCAAATTGCGTGACATGTACATATAAAGTGATACTTCATCTTAAAATTTACATAAAATACTTATACTTGGTCAATAAGAGTATATATTCATCAGTAAATATACCTGCTGTCATAAATAACATAACAGAATCCTTATATAATCTAATAAATCTAAAAACTTAGTAATTATCCATTGTAATTAGGTGTTTTTCAATAATTACTTAGTTGTGTGAGTTTTCCAGATTTTATAGAGATTCTGTTATTTATGACACCAGGTAAGTTCACTGATGAATATATATACACGCTTGCATCTGCTGTCGTATTTCATTAGCCCAATCTTTCACAGAAAAGTGGAATTAATACAATTTATTAGGTTTCTCTCTTTATTTCTATAAAAACAATGTAAATTCAATATTTGTTATTTCCTTGTACAGTGCGTGGGATATCATGATTCAGTCATTAAGGAAAATTTACAACTTTAACGTGTTGAATAATTTCCTTTTTTTTCCTACTAGGATCAAATCTTGAACTTTCTATGCTATTATTAAAGGCGGGCGGTCTGCTTTTGTATCATCTAATAAAAAATTTTTTGTGACGTTAGTCAATCCAGATCTTTCCAATAGTGCTTAGTCACTATTTTACACTTTGTTAAAGGAGGGTTGCCAGGATTAATATGATAAAAAAACGTCACGTTAGTCAAGCCAACCCTTACCAATAGTACATAGTACTTCAAAACTAAAAAAACGTCACGTTAGTCAAGCCAACCCTTACCAATATTACATAAACTTAACCTAAAATTTAAACGCATGATTAAGGGTAACGTCTTCAATTACATATGACCAAAAAAAAAACCCAAGAAACAAATTGGATTAGTCCTTACCAAAGCTTACACAATAAGAAATCAAATGAATTATATATACATGTAGTTGTAAATATAATTGAACAACATTGCTTACTTCGCCTGATTAGGTAACGTAAACTTATTTACTATGACAAAAAAAAATCACCCAAGAAACATGAATGGAGTTTTACGTCCTACCATTCGGAAGTACATTCCCAATTAAGAAATGAAATGGAGTTTTACGTCCTACTCTTCTACGTCTAGTGGCATGATGAAGACGAACGCCATGCAGTATTCCATGAGGGAAATTTTGGCAGAATAGCGGCATTAGCCTTCTCTTTTTGCGATTTCAAACTGTCGTACATGTATTGCTTTTAGGTATCTCTTCGCTCGAAAGGGTAACGAAACATGATACAGATTTCGAATTAAGCCTTAGGCCATTTACATTACGTCAATTTCCAAATATTGGCGATAGCAGAAACAACAAGAAGTCATGTGGATTTAACAAACTCAGGGCAAATAAACACTGTCCTATTATTTAAACAAATACTGCGTCTTAGAATGAACATTAAATTTTATAACTTGGTCAATAAGAGTATATATTCATCAGTAGATATACCTGCTGTCATAAATAACATAACAGAATCCTTATATAATCTGATAAATTCAAAAAACTTAGTCATTTTCCATAAAAATGCAATTTATTATTTTAAAACGCTTAATAAATTGTTTAAGTGTTTTTTTTTCTATAATTACTTAGTTTTGTGAATTTCCAGATTTTACAGGGATTCTGTTACTTTATGACACCAGGTAAATTCACTGATGAATATATACTCATATTGATCATTCTTGAGAACTTATATTTTATGTCCATTCTAAGACACAGTATCACTTTAATTTGGACCTTTGAATATTGAATATATTCACTCTAAGTGTTCAAGATTGGGTTGGTAACAAGAGAATGTATTTTCAAAGTTTTATTAAACCGTATTGAAATTTCCGGACTATTATACTTTAACCAGTTTGCTTCACGCGGTGTATAAAGCAAGTTGTATCCAGAATAAACTGGAAATAGCTCGTCTCAGGCTGGTTTTAGCCAATTCTCGTGTATTGAACATTGTCTGTCAACATTATGAATACTAGCAGATTATGACGAAACGGTCGTCAGGTGACATCTTTGAGTATTTCCACACCTACCTTGACTACAACTTACGTATATTATTTGAATAGTTTGTTTGTATTATCCTACCATTTACATTTGATACGAGAGAAATCTGAAATGATATTAAGTTTGACATCCCTTCTGCCTTACAAATTATATTTAAGCATTGGCCTGTATCTCTTATTAGTATCCAACGATTTACATTTGATACGAGACAAATCCCAAATGAAAAGAATGAAATCTTTTCTGCCTTACATATTATATTATGTATTTGTATATAAACCGATGATAACAAAGAAACGTTATTGTATACCATATAAACTGCTAATGGCAATGTAAATTGTCGAAACGTTGTGTAATAAAACTAAGGAATAGTATACTATATAAACTGATGATGACAATGTAAATTGTTGAAACCTTGTGTACATAAAACTAAGGAGTAGTATACTATATAAACTGATGATGACAATGTAAATTGTTGAAACCTAGTATACAATTAAACTAAGGAGTAGTATACTATATAAACTGATGATGACAATGTAAATTGTTGAAACGTTGTGTAATAAAACTAAGGAGTAGTATACTATATAAACTGATGATGACAATGTAAATTGTTGAAACGTTGTGTACAATAAAACTCAGAGTAGTATACTATATAAACTGATGATGACAATGTAAATTGTGAAACGTTGTGTAATAAAACTAAGGATAGTATACTATATAAACTGATGATGACAATGTAAATTTTGAAACCTAGTTACAATTAAACTAGGAGTAGTATACTATATAAACTGATGATGACAATGTAAATTGTTGAAACCTAGTATACAATTAAACTAAGGAGTAGTATACTATATAAACTGATGATGACAATGTAAATTGTTGAAACGTTGTGTAAATAAAACTCAGGAGTAGTATACTATATAAACTGATGATGACAATGTAAATTGTTGAAACGTTGTATATAATAAAACTAAGGAGTAGTATACTATATAAACTGATGATGACAATGTAAATTGTTGAAACGTTGTGTACAATAAAACCAGGAGTAGTATACTATATAAACTGATGATGACAATGTAGAAATTGTTAAAAAGTTTTTGTATTGTGTTTAATAAAACTCAGGAGTAGTATACTGTATAAACTGATGATGGAAATGTAATTTGTTGAAACGTTGTATATAATACTTCTGTTACAGTAGAGCTCACTCAGCCCTAAGCTTAACAGATAAATAACACCGTTTCATGTTATGTTATTGCATATTGATTCCGTAATATGAATGTATCCGTTACTTATGTCTTATATTTCGTGTCGTAAATTTAGAATTTCTGACAGATGAGGTAACCAAAACCAATTTGTCGATTGAATTGAGGTCAATATAAGTTAATTATTAAGGTCGTTGTATGAACGACTCGAGAATCAAGATCGTTATAGATGCAGACTGCATCGTATATATAATTCACCGCTGTGTTCAAATGCTGAAATTATCTAATAGCTATACGTAAAATGATGGTAATTTTTGGAGCATTCTGTAAAATTTATTGGGCAGATATCTCCCCCCCCCCCCCCATGAATGAATTGAAAGCCGCCATGCAGTGTGTAATGAGGTAAATTTGCAAGGTAGACTTAAAGTCTATTTCGATCTGAACTGATCTAATGGACTCGATGAGGCCCGTAGCCAAACCACCCCCCCCCCCTTCTGGAATCTCTCGTGCCATCTAGAATTTTTTTAGATTCAGGTTCACAGAGAGTGTCATTTTTTCTGCCCCCCCCCCCTCAAATTAATCGATGTCCTCCTCCCACTCATTCCCTAGGTAAACAGGCTGGACTCAATTCAGCCCCATACGACACTATCACTTCAGAAATCTCATAATCTAATCAAGATATCAAACATAGTCAATACATATTAATATTAATTACACGACCATATCGATAACATGTGAACAATAGACAGGATTGTTAACTGTCAACAATGCTGTAAAGGCAATAAACACGTCTGGGTAATCAGGACTACAAACAGCTGTTTAGGTCAAGAACTACCAGACATAAAATTCAAACCTACAGAAGCACTTGTATCAACTTCGACTCAAGAACGCTGCACGCTTACAATCAATGTTAAAGTCACCGACACAGACACGAACATTAGCTAAGGTCTGGGGAATCAGGACTACAAACAGCTGTTTGAGTCAAGGACACCCGGGCTTAAAATTTGACTTTTAAAGTTGCTTTAACTCAAACTACAAATGTATTCGTATCAACTTCAACACAAGTATACAAGTATACTGCATGCTCGTTACCAATGTTCAACACCTTTTAGCGAAATTCTGGGGAATCAGGACTACAAGAGCTGTTTAAGTAAAGTACACCCAGACAATTAATTTTATACTTGCTCTAACGCAAACCTTCAAATGCACTCGTATCAACTTCGACATAAGAACCCTGCATATATATTACCAATGTTCGAGTCACGGAAACGAACGAACATTTGCAAAGGTCGGGCCGTATACTTCAATGACCGTTTTCAAATTCAAATAATACATCTGGTAGTGCGAAATTATCAACAGATGTTGAATCACGGACATCCAGTCATGGATTGCCATAGAAATTCTAGTATCTGGTGGCTCTAGGCTACAAAAAAAATCTGCAAGTCAGGATTTTCCAGTCATAAAATAAAGGGTTAAAACTGACCAGAGCCCGTCTCCCACTGCGAATGTGTGTTTTAGATAACCAATAGGGAGTCTCCTCGTGCCATTAGAGTGGGTGTTTACGAGCGATTAGATATTCCATGCACTGGGTGATACTCTGCGATAAGCCACAGAGCGTTGGGTGCATGACATACTAAATTTTATTTCTAGATAACTCAAAGTATGAATGACAGAAACAACAAATTTACAAAGATTATAAATAAGCTCTCGGCCCCCTAACCGATATGTCTTCGGTTCCTTCAACCCGTTTGGACTGGGACTGACATGGAAAAAGCGTCTATGCGTTCAGATAGGACAATATACCGAGGCCCCGTGTGCTACAGGCTAAGCATGTTAAAGATCCCTCGACAGTTGGAAATTGCAAAAAGAGAAAGCTAATGCCACTTTCCTGGAAATTTCCAATAGCCAATCTTCATTGGCCCATAAGGCGCCGAAAAGTAGGAGGTAAAACTTCTTTCATTTTACTTGGCTGATCATCGTAGCATAGATCTTTTCAGGATTATGGACGCCGATTTACAAAAAACCAATGGGCAAAATACTGAAATACCATACCTCGCAAAACCTTTGAACAGTAGTGAGCCTTGATAGCACCTTAAGGTTTTAAAGGCTCACTTAAACGAAGCTGGCAATCTATGAGAATATTCTACAGCAAAGTAAAGTAACAAAACACAAACCTTGAATGACAAGCCACCTGCACAACTACAACGTTACACCTTTCTGCAAAAAAAAAAAACTGCTACACCAAAAACGATGACGTCCTCAAAAACTGGTGACAATGTTTTTTTAGGAACACAAAATGTGGTAATACTGGTTTCCACTTGATTTCGTATTCACAACATTGTTTCTAAAGGTCAGGTCAAACAGCCCCATCGTGTACAGTTACCACATGCTTCCAGAAAGGGGTCACATCAGTAACCTATTTGTCATATACGACCGCGTTACTCATCTTACGTACACGTTGCCGTGCCTTCAATAAAGACCAATAATCTTATAATTTCAATGCAAACACCATCCCTTTCTCCACCAAGGTTAAACAAACATCTCGAACGGTCTTTTTTTAACACCTTAATGTCGGTGGAATTTCTAAATATTAGCGCCCACTTTTAAATAAAACGAACTTTTCTATTTTATTCTTTTTCTCAAAATTGAAAACTCAAAAAGGGTTAATCAAAAGAAAGTATAACTACTGAATATATTAATGGTAAATTTATATAATAAATGTAAAATTTCGAAACGTTGTGTACAATAAAACTCAGGAGTAGTATATTATATAAACTGATGATGACAATGAATGTTGAAACGTAGTATCATATAAACTGATGCAAATGTAATGACGAAACGTTGTGTACAATAAAACTCAGGAGTAGTATACTATATAAACTGATGATGACAATGTAAATTGTTGAAACGTTGTGTACAATAAAACTCAGGAGTAGTATACTATATAAACTGATGATGACAATGTAAATTGTTGAAACGTTGTGTATAATAAAACTAAGGAATAGTATACCATATATACCGATGATGACAATGTAAATTGACGAAACGTTGCGTACAATAAATCAGATATATTCACGATCTGGTTTCAAAGTGAACAATATGTTTTAGGTATAAAGTGCAGATCACATTTTCTAGTATATATTGAAATATAAACGCTTCAAACGTTTGCTAAATATGTAATTAATGTAAATTGACGAAACGTTGTGTACAATAACATCAGATATATTCAATTATATTACGTATCATTGTAGAGTAAAAGCTCCAAACGTTCTGTACCGGTACCTTGGATTTCAAGTTTTGTGAGGATATTTATTTGTACAACAACCGATAAGGACAAAAATATCAATTTTTACAAGAATAGTAATTTAAAGGGCGAAATTTACCAATCGTACCTTAGTCTCAGAAACTAGGTATTTTAAGCTAAGTTAATCAGTAAAATATAGTGTTCACAGTTCACTGTCGAAATATTAGCCTTAATTTCCGGGCCAGTTTTTTACGATTCGTCATTTAGATTATAGAAAATATAGAAAATACATACAAATAGAAAAAAAATGCAGGGGCCACATACATCTGATTCAAAATTGGAATGATGCATATTGATGCTATTAGTGATTCCGATACACATCAAATTTAAAAAAAAACCTATACAATCCCCTTAACGTATAAACCGTAAAATATACCTAACTATATTTACCTTCGAATTAAATAACATTTACACCCTTTTGCACTACCAGGCTTTATTCAAGGGCGATAACCTCTCTTTAAGTAGTATCAAGTTTACATTAGGGTGCATCTATATAATCACACACGAACTAATCCGTTTGTTCAAGTAGATTGTGTCGGTTAGTAATACAGATACAACCGCCTATGTGTCTTGTCGTGTAAGTGGTTTAGTGAAACAGTATATCAATTAAAACCCTGGCGAAGTTCTCGAATTAAGATAAGGGCACTGACCTTGTTTAAACAGTAATAAAAAGTATTTGTCAATTCATAGCGAAAACCATATGTAAAACCTGCGTTACGCAGAAAGTGTTCGGATATACGCCTGTGGACCTGTCTTTCCTTGCATAAATATTATACGAATAATTCCACTTATAAATTGTAAAACCGTATTGTACTCTCCTCTCATGCACTTATAGAATGTAAAACCGTATTGTACTCCACTCCCACGTACTTATAGAATGTAAAACCGTATTGTACTCCACTCTCCCTGTACTTATAGAATGTAAAACCGTATTGTACTCCAGTCTCATGTACTTATAGAATGTAAAACCGTATTGTACTCCACTCTCACGTACTTATAGAATGTAAAACCGTATTGTACTCCACTCTCACGTACTTATAGAATGTAAAACCGTATTGTACTCCACTCTCATGTACTTATATAATGTAAAACCGTATTGTACTCCACTCCCACGTACTTATAGAATGTAAAACCGTATTGTACTCCACTCTCATGTACTGATAGAATGTAAAACCATATTGTACTCCACTATCATGTACTTATAGAATGTAAAACCGTATTGTAGTCCACTATCATGTACTTATGGAATGTAAAACCGTATTGTACTAGACTATCATGTACTTATAGAATGTAAAACCGTATTGTATTCCACTCTCACGTACTTATAGAATGTAAAACCGTATTGTACTCCACTCTCATGTACTTATAGAATGTAAAACCGTATTGTACTCCACTCTCATGTACTTATAGAATGTAAAACCGTATTGTACTCCAATTCATGTACTTATAGAATGTAAAACCGTATTGTACTCCACTATCATGTACTTATAGAATGTAAAACCGTATTGTATTCCACTCTCATGTACTTATAGAATGTAAAACCGTATTGTACTCCACTCTTGTACTTATAGAATGTAAAACCGTATTGTACTCCACTCTCATGTACTTATAGAATGTAAAACCGTATTGTACTCCACTCTCACGTACTTATAGAATGTAAAACCGTATTGTACTCCACTCTCATGTACTTATAGAATGTAAAACCGTATTGTATCCAGCTCATGTACTATAGAATGTAAAACCGTATTGTACTCCACTACATGTACTTATAGAATGTAAAACCGTATTGTACTCCACTCTCATGTACTTATAGAATGTAAAACCGTATTGTACTCCACTCTCATGTACTTATAGAATGTAAAACCGTTTTGTACTCCACTATCATTGCACTTTGTAAAGCTTAAGAATACAGTTACACTTTGAGTCACAAGAAGTAAAACTTTATTGTACTACGAAACCTTAAAAAAACACTTCACCATCAATTCAAGACATCACCCTTGCTAACAAAGATACCTCCGACGTAGGGCCATCTTATCATGAATGATCAACTTAAGGGAAAATTACCATATTAGGAAATTCCTATCAGTTGGAATTTTTCATGGAAAATTGGGTCAACATAGGAGATAAGAGCATCAAAAATTTCCACTTAACATTTTACCTTACTAAGTTTCGTATCACGAACACGGTTAGGGTGTATGAAGTATAACGAATTATTGGAGCCGCGGTGGCTCAGTGAGTTAGACACTTGCAAGCTAACCTGAAGGTACATGAAACAATCCCGGCAAAGGTAGAAATGAACATTGTTCTACAGGCTGTGTAGATCACTCAACAGTTGGAAATCGAAAAGAAAGTTGGCTTATGCCGCTATCCGGGCAAAATTTCTTTCAGTCACGGTACACTACCTCATGACCAAATAATTTACATTTTTAAACTTGTCATGGCACCTGGTAAAATCCAAATGAAAAAGATAGCCAAATCTCTCATAAGAGACCAACTTCATTAATAGACCGCTTTGGAATATTCCCTTGAGTGGTCTCTATATACAGGTTCTACTGTATACTTTTATTGATCATGTTTGATATTTAAAATGTTTTAAATGTCCATTAAAAGGTGATATTCCTTTAACCGAAGGACACATGTAAAAAATTTTAAGGGGGGGGGGGCTGGTAAATAGACGAAACGCTACTTAGTATGTCACTTTATCATATAGTCCTCGGCTATTTTGAAGTTGTCCCGCACAACTTCTCAGAAGACAAACCAGGTCTAAGATCACCTTATCACATAATCCCCGTGTATTTTTAAGTTGTTCCGTATCCCTTATCAATATCTTAAAAGTACATTCAAAACAAATCAAAATCTAATATATAGGTCGCCAAATATAAGATGGTCATGTTATACAGATAAAAAGTTTGGTGCTTTTAAAATGTCCCGTAACCCTTCTAAGAAGTCAATGTCTTGCCAACACATTCAAAATAATTCAAAACACAGATATAGGCCCCATATACAGGATGGTCGTATTACAGATAATGTTTTTAAAGATAAGGCATCTCCTTCTCACGCCTATCTATATCTAGGTTAGGTCATTCACTTTGTATACCTCTAATGACAACAGGCTCCAATAACAACAGGCAGGCTCCAATAACAACAGGCTCCAATAACAACAGGCTCAGATATCAACAGGCAACATTGTGCCGTATGCAATGGGGTAAACTGTTCCGTTCGAAATACACTTTTTGGATTTGTGATCCGTGGTGGCTTATTGAGTTAGACGCTGGCTTGAAATCCTAGCAAAGGGCGAAATGCGCTGTCGGACTTTTAGTCCTGTTTCCTTCTTCATTGATGCATGTTGGAGGGGCTGACATAGAAAAGACGTCTAATCGTTCAGATGGGACAATAAACCAAGGCCCCGTAGACTACAGACTGTTTACGTTAAAGATTCCTTGACAGTTGGAAATTGCAAGTACATTAGGCAAATGTTCTGTCCTGGCAAAATTTTCTTCATTGCACACTTCACGGTTTCCTTCTTTATTAGCCCAGAAAGTGAAGATGAGTAGGACGTAAAACTCCATTCATTTTGTCTCATTTCATTTTACCTTTTGCATTTCCAACTGGAAGTAGTAAATGCATCGAGGTGCCATGACTGGAAACTGTAATAATGACTTTGAAATAATCTTCTGAAAGTTTTCTGGTATGCCAGGAATCGCAGGTATTTTGAAATTGAGCTACGTCAGGCGCTAAACCAATATTTAGACGCCTGTGTTTCCTTGCAGAATTGAAGTCGTTCAAATTCCTTAACCTTTGAACTTTTAAAGAGTAAAGTTCAAACAAAAATTGTCAGCGTTTTGAAATCAACTCCGGGTGCGGTCATTAAATTTGTTAGAACGGAAGAACAAAGGTTGGAGATGACGCTAACACAGTCAATGTTATATAGATAAGGACAAAAAATTCTCTTTGAGTCGTGATGGCTCAGTAAGTTAGATGCTTTTTCGCTGACCCGAGGGTCTAGGGTTCAATCCCGGCAAAGGTTGAGATAAAAAAAAAATAGCCCGGTTTCCCTTTGTCAGTGAGGCAGGTCATAGAAAGAGCATCTTGTTGTTCGGATGAGACAATAATCCGAGGCCCTGTGTGCTAAAGGCTGTACATGTTAAACACATGGAAATCACAAAAAGAGTATCTCATGCTGCTACTCTGGCAAAATTTCCCTCATTGCAAACAACATAGTGTCGACCGTCTTCATTAGCCCTTTAATTTTGCTTCGTGTATGACCGTTATTAAATAAATGATTAGTTGTCCTATATAATTATTAATTAAGACGGGGTCACGACCTCTTATCTAACGGGACACGACATTGCCGGCAGGTTATCGAAATAACAGTTCTTATGAAACATCTATCATGTATTGGCACACGTGAGTAGATTGGTAAACAATTGTTTCGATTGGTTCATGTAACTGCTAATTAACCAATCGAAATTTACGAATTTATTTTCAAAATGTGACTGTTCTAAGGGACGATATTGCCAGTTTCATATTCATTGGGGCCTAGGAGGCAATGCCCTCGTGCAATCTTTCGGTTCATTTTATTTTTTTAAATATTATATTTTAGTCTTCACTGTAATCTGAACAAGTTTCCTTTCGCAATCATGTTCCAATGACGTCATTCTTAACCAATCAAAGCGCGTCATATAGAACCCATTTCTTTAAGAGGTTGTCACATTTCTGTACTTGCAGTGGGGGATTTTTCATTTTATTTCTATGAAGGGGCTTTAAAACTCGGATTAGCCAACAATTCGGAATAGATGTAAATATCGATCGTTTGAAGCAAGGGTTATTCGTCACGCAACCAACTCGTAATCCTTTGATCAATCAAGATATTACTGATAGAGCTACTGTCTTGTGTGCGGCTGTAAGCCTTAACCGCAACTGTAACCGTAACCGCAAGACGACATGCTTTCGGAAGGATTTAAGTCAATATGTGTGAATTATCAAGAATGCGTCAATTCAACGAATCCATCGCAACATTTACGACACATTCCTTGTCATAATTAACAACTTCAATGACTGTTGTTGGAAACCCAGAATAACCTATAAAATTTGGTGACGTCATTTCCGTTTTATTTTTATTACCAAAATAGCAAACGATTGTCAACCATACAGTATGCAATGTGATTCATTTTGTCAGTACGGCACTTTAAGTCTATAAGTTTTATATATTCAATTGTAGGCGAGCCACTAACATGTTAAGCCCGTATTTAATTGGTTCCATCTGAAAGGCTAGACCAAATAGATATGCATAACTGACAGAGCCGAAACTAAAATTCCGCATATCGCTGTTATGAAACTGTACAAATTTTCTTCCGCATTTCGCTGTTATGAATATGAACGGTGTAACTTCTTGAATGGACGAAAGCTTTCATATTGAATTTATTAACTCTAACATAAAAAAAAGCCTGCGATTTTCAGGAATTCCATGGAATTATTAGAACCAGTTGTAACAACTCGATACTGGCCTGCCAATGAATAATATATAACCATATTCTACCAGTATCCCTCTAGCCAATGGCTGAATAGCACCGAAAAAAACAGCTGTTATAACGTAAACAAACGGGCAATGGCCAGATGCAATTTTACAAAATCTTTTATATCATTGTAAAAGAAACAGTTATAATTCTAGTTAAAAAATCGACTTCCTTACCTTATGTTTCAGTTATTTGTTAATATTATAGTCCATTCTCGTTCAACACATTATTTCCTTTTGTGTGTGTGTTGAATTTCTAGCAAAGATTCCGTGGTCCTTTGTGTCTAAAAATAACCCTGACTGTACAGTTTGTTAGTAATGCGAAGCAAACGGTTTCCTACGGGTTTACCACGCATTCGACGATATATCGTCAACAACGCCAAGATAGCAGAAAAATCGACTCGCGTGTGTACATGGTCGTATTTGATTGAAGCCGATCAATATTACCGGGCTGACTTCTCCCGAGTATATACAGGATGCGCATGCCACGGAATTAATGCGCATGACACAAACTTGATGGTATCCTTAAATTCCCAGCTGTCGTCAAATTGGCAAGTGAAGTTATCAAAGTTAATTGCAATATGGTACACCTTTTTCATTCATCATAACAAATGATCGTTGTAAAACCTTTACTGAGTTATTGCCCTTGAATTTTGCTAATAAGATTAATGCAATGATAAATAAAAAAAACAGTCTGTATGAGAAATCTTTTATTGGAGAGTTGAAGAGTTATTGCCCCTGTCTTTACTACTAGTTCTTTTAGGTCGTACTTCTCTATATAACCTCCCTGATGCCAATAATGACAGATGTCCACCGGTAGGAAACACAAAACATAGAAAAATTCAAAGGGATAAGAGAGAGAATCATGAAGTTTTTTTCCTTTTTATTTTTTTATTTTATTTTATCGGATTAAGGATTCTGTTATGTTATTTATAGCAGCAGGGTTATCTACTGATGAATATATACTCTTATTGACCAAGTTTAAGTTTTTAAGATTTATCAGATTATATAAGGATTCTGTTATGTTATTTATGGCAGCAGGTATATCTACTGATGAATATATACTCTTATTGACCGATTTTTGAATTTTAAATTTTATGATCATTCTAAGATGCAGTGTCCCTAAGAATCAATCAATGTGTGGAAGAACTTTGAACCATCAAAAAATCATCTGTGATGATGACTTAAACATCCCGGGGTCAAAAGATCAAAAATTAACATCAAATAAGTGTTTGTTGTTGACAGTCCAAAGTCCAATTTTCAAGCCATGGACGCAGTGGTAACCTAAAACCCTGATATGTTTACGGCAAGTTCTTGCATAATCTCAAAGAAGCCAGTATTATAGAAACGGTTTTGGAAGCGAACACAGTGTTAGCTCTTGTATCATGGAATTAGTGTAGTATCGTAATCCCGGTGTTTACAAGTCAGATAAAGCCAATCAAACACGACCATAACAATCTTGGATATGACCTTTGACATGCGAGGATGTTGGATCAATGAAGGCTACGTACTCTATATTGATCTATAAAACATCATAAACTGACCCGGATTAGACTTATATATATTGGTTAAGCGATGTATGGTTCCTCTACATAAAAAATTAAATGAATGGAGTTTTACGTCCTACTCTTCTGCACCTTATGGGTAGATGAAAACGGACAATATTCACCTTGCAATGGGGGAATTTTACCATTACCCTACTCTTTTTGTGATTTCCAACTGTCGAGGTATCTTTGATAGTGGCTAGAAAGGTGACGATGTAACTATTAAAGTGGCATAATATGTGCAATTAACGTAGGCATCGAGGACTGGGTTACTCCGGAAGTGACGTTTCTATAAATCATTTCGAGACTTGAAGATCTCGGAGTCAAGCTGGATTCAAAGCAATTTTTGTTTATCAATAACACGTAGGTGTCGTTGGAGGTTGGGTGCAAATCTGTGCTATCCCAAACTTTTGACACTTTCCTCGTAGACGCGTCATTGACTTTTGGGTAGAAATAGTGCAAGGCTCAGGGAAAAACGAGAGGAAAGAAGGGGGGGGGGGTCAATGAAGGATTAGAGCGAGGCTCGTGGTTGTCAGTCATAAATTAAGTCCCAATATAGTAATATGGTTCGATAATTGAGATTGGGTTTTAACTATTCCACGTTATTTGTTATTTATACAGCGATATGAATATTATTTTTGGCTGTCAAAGGGTTAATCCAGTTTGACCCCACGTTGACCTCTACTAATGACAGTTGTCCGTGTCAATCCACACCTATTGTGTTATGTTTTTCTGTTTGTGTAATAATTAGGTTGAAGCGTTATACCATGAACGGAGTATTTCGTCCTACTTTACTGCACTTAAATGGTTAACGCGCTCAGGTTTAAGACCCCTTTAAATTGGAAATGGGCAGAGTATGATTATGCTGTCGTTTCCCCTCACAGCACTCTCCAGGATGTTGTAACAGAGATGTCGGATAAGACATACTGCGTATTACCCTAACGGTAAAATGAATCATCTCCCTTGTTTAAGAAAAACTTTCGTTCTTTTTTTAAATTAGCTTTGATGTTTAATTTAGCCTCTTCTTGTAGGGTCTTACGGCGGGGCTATTGAACGTTCGACAAATTGACCTTTTGACCTAACATGTCCCGATTTCTCAAATGCACTCTCCAGCGCTTGCATTTTGTGACACGAACAAAAGGTGTAGCCTATTGGGTATATAATGCCTTCTCGGAATATATCTTTAGTTTAGGTTAGGTCGAAAGGTCAACTTGATGAACGTTCAAGAGCCCCTGCGCTAAGGCCGTATCGGAATTGTCTTAATTAAAAAAACTTATAAATGAAAACGAAAGTTTCGTTCGAATAGGACAATAGGACGACAGTTGGAAATCGCAAAAAGAGTAGACTTTTTCCTGAAAAATTTTCCCTCATTGCACACTGCATGGCGTGGCCCGTCAACCATAGGCCCAATAAGGTCTCGAAAAGTAGGACGTATAACTCCTTCATTTCATTTTCTAATTTTCAAGCTGTGTAAGACCTTAACGTTATTTTGTCTAGAAGAGTTATGTCCCATGATTATTCTAATTTTTTCTGATTTTTTTTTCAAGTTCAAAGAGAAATTGAGGAACAACACCGACAGCAATGGCCAAGAACATACCATCATAGAATGAAAACACAACTGGTATTGTACAATTTTGTTTTTATATATTTAAATGATGTTGTATACGTCTGTAATTTGGTTGGTATTCCAGCCCCATAATTGTAGCACGGTTAACATCAACTGTAACAGAAAAAAAGTAATTCCTAGAGTGGTATTTAGTAATTGGGTAATTGTAGAATTTATATCTGGACACAGTTATATAGATTACAATTACTTTATTAAAATAACTTGAAACGTTTCGACGGGGTACTCCCGTCCTTATCAAGCTTCGATCTAATAAAACAACTTGCGACGTTTCGACGAGGGTACTCCTGTCTTTATCAAGCAATGATCTATTAAAATAACGTGCGACGTTTCGAAGAGGGTACTCCTGTCTTTATCAAGCAATGATTTATTAAATAACTTGCGACGTTTCGAAGAGGGTACTCCTGTCTTTATCAAGCAATGATTATTAATACTGCGAGTTTCGAAGAGGGTACTCCTGTCTTTATCAAGCAATGATTTATTAAATAACTTGCGACGTTTCGAAGAGGGTACTCCTGTCTTTATCAAGCAATGATTTATTAAAATAACTTGCGACGTTTCGAAGAGGGTACTCCTGTCTTTATCAAGCAATGATTTATTAAATAACTTGCGACGTTTCGAAGAGGGTACTCCTGTCTTTATCAAGCAATGATTTATTAAAATAACTTGCGACGTTTCGAGAGGGTACTCCTGTCTTTATCAAGCAATGATTTATTAAAATAACTTGCGACGTTTCGAAGAGGGTACTCCTGTCTTTATCAAGCAATGATCTATTAAAATAACTTGCGACGTTTCGAAGAGGGTACTCCTGTCTTTATCAAGGAATGATATATTAAAATAACTTGCGACGTTTCGATGAGGATACTCCTATCAAACAAAGATCATTAACTGTAAACCTAAGTTGGTATCCTTGTAAAATATAGTTATTCGTTTCTTTTTTAATCAATCGAATAACCCAAATATCTGATAATATATCTGAAGACTCACCTTACGCTAAATTAAAGCAGTCGGAAGAAACCTTGCATTCACCCCTGTAACCGTCTTGGCATTGGCATGAGTGGCATCCCATACTGTCCATAGGCATCCATTCAAAAAGATCATAAAATTTCCCATTATTTTTACAGCCTTTTCTTTTACAACAACAGCTATCCTCCGTCCACTGCAATGACGAAAATTATTGACAAACTGTGAAACGGAAGCGACGTCATTGTTATTTTGGGAGTAGTGACGTCGCGATTTTTTCAGTTGAAAGTGGGTGGAATTATGAAAGCCTGTAGCTGACAAAATAATAAACCAACGATATGGTATTTCAACTGTCGGTATCTTTTGAAATCTAAAATAACATCGATCGTTTGATCTGGTGAAAAGCGTATAATCGGGTTCTGAAAAAATTCCAGTTGTCGTCAGCTTCTTTTCTCGATATATGATGCATTTCGCCCCATATGAGAACGCGACAGACCTAGTTACCAGAATCAGGACACAAGGATAATTAGGAGACATTTTAAAGGTGTGACCTCGCCGAACTACTTTTCTATACCAGAAAATATCATGACCCTTTACGAAGTTTACATCGACTGATTTAGTCTGGTGTCGGATCTGTTATTTCTATGACACAAGAACAACGCGAAGGTTTCGGAAGCATTTCGCCCATGTCGTCTGCGACGGAACGCATGAGGTACCCTATATATATACCCTTTTTATTTCAAATCGGTAAAGCTCACCTCGAGGCAGGAATACAGTAACCTAGAGTCGTAAGGTATGTCGCATTTGGGACCACCGCCACATTCGATTTTCCCGCCCTTACAATGACAGGTGTCGCATCTTTGGTTCCATTCATCGTCTTCCAGTCTCACAAACATCGCGTCGAAATCGCGGTCCATGCAATCGGCAGCAACATTCCTCAATGTGCAGGCCAACACAGTTAGACACAGCGTTGCTACAAATATCATATTGACTGCAGTAGCTTCTAAGGTAATCATTGAATGCTTATATTCGCCTATTTTATAAGTTACTATGCTACTTAGTTCAAGTGATTCACTCGCCTAATCAACTGTTAGATTTTCAATACAATTCAAATAACTGCATGGTTTCGAAATTAAATCTCACTTCGAATATAAAGGTGCGATCAGACGAAGTTTCCACGTAAAGTTCATATTTCCGAAACAATTGCATTCATTGTTCCACTACATAAAGCAAAGCTTGAAATAGATGAATATATTATTGTTGGGCAACGCCGTACAGTGTACAGTGAGGGAAATGTTGCCTGGACAGCGGCGCATTGCCGGTAGCACATGGGGCCTCGGTTTATTGTCTTGAACTTCTCCGGAATAGCACGTTCGACCTTCAGGATAGTGAGCAAGCATCTAACTCACTGAAGCAACCACCGTAATATACCGTATAAACCTTCGATGTAAAACTCCAATTCCTCGAAATTGCGTAGGCCTTTATACGGAAAGGCCGTTTGCTGTGGAACATATACCTTTAATGACTTAATCGTTAAATTAGAAAGGAAATGACAATAGAAACGAGCTGTGTGTTTCAATGATTGGTTTTAAATTGAATGTCAACTTTTATCATAAGGTGATTAATATCTACGGCGGGCTCCGATTACAATTGCGACTGCGGGGGACCGGCATTATAGCCCTACGACGGAAGGTCGAGCACTTTGGTACATGCAGTGCGTTTGGTACATTTTAATCTTAGAGATACTTGCACCATCAAGATTACAGGAACCAAACACGTTGCACTGATCCAAAGTTCTATGACCTTGAATAAGTCATCTTCACCCAGCTGTAAATGGGTACGGACAATCCGAGAAAGATTAATGGGGTTTGATCAAGGACCAGCTGGTAGAAAGGATCCCTGTCACGGCGGACTTGTGAACCTAATTTGTTATCCTTGTAAAATATATTTTGTTTCTTTCTTTTTTTCGTCTGACGTCTGTGGTTGCTGTAAATCCGGAAACCTTACCTGATGACGTCACCATATATCATATGACGTCATAATTATTTAGTATTTAAAAAAATAAAGGAACCGCAGAAGTCGAGCTGCAAAAATAACAATGAGTCCGATAGCAGTGGCTTACTTACCAGAGTTTGAACCATGCCCACGAACCCTCGCCCCTAAGGAGGCGCTACGCCTACGTGAGCCCAACCTTCAGACAAAAAAAATGCAGGGTGTACTCCGTTTTTAGAGGTTATGCTCAACCTATATCAATTGTACCGTTATCTCAAACAGAAACTGTCATCAACATATGGTATGGCGAATTAATTAATTTTAAATTATTTCTATGCCTATTTATTATAGTTGAAATGTGTTTATACAATCCCACAATATTGCATTGAGCCCACCTTATTCTGTCGAAGCAGGTTTCGGATATATTAAGTTGATCAGGATAACAGTGACATTCCTCTGGTGGAGGGCAATACCCCACCCTATCCTCTCTCTTTTTCAGACCTGAATATGACCCAGCTTAAGCAACCCTTCCACCGCCAACGTTTGGCCCATACTAATTACCGAGGCACGTTTCCGATATAATTAGTTCATCGGGACAGTAGTGGCGTTCGGTTGAGTAGTATGCAGGGCATACCCCTCCCCCTACCCTTTTTTAGAACTCAATATGACCCGGCTTAAGCAACCCGTCAAACGCCACCATTTGGGAGGCATCTTAGATGCTTGCAGATGTTGCTGTGAGAGGACATGGTCTTGTTTTGTGTACAAACGCCACTAAATCGGCGACATATATTATCTACATTTATGAACAATGGCGGCTCGTCGGCATCGTGCCCTAATCTAGCTTGAGCTAGCATGTCTAAAACAATAAATTTAGTATAAAAAAAAATTGCGAGATCATAATAAAGCCTATTTTCACAATATCAAAGTACTGATTGAAATATTCATTAAATATAAAGTGGTACTTCATAATAAACAACATTATCATATAAAAGATTTATCAAGTTCAAGTTTAAAATAAACTCATTCTTATGGAATACAATTATGTACTAGCTTTATTTGAGGGACGTTTCAACCAGCGTTCTCTGGTCTTTATCAAGCGGTATGGATTACAATTACTAACTTTATTTGAGGGACGTTTCAACCAGCGTTCTCTGGTCTTTATTAAGCTATATGGATTACAATTACTAACTTTATTTGAGCGACGTTTCAGCCAGCGTTCTCTAGTCTTTATCAAGCTATATGGATTACAATTACTAACTTTATTTGAGGGACGTTTCAACCAGCGTTCTCTGGTCTTTATTAAGCTATATGGATTACAATTACTAACTTTATTTGAGGGACGTTTCAACCAGCGTTCTCTGGTCTTTATCAAGCTATATGGATTACAATTACTAACTTTATTTGTTACTATTTTTTACAATTACTATTTATTTATAAAGTTAGTAATTGTAATCCATATAGCTTGATAAAGACCAGAGAACGCTGGTTGAAACGTCGCTCAAATAAAGTTAGTAATTGTAATCCATATAGCTTGATAAAGACCAGAGAACGCTGGTTGAAACGTCCCTCAAATAAAGTTAGTAATTGCTAATCCATAAACGCTTAGTAATTATATTCCATAAGAATTTGTTTATTTTATCCAACACCTTTACTAAGTGCCATGTAAATACTAAGGTCGATCATCCAGTTATTCAGAGTTAGTGAAGATTCGTCAACGTCAATTTAAATACAATACAGTACGGTTGTTGCGTCGGAATTTAATTCTTAAATAATATTTCGTTTCTTTTTTTTTTCAAATTGCATTGGCGGATTAAAAAATTGGAATGATTATCACAAAACGAAATGGTTTCTAGACAGTATACGATATATTGTACTTGCACAACTTTATGGAGCATCAATCACGTGAAACAAGCAAAGTTTGGGGTAAAGTTTATGCAACGTTTCGACGTGTTTCCATGGGGTTAGCTACGTCTACGTCAACGATCTATGTAGTGTGCTTACAATTGCTTGCTTAATGACATTTAAAGACTTGGCAGTTCAAAAATCATTGCTGAATAAACACCAGGCACACGTTGGAAATTCGCTATAGTTTCGTCACATGATTTTCCTCCTTGACGTCGCCATTGACAAAGATGTCCACTTCAACTTGGCTGTCTGCGTCGTTTTGTTTTAAACTTTTTTTACACAAACTGTACGTAATAGCCGTTATCATTGTGTGACTCACTACATTCGTCTGCGACCTTATTCTGTCTCTGAAAATTGAACAAGGCAGGTTTTTATTATCTAAGCATAAGGGAAGTAACTCTTCTTATAATTGGGCGGCTGCACGCAAAACTTGAAATAGTCCAGTGCAAGCAATCCCACAGAGCGAATAAATTAAATGAAAGCAGCTACCGTTAGGGTAAGTCCACGAGAGCTGGGGCCCGGCTTGTTAAAATTAAGCCCCACCAATTGTGCTCTATCAAAACCTTCTACAGTTAGCAGAGACTAGATTTTGAAATTTTCTGGTAGAACCAGGTCGAAAAATATGGGCCTCAGTGCCAATGTAGTACTGGTGACGAGGCTGAATAAAAGCCAATATAGGAATACTTACAAAAACCATTCAACTGCAAACATTAGCGCCACCTGAGTAATTGGTACATTGAGTGACGTCAGAACTATAATCAACGTCACTATACTAGCGCTAGGGAGCGATGGGATAGCTGAACCGCAAACAGACGTCAATATTCTGAAACGAGTCGAAAAGTACAACCGCTGTTAATGTTGTCTCAGTTCGCCTAGTGATTTAGATTATATAAACTTGGTTCATAGTTGACTACCGCCGTGTACTAGCGGCTGTGCACGTTAAAGATCCCTCGGCAGTTGGAAATCGCAAAAAGAATAGGCTTATGCCGCTGTCCCGGCAAAAAATCCCATCATTACATAACACACTGCATGGGGTTGTCTGTTTTCATTTTGGTGTAGAAGAGTAGGACGTAAAACTCCATTCATTTAATCTAAACGATACCTACATGATAATGACGGCTTGAGATGGCGTGACGGTTCCTAGAGCTAACTGCGTTATAAACACTGTAGCACATGTGATGTAGATAACGCTACCGTCTGCGTTTAGCGTCACACAGAACGGTACGACAAAGCGTGACACTCTCCGATCTATTTTTTCTTTGTCGCAGGCTACCATCATTTCCGGAATGGCTACTGCTCTGAAATTACAAAATATTATTATGAAACGAAACGAAACATAAATAACTCAAGAAATCGAGTTTTACGTTATATATCTTCCTCCGAATTGGCAAAAATAAAAACACATCTAAATTGAAATTAGACCCACAAACGTAGTTCACAACCATTTACCATCATAAACTCGACTTACGTTATACTAAGACTTTTCTATACATCATGAGTAGCCTAATATGATTGGCAAATTATGTGAACGAGGATGTAGTTCGAGTTGCCTCAGCAAAAGCTAGATGTTGGGCTACTTGCACCTCCTTGAGAAATCGAATAAGAAAATACTCACGTGCTGGTTGATGCGAATCCTAATAAAATGGCTCGAATTGTCGATAACATGAACTTGAACGGATTCTTCCGCGTGAATATAATGAATATTATTGGTAAAATGAAAAATTGATGTATTATAAGGCCAACAACTACGCACAAAACAAATAGTCCCAGTCTAGAAAAGACACCTGTTATGTCCTCGACCGGTGCTATTGATACTGCAACTAGACTTGCTATTCCGATGGGTCCAGCCCTGAAAATGAAATGAAACGAAATGAAATATACGGGTTCTATAGCACAGTGGTTAGAGTGTTGGTTCTTCAGCACAGCAGTTAGAGTCTTGGTTCTGTACGTCATGACGCCATTTGGATGGATATGTTGAAAATGTCGAACGTGAGTTTTAATCTCAATCGGTGTGTGATAGTCTGATGCCTTGAATATGTCATCTTTACTCATAATTCCAGCTTTCAATGGGTACGGATAATACAAGAAAGATCGATGCAAGGGGAGGTAATAAAGTAACTTACCAGAAGAAATTACGAAGAATCAGTAAAATAATTTCAGTGGCACCAACGAAAAACTGAAGAAATATTTCAGACTTCTTCTTGAGTTTACTGATAGCTACGCCAAATACCGTACTTATTGTAATAAGACCTGTATAGGTGGAGAAAATATCATTTAGTTTTTGATGAATTAAATGGGGTGGGGGGGGGGGGAATTGTCAAGGGGAGACAAATAACTGACCACTTAGCTTTGAACAAAATTTCCATCGTTGAGATATTTGGCTCGCTGTGGGCCTGAGAATATTACAAAATATCTCTTCGGGCCAATAGATATGGTCAAGGAAAAATAATACATGTAGTCGGAATGTAGTTAACAGTCGGGCGTTGCGAAGAATTGGAAAAAAAACTACAAACCTAGAACATTAACACCGCCAGTCGAACCATTACTCTTAGCAACGGTAACTATGGTTTCAGTAAAAGTTCCATTGGTACCATTTCTTGTTACTTCCTCTATTGTTTTCTTATATTGAGTCTGGGCCTAGAAATTCAACCGTAACCTTTATCACATTCATAGTTCCGGTGCTCCACTCAAGCACTGCCTTGTGGAGACAGTGTATTTGGGATATTTTAGTTTCTTATTAGACAACGAAACGTTCCATTTCTTAATTAACCAGGACAAAGCCCTTAAACCGATTGTAAAAGGAATAAAAAATTTTTTTTTTTTTTTTTTTTTTGATTTCTGTCCCTTATAGCTATGATTGGTACCAACATCAGACCAATAAAACATTTTATGCTAATGATTGTATTTTAGTCCGTTCTATTTTTAGAAATCCTCTTTCTCCCTTCCTTTGGGGGTTTTTGCATGCCCATTTTTGACTAATTTTTGGTCTAGATTTGAAATTTGATGCCTGAAATTGCATTTTCTTTCAGAATTTCTGAATAATGAGAAATTTAATTGGCGGAAGGTTATTTCTAAAAATAGTGGTTTTGTGTGCAGTGACAGTCAAGCGGATGTTGATAAAATGTAGTGGTTTACTTTCATTTTGTTTAGTTCAAAATTTTCATGGTCATGCTATATTGGACTTTTGTACAGAAACCAAGTATTGGCCAGGCTTTCATGTGACGTATAAGAAAGTTTTCAACGAGATTTCTGGAAAAAGTTCTAGAAGGTTGAATTTTGTGATTTAACATGGAAATAGATGGCAAATGAATTAGTGGACTAAGTCCATCAGGGATAGATCGGGACATCAAGTCTCTGAATGCTGCTGGCAAATAAAAAGACTGGATATTCTGGTTTACACCAGTGATAGACCAATTTGCTCCGGTCCTATTAAATCTTATTAACTGTGGACCTAGTCTTCAACCAGGATCATACCTGTTTAAAAGCTGTTTCAACCAAATTATTTGGTATGAGGTTCCTAAAATAACAAGGGACATAACAAATAAAAACAACACCACAAAATATTCAATTTTAAAGGGGTATATCTAAAATGCATCAATTATAAAGGAAGATAACAACAAAAAGAAGACCACAAAAAATTGAATTTTAAAGGGACATAAGTAACAAAACAAGACCACAAAACATGAAATTCAATGCCATAACTTATGTACTTACCGAAATAAATCTGCAAATATATCTTGAGTTTCTATAAGATTTTCTCTAATATCGTCTGCGTCCGTACCCTCTCCACCGACACCTGCAAATAACAATAAAAAGGCTGAAATTAAAGTCGCTTGTCTGCTTTATCAACGGGGGGTCAGAGTCTCAGATACGTAAACCTTTGATCCAACAAAACTCTCGATATAGGGTTAATCAATGACCGTTCACTTCTCCATAGCTTTTATGTGCGAGGGATAGTGAAACAAATTTTGATATTTGCCTATAAATAAATAATCTTTAAATGGCATTTAGTAAAGGTGTTGGATAAAAATTACCAGATTCTCACGAATTACAATTGTACCTTTTTGCTTTTTTTAGTAAACTGATCAATCTATGCTAACTGTAACAATTTTTTTGATTGAGGACAATTGGTATGGTTTTTTACTAGCAGGGGTCCCCTCCCTGGCGACAGGGCTGAACTTATACCAATGTATAAGAATCTGTATGTTTTTTGTACGTTTACCTGGTTCTATAAGTATTGCCAGTACCACCCCTATCGTACATGCTATTAGGTGGGTCACGACAATAAACGCTAAGGCTATTAAACTTATTTTCCCATTTGACTTGGGGTCCATTGAAGCAGCACCTGAAATATTAGAAAAATGATACCCAAGTCAGACCGAGAACATACGTTGGCAAGTATGGCAAAAGCATGGAAATATTAGTTATTAGTTGACCATTCAAGAAGAGTAGGGGAGACACATCCATGGGTAAACTTTCACATTTTGAAACTCCGGTTTAGCTATCTGTTAAACCTTTCAGCATAATGTTTGACTTCCAGTTCGTCTGTAATTTCATAAAGTGTAAAAAGATGAAATGGTGACAGGTCTTTTTCAATATTTTTGCGAGAATTTACTACCAATTGTAACAACATTACTTAACATCCCAACCAAACGTCAAATTTTTGTTTTGAAAAGTACTACGGGCAGCTAAATTCAATCAGCGGAAAAGTAAATTTTCAGATGACATATCCCTTTAACTAAAAGTTCAAATAGGGAGATGATTGTAATTACGGAAATAGAAAATAATTTTAGTTCGTCTACAATTTAAATGAAAAATATTACCTGATATGACACTGCAGACAATGAGAGGAACAATCAACATCCGTAACATTCTCAAAAACAGCTCGCCAGGAAAACCTAAGAATATATGAAGAGAAATGGAGTTTTACGTCAACTGTTGTGACCTAAGATGACAAATCCTAAAGAGAGAGGACCCTAAAGCACTGGCCAAGGTCCAAATGTTAGAAGGCTACTTACCAATCCACATTAGCGCATCTTTTGACAGTTCAACTTCACGGAGTCCGAAACCTAAGGCAAGACCAAGTAAAATACCAAACACATTCAGTAACATCAACGCATTGTCTTTCAGGAATATCCTAAATCGACTTGGTTTAACCCCCATTGCCAATGGCTCCTTCTCTCGAATAAATTCTGAAATGGTAAAGTTCCAGTTACAAAAGCTCCTGTTCGATGATTACCAAAAAATGTTTTTAGCATCATTTATTTATTTACTTATTTATTTTATTTTATTTTATTTTATTTTTTTTTATTTTTTTTTATTTAAGATTTCAGTTATAAAAGCTCCTGTTCGATGATTACCAAAAAGTTTATTTATTTATTTTTTCATGTTCGTTTTTCGTTTCGTTTCGTTCGTTCATTTAATTCGATTATACCCAAGGCAGGGGAATATAAAAAGTAAAAAAAAAATACAAATTTTTTAAGAGTCTTACTCCTTCTGAGCACAATTTTTTTATTTTTTAAATATTGTGAAGTAACCTTTTTTACAGGGCGAGTTGTCCTTCTTTTTAACATCATTAAATGTAACTTTGTAAATGTTTGAAAACATTCCGATTGTCAATTTGACCTCGTCAATGGGGTCACTCTGTCACGGGGTCAAAAGAAGATTCAAGCTACCTGAATACTTGTTTACCTTCGAATTGTGAAGAGTACATAAACGCTCTTGGTTTCAAGTTACACTTTGTCAACACTGAGAATACTGTATACACTGTTACAAATATCTAGATACTTCAATTCTTCGTATTAAATGGAAATTTTAAAGGTGCGCTACCTATTCGGATGTCCAACATCATTGGAATTTGAACTTGAACCAAAATAAGTCCTTGTTCGTCAGTGGACTTACCTGGTGTCGAAACTATACGACAGAATACTTCAATAAATTTATTATTATTTGATAATTCCAGTCCACCCAGCTGTAAATGGGTCTGGATAATCCGGGAAAGATCAATATCAAGAGGTTTGACCAAGGACCAGCTGGTAAACAGGATCCCTGTCAAGGCGGACTTGTGAACCTAAGTTGTTATCCTTGTAAAATATAGTTGTTTCTTTCTTTCTTCCTTTAAACTAGGTAATGTCCAAACACGCTTAGAAGTGTTTTTCAATTATTAGTTAGTTTAATAGATATATTGTGTTATATAGAGGTTTTATTCTTTAGTCATGGCACCTGGTAAGTCCCTTTAATGAATATATACTCTTATTGACCAAGTTTGATACTTGAGATTTTATCTCCATTCTAAGAGGTAGTATCCCTTTAACCCAATACAGTTTGATCAAATAGATACATGAAAGTAAATAGAATACTTAAGAAAATATTTTCAGCTATAATTTACGATTTTTTTGATGATGGAATTTTTGCATACTGCCCCTTTTAAAATTGTTGATGGGCTGAATGTTAGACAGGACCATATTTTTGTGTATTGGACCTAACGCTGACCCATGTAAAATAAAGAGTCTACGTTTGATGAGCTGAATGTTATACAGGATCTAACTTGTGTATTGGTCCTAATTCTGAACTATGTTAAAAAAAGAAATTATTACTAGAATTTTTTTTTTAGTGCATGACGTATAGCAAGAAAACAACTACATAAGCGACTAGACTAAATTCTAAGGTTTTTCTACAAGTAAGCATGATAATGTAAATTTTAACAACGTTATATTTGCCCTACCTATATAAAGATTGGTGTCCGTGAATAACAGTCCACAATATTCTTGACTCTGTTTATATTTGATATACACCGGTATATATAGCCCTCTAAAAACCATATACAATTGTCAACAACTTCAAAATGTCAAAACGATTGCGAACTTATCTTATACCTTGACTTCAATAACCACCTTGAGTTATGAAATGTAGCCATTTGATTGGATTATACGTTAGCTAAATCAGCGACTAAGAGTCTAATAAGCCATGCTAATTGAATTTAAGAAAACTTAACACAAAAATATGACAAATAAAAGTGTATCTGGCTGGGCGTATCTGAAAGTTTTAACTTTAATGCTGTATTGAACCTTGTGAACACTTTAAGCAAAATGAACACCGCATTGTAAAGAAAATATGTCGACTACTTTGGGTTTCAGCTTAAAGAGTTTTAAAGAAGCCTAACATAAAAATTGGGTCAAATTGCTTAATTATCAATTAGAACTGTCCGTTTTTCTTTTGGAAAAGGTGGGGAGTGTAAACAAATTCATTAAGGGCACGTATTTTGGTTTTCATAACGAATCATACTTCCCCTTTAAAGTAAACGTGTCCCTGTAATATATGTAGTTCACCCCTTGGATTTAAGATAAGGTTTGATTTGGTAGGCGGCATGTATTTATTGTCATTTAGGGTCAATTTTGCATACATATTTTGGTGTCGAGACCCAAAACGGAAGAGTTGGGATAGAGAAGTTAAGAGCTAGGAAAATGATGAGGGGAAACTACTTAAAAAAGAGTTTGTAAACATGGAAATGATATATAATGAATGGAGTTTTACATCCTACTCTTCTGCACCTTATGAGCTAATGAAGACAGACAACGTCATACAGTGTGCAATGAGGGGAATTTTGCCAGGACAGTGATATTAGCCTTCTCATTTTGTGATTTCCAACTGTTGAGATATCTTTAACGTGCACAGTCTGTAGCACACGGGGCTTCGGTTTATTGTCCCATCTGAATGACAAGACGCTTTGAACGTGTCAGCTTCTCCTGACCTGAATCACTGACAAGGGGAAACCAGGTTCAAACTGTCCACTTCTCGCTTATTATTCAACATTCAACGTTCTTATTTGCTAACTTGAAATGTATTTGTTTATGCATGTATTTATTCACTGAGTTGTCAAATCAATACAAAGCACACCAACATGCACTATGGTATAACGAGTACAGTGACATGTAACCGGATGTAGACTATGTAGGAGTGTGTATGTAATTGCCATTTGGTTCCGTCTCAAAGAATACTATAACAAAATAAACGCAATTATTCACGTCAATAAACAACGTCAGCAATTAGTGACATTTAAACTGACTATAGCTAGACCTGACCCACGTACCCTACCCTTCTACGAAGATAATGAAATGGAGTTTTACGTAATATTCATGTACGAGTTAAGTCGGACTACGTGATCAAACACATGATAAATGATATTTCCACCCCCCCCCCCCCTTCTTCTACCTTTCCCCACAATCATAGTGAGAGCATACATTTAATCAACTTTATTAATTAGTTTTTCAAATAGAATTTATTTAATTATTAATTTATTTTCATATTTTGAATATTTTAAAAGCATTCGTGGAATTTTCAATGTAAAGTTATAAAGACATCGCAATTTTTTTTTTCTATTTTCTTTTTTTTTTTAGTCTAGGACTTTTTTTAAAATTTTTGTTAAATTTCAAATTTTCAAAATTATTCTTGGTTGTTTTCATAATAACAATTAAGCGAGCAGGTACACAGGTAAATTTCCACTGCACATGTAGTACATGTATAAGAAAACGGTAGAGCATAAAATATCAATTGAAATATAACAAAAAAACTTACTTTCAGACGACATGGTTCAATTCCCGTAACCAATTTTCATCCAAATTCTTTACATACAGGCGTATAGTGTATCGACTAAAATGACTGTTATCCATTCACTGGTATTTCAAACAAATAGCTGAAACATAAACATACTTTTCAATTTATCATGATATCTACCTATAAAAAATGAAGGATTGCATCATACTAGACACAAGACACTTCATTGACTGTGATCAAAGCAAAATGCATTGAACATAGTCCGAAACTTGCTGACCCTATTCCCAGATATGGCTGTGGGAGAGTCAGAAAAAAATAGGCACTAAAAACTTAAAATTTTTAGCAACTCCGCGGGTGTGTTTTTTTTTAAGCGTATTTAAATACCTCGAATCAACTAAACCTCAATATATTTGGAAAGATGGATGTTTTTGTAGATCAATCATACCATCATTATCCCCCTACGCCATTCCTATCACGCCTGTGGTTGGGTCAAAGTTTTTTTTCAAGAATTTCAATCGCTAAGTCGTAATTTCAAATTGTGCGAGCATCCAAAATTCCGACGTTAGTCACTAAGTTTCGGACTACATTGAACAAAACTAAATTGAAGAATATCCCGGAACTCTTTCGAAAACGTCGATTCTAACACCGCGTGGTAAAGCCTAGAACATTCTAAACATTTTGTAATTCATGACAAAGCTCAAAAAATTATAACATGACAAAGCTCAAAAAATTATAACATGACAAAGCTAAAATTTACCACTAGCACTTACTAACTTGAGTTTTAGGTGAGTTAAGTATTGCATCATGATCGACAATTTATTTGACACAACAATGTTTAAAGTCAATCGTAAAATGACAAAGCTAAACTCAAAATTACCCGTAACACTTTTGAAAACTTAGTTACAATCTAGACAGGTTATATATTGGATACATATGTCATACTAACTCAACGTATCTGTTAGATGAAAAACCTTAACTTAAAGGTATACTGCCCTTATCAAAATGTTGAAATTTTTAAAATTTGACCGAAATGAGTCTTTGGTCATTTGTGGACTGATGGTGTTAAAGCTATACAACAGAATCCCTGTATGAATCCATAATCAGTAATAATCCATTAAACGAAGTAATTATTTTTCAAATTCGCTTAAAAATATATAGAGATTATATTCTGTATGGTTATGACATCTGGTAATTCCAACTGATGAATATATACTCTTATTGACACTTACTTAGACTTTTTGTCTAATCTAAGAGGTAGTATACATTTTATATTGTGTTACCCGTATCTCCGTGAAAATTATTGATCTAAATTCTTTGTCTCACTCTAGACAGAGTTAAATGCAATATTCATAATTTCAGTATCGTTTGATTTCGTATTTCAAAGGCTATAATTATTCTTCTGACTATTAAATCAATATAAAATTCAAAATTTACAAAATTGGGTTCCATTTCCAGGGTCATCGTGAACTTATGTCGCTGTTATTGCAAAATTCTTCTCATTGTACGCTCTCTAACAATGTGCGTTTGTATTGAATAAACCTGAATCAAATGTTTAACATAAAAAAATATCGGTCTGATCACAGAACGTTTACGTATTCATTTCTTCAATCTTGACTCAAAACCACCAATAAACCATACAGAGACTCGGATTATAGTTACAGCATTCGGACTACAACACAGGTGTGCATATAGTATATCAACCAGATTGCTAGTTATTCATTGAAATGGCATAAATAGCGTTGTTGAAAAAAAATAAAACATATTGCTTAGGTTACAAAATCAAAAGATCAATACGGATTTTATCATTAAATGAAATTTTCTTATGATAAACCGAATGACATTTCTAAAGAGGTGTCTCCTCAAATCCAACCATTCGGCAACCATTGGTGGTTTCCGTGAGCTGTTAAAGAGCGCCACTGGAATTTTCATAGTAGAATGTTAGGAATCAAAGAGTTTGTCTTCCCGATGTTTGTGGGGACCTTCCTTCCACTGCCCCCGAGTGACAAAAAAGCCATAGTCGTTGATCGAAAATACTTTGAAGTATACGAGAACATCGTAAACTAATACCGAAGTTAGGTCGACTGGTGCTGCTGTTCTGGCAAAATTTCCCTCGTTGAACACTGCATGCCGTCGCCCGTTACCTGGAGTAAAATTCAATAGTTTTTAAATAGAAAATGAGTTTTTACCAAGGGTAAAGTTTTTAATTCAAAATTAAGGTTTTTAATTCATAATAAAAAGTGACTTATGTCGTATATGAGCCACCGTAAGCAACCTTTGGCGTGATGATAACGACTACAAAGAGAATTTATAAATGGTTACATAGACTTAGATGTTTTATTCAGCAATTTTAGCGTCTGGATAACATGTCATTAGTTGCAACCGGTATAGCAACGCGTTAAATCGTGAAAGTAAACGTTGCTATGACAATTATCCAATGAATGATCAATGATGACTATCGAATTACTCTTACCTTAAGGAAATGAAATGAATGGAGTTTTACGTCCTACTTTTCTGCACGTTATGTGCTAATGAAGACGATCTTACCTTAAGGACGTCTCAGCCGCAGTGTTATGTGCTCTTTTATAACATGGCAGAATAAAGAAGCATAATGGATATATTATTTCCAACATTTATTAACTCATTTATTAACTTATTTCATACATGATAGAATAAGGCTGTAAAGCATCGAAATGCTCCGTTAAACATATACATAGAACTATTAGTTTTATTTAACGATGTATATACGCCGATACAGATCTATTATAACATTGTATATATACCATTTAAGCCTGAAAGGGAGGTATAGTGGTTGTATCGGGTGATTAAAGAGCGCAAAAGGGGATGATGATATACACTGTGGACCCCAGCAAAATCATTTTGTAACTATTTCTTTTCAATCGAGTCAAACTGCATATAAATTTATACACAAGCTAGGTGTGTTTGTGGTATCTTCGTGTGTTTTTAAATAGATTGAACTGAATGGGGTTTTACGTCCTACCCTTCTGCACTTTATGGGCTACTGAAAGCAGGCAACGCCATGCAGTGTTTGATGAGCGAAATTTTGCCAGGACAACAGCATAAGTCTTTTTGCGATTCTCCACTATCGAGGGATCTTAAACGTGCACATGTACAACAAGAGGCCTCGGCTTATTGTCCCGCCCGAACGATTATGTGCTCTTTCCATATCAGTCCCTCTGACCTGCATAACTGACAAGGGGGAAACTGGACTGAAAAATCCGAGAGTTCATCTCTCCCAATGCTGGGATTGATTCCTAGACCTTCAGGTTAGCGAGCAAACGTCTAAATTACTGAATCCTTGCGGCTTCCTGCGTGTTTCAAAAGGGATTGATAATGTTTTATGTGTATCGGGGTTGTTGATAATATCAATATGCGTCTATAATCGCCGTATGCGATATACAAACAAATTTTGCAATTAGTGGCGTCATCAAATAATTAGGTTTAGTGTAATTGCAGGAACCTCAGACGTCTGATTGAAAATTGGAATGGTGAAAATTGAATATATAAGTGTCTACGATAATCCCTTTAAGTTTTCATGTCTGGAAAATATAATTAAAACTGAACTATATTTAGCGCCGTGTTAGGTAATTAGTCGCTCGTAAACTGATGGAAACTTTATTTCATTATTCTCGATTATAGATGACAAAAATGTTCAAGGACTTGTACTACTTTTCCCTTTTTTGAATTATTTTTCAGTTGAAGTTGAAGATTTCAGACACATCCATAACTAACGCATCTAATTATCCTAACCTTTAACTTGCACCTTGTTTTATCATAAATCTTTACTTCGTTACCTTGGCCAGTGCTTTTATGAGGCTATAAGCAGTTTCACAAAAAATGTTAGGGTTTATATATGTTAACTTCATAGTTTGTCTAACATAGCTTTAAAATCAATACTGAAACTAAATGTGGAAAATCAATAAATAAATTGAAACCCCAAATAGGGTTTAGAAATTACTACCAAAGGCCCAAAAATACACTGAAATAAGTGGCAACTCTGATTATTTGGATCAAGTCTACCGTGAGTAGAGTATCATCAATTTTCTATATTTTAAATATTTTAAGCAAGCTACAAGAAAATCGCCATCATTTTTGGAGTTACGTCCCTTTATTATCAATTTCCGTGACTTTAACACGTGGTGTCCCCATCTAACTTCCTTTTCAATATTACTCTTCAAAGAGGTACGGCATGCCTTCACTAAATCTGATATATCCTTATTTTTGACGCATTGGATCTTCGCAAAAGTTTGAGATTTCCCTAACAAGATATTTGTGAAGCCTTTTAGTCTTTCATTGTGCCCAAAACATTCACCAAAAGTCAAGAATCGCATGAAATGTGCCTCGTGAATTGCACCCATGCTGGATTCCAAGATGGCAGCCCCCACATCATAACAATCTTTTGCTGCATTTTATCTTTTCTGTATCTGTAATGTGCACTTTGTTTCGGCGTATTTTTTCATGATTAGCCCACGATCAAATAAAGTTCTTCTTGAATCGATTCGATTAAATTTAGTCTAATAGTTACCGTTTACGTACACGATATTTTATCAACTTCTTCATCAGTTCAATTGCTGAAGCAGTAGGCAGGCTAATGCCGATGTGCTGACAAAATTTTCTTTAATACAAACTACATAGCGTTACCCATCTTCATTAGCCTGTTAGGTGCCAAATTTGTCAACGTTATCAGAACAAAGGCATTTTTTTAAAATAAACAATAATCAATATGCCTAGCCAAGGCCTTATCTTTGGATTCCCTACACATAACAGGAAATCTTTTATTTAACAATGACTTGATTGGTACAATAACATACCATACTAAACATAAACTTTATCATAATTTCGCTAGATCACTGATGACTTATGAAGTCGCTTGCATGGTTATTACCAAACACCCAGATATGCCCTTCAATCAGATTGTTGTGCATTGTCCATATTAATGCCTGTTGTTTTCTATAAACCTCATGGTTTCGCTTGTGGACTACATTAATTTACTTGACGAATTATTTTAAACATATTGGTTATCCAATTCATGGTTCTTTGTCAGGTAAAACAGTTACATATCTACCATTCTGTTCAGGGTCATCTTTGTTGCTATGGGAACAAGACTTCTGTTTTGGAAAAATAAAGATATAACTAAATATCTCAGTTTTCGGTTTTGACTTGTTTGAAATATAAATGCTGTCATCATTAGCCAATTAGGGGCTACCATTTCATTTCATAAAAGAAAAATTAATATTTAATTGTGATTAAATTATTTCAGTCAAAATGGCCACGGAAGCACCCGAAGTTGAGGAAATGGTCACTGTACCAGCCACAAATGCAGATGAACCTGAAATCAAGTTATTTGGAAAATGGACATCTGATGATGTTCAAGTTAGTGACATCAGTTTAACTGTAAGTTTTTTTTGTGATTCATATTGATAAGGGATACACATGGCTAAAATTAGCTGTAAGGTGGCAGAGCCATTATTTCATGAGATACATGGGCTTCATGACAGTTTTTTTTTATCATTGTAATGTTCTGGAAAACTGAGGCTACAGGCTCGACTGTTTGAAATCGTAACAAGAGCTATCATGGCAAATTTCCATCATTGAACACTGCATGCATTTTTATCTCATTGGAACATAAAACTAAAGGTCCCTGATCGGATGATAAAACTAAATTTAAAATTGACTAAGTGATTGAGAAATCAGATGACAGAAACACTGAAATCATCTTAAGTTGATCTGCAAGTATAAGACCAGAAGACCGCAGAAGTTTAGCCGTCAGCTGATGAAACTTTTATCAAGGACTATATTTGTGTATTGCTATATTACTATAATGTGTTTACACACCAATAATGCTAATGAGACCAACGTTTAATACTTATATTTATATTTTTGATTCTTTTATTAATACAAATTCGCTGTTTTATATGAAATTGGCACAAATCTTAGATAGCGTTTATGTTGTAGCTTGACTAAGTCATAGCGTGACAAACTATAGTTTATCTAAAAATAAACGTCAGTTAGCGCAACTGGTTCATTGAAGGGAGTGATAGTCGAAATGTATATATTTTTGTATATGTGTCAGCAATATTTTTGGAATAATATGTGATTGTTTTTCAGGATTATATCGCTGTCAAAGAGAAATTTGCCAAGTATATGCCACATTCAGCCGGTAGATGGCAACTTCGCCGATTCCGAAAAGCTCAGTGCCCTATCGTAGAAAGAACTGTCTGTTCCCTCATGATGCATGGCAGAAACAACGGAAAGAAGTTAATGGCAGTCAGAATTTTAAAACACACTTTGGAAATCATCCACTTGCTCTCTGGAGAGGTAAAATTGTTTTTTAAGTCTCAAAATTCTGGGATTTTTTTTTATCCCTGTTAGTGATACAGATAGGGAGTGTTGACATCAATTCTTGAAAAATTTCCCTTGTTACACACTGCATGGAGTAATAGCTCTTTATCAGTCCAATCAGAAGCAGTATGGTAGGATGTAAAACTCCATTTCATTAAATTATGAAATCAAATTAAATTAGACAGATGCAAATAATCTATCATGTTAATTTTTTAATTTAGTTTTCAAATTCTTTTTTTTCTATACTTCCAAATTTACTTTCATTCCTGGCAAGATTTCCCTCATTACACACTGCATGGCATTGCTAGACTTCAATAGCCCATTAGGTGCAAAAGAATATGACATAAAACACTGTTCATTATATTTCTGCCATTATGGAATAAGATTCGTAACCTTAAAGCTGTCATGGTTGGATTATTAATATTGGGATCAGTAAAAATTTTGTCAAATATCTAGTGGTTGAATTAGTCCTGTCCATATATAATGCCTCTTGCTTTCTTTAAGCCTGAGGTTTCGCTTGTGGACGACATTAATCTATTTGGTGCTTTTATTTTTGCTATGTGATATTTATAACACATGGTATAGGCACGATTTAGAACATTTCTATGATGAAAATATTAAAGAAACAATAATATTTTACAAGGATAACAACTTAATGAAAGTTTGATTTTGACGAATTTTCGAAGAACAGTTTTTGAGTTATTTCTCTTGACTTAGTCAACAAATTTTCTTGTGAACACAATAGTCTACTGTTTTCATTTGATTTGAATGAAATATGGTGTGATTATTTGTTAGTGACAATTTTTCGATGAACCGCTTTTTAGTTATTGCCCCCAACTTAGGTGGAATTGGTTTGGGAACACTATGGACTACTTTTTTCATCAGATTTGAATTTATTTTATTTTGATTATTTATATTGATGAGATCTTGGATTAGGCCCAAATAATAACCTGTATTTAAACAGAAATATACTTTAAAGTGGGTGTATCTTGCTAGGCAACCAATTTCAACTGGTAGTAAATTCAATATTTTCTTTATAAATTTCAGAATCCTCTCCAAGTGTTAGTCAATGCTATAATTAACAGTGGTCCCAGAGAAGATTCCACACGTATTGGACGAGCTGGTACTGTCAGAAGACAGGCTGTAGACGTCTCCCCATTACGACGTGTAGATCAAGCTATATGGTTACTTTGTACAGGAGCTCGGGAAGCTTCCTTCAGAAATATCAAATCTATTGCTGAATGTCTAGCTGATGAGTTGATCAATGCTGCTAAGGTAAGGAGTTGTGGTCTGATGCCTTTTTTTCTCTTCTCAGTTTGGCACAATTTGCATTCTCTAGGTCTAATGTTTTGTCTTTTGATAAAGAATACTTAGTATTTCTATGCATTTATGAAATATCTTTGTAAATCAGTCAGTAATGAATGGATTTGTTTACTGACGAAAAAGTACTAAACCATGTATCGATTATGATGTTATCAGTAAACTGTACTACTTGTAAAATACTGTCTGTCTGAAGTGTTTGTTGGCAAAATTTAGACATAACAACCCCTCGCCCTCCAGTCAGAATTGTCAACCTGCTGAGGGACCTCTGTTTGCTTGTTTGAGGTTGTACAATTGTCTCAAATATATCTAGTTTCAAATGATATTTTTCCCCCTCAAATCTCTGGCTTACTTGAGACTGTGAGTTAACTAGTTGAAATACTTTAAAAGTTAACTATTAAAGGCATCCTAGAATTAAATAATAAGAATTTTGAATGAACCTATATTGTTTTTCAGGGTTCATCCAATTCCTATGCCATTAAAAAGAAGGATGAATTAGAGAGAGTGGCTAAATCTAACCGATAACCATGGAAACAAATTCAGAATAAAATATTATTCACAATTATGCCTTTTATACTCCCACATGAATATGTGGACGTATATTGTCGTCGCCACTGTCCGTTGGTCTGTCGATCCGTCAGTCCGTCCGTCAACATTTGTTGTAGACACAATAGAAGACAAAACTTTCAATTGATTTGTATAAAACTTAGTGTGCGCATTAGAATTGATAAGACGGCTGTCAAGTTCGATTTTTTGATGAACGGTTTTTTGGTTATTGCCCCTGCCTCAATATTTGTTGTAGACACAATAGAAGCTACAATTTTCAATGGATTTTAATGAAACTTGTTGTGAGCGTTGGAATTGATAAGACAGCAGTCCAGTTTGAATTTGATGTATTTTTGTAACCAATGATTTTTAGTTATTGCCCTTGACTTGTGGGTGAAAAAGAAGTTTCCATTTTGTATTTGATGAAACTCGGTATGAGTATTGAAATAAATAAGATAGTGATCAAGTTTGAATTTGACAATTTTCCATGAATAGTTTTTGAGTTTTTGCCCTTGACTTTAATATTCAGTGAATATTTTTGAGTTATTGCTCAATTTATTATTCAAATTCAATGCTGCCAGTGGGCGTATGTTACCTTACCTGCCGAGCTATCTTTTTCTTGAGTAGAAGTCATTGATGCAGCTTATCAACTTGACCAAGACTTTGAAAAGCGCTATCCTTGTACCTTAGCAGCTGTCTATCCATGTAGGCCCCTCATTAGCAGCTGTCTATCAAGTAAATATCCAAATAAGCAGCTGTCTATCCATTTACCCCCCCCCCCCCAAAATTGACAGTTGTCTATTCATTTAAACCCCATATTAGCAACTGTCCATCTACCCCTTCCCCTGATTAGCAGCTGTCTATCCATTAAATATCCAGATTAGCAGCTGTCTAGCCATTGAAACCCCCAGTTTAGCAGCTGTCTATCCATTAAACATCCCAGATTAGCAGCTGTCTATCCATTATAAAACCCCAGATTAGCATCTGTCTATCCATTAAACCAATTAGCCTGTCTATCATAAAGATTAGCATCTGTCTATCCATTAAACACCCCAGATTAGCAGCTGTCTGTCCATTAAAAGCCCCAGACAACCTATAAACCAAAATGTGGACGACGTATCTTATAATTTAATTAATATAAAATGGAACATTTACATAAAAACAACATTAACTGATTTCGTAATTTGTACAATCAATTTATTTTTTTAGCTAAAATTATCTCTGACCATAAATATGACAAGATGGGATGAGTTTTAGGTGGGTGGGATTATTTGCCCATTTGAGCTGGGGCACCAAAGAACCCAGAGCCTTGTTTATTAGCAGATCTTGAAGGAGCTAGACCCAGTAACTTTTGGATATTCTGAAAAAAAAATTAAAAACCAATATTTTGAATTAACAATCTGATTCCTGCTAACTATAGTCTCACCTGTCTAGCAAATATTGTACATAAACCTATAGTCTCACCTGTCTGGCAGACAATGTACATAAAGATATAGTCCCACCTGTCTGACAGATATCAAACATAAAACTATAGTCTCACCTGTCTGACAGACATGGTATATAAAACTAGTCTCACCTGTTTGGCAAACATAAAACTATAGTCTCACCTGTCTAGCAGAAATTGTACATGAAATATAAAACTATAGTCTTACCTCTCTGGCAAACATTGTACATAAAACTATAGTCTCACCTGTCTGGCAGACATTGTACATAAACCTATAGTCCAACCTGTCTGGCAGACATTGTACATAAAACTATAGTCTCAACTGTCTGACAGACATTGAGCATAAAAACTATAGTCTTAACTGTCTGGCAGGCACCGAGCATAAAAACGTTAGTCTCACCTATCTGGCAGACATAAAACTAGTCTTACCTGTCTCGCAGACAAAAATAATAGTCTCACCTGTCTAGCAGACATTGTACATAAAGCTTTAGTCTCACCTGTCTGGCAGACATTGAACATAAAACTATAGTCTCCCCTACCTAGCAGACATCTAAAAAAGCTATAGTCTCACCTGCCTGGCAGACATTGTACATTAAACTATAGTTTTACCTGTCTGGCGGACATTGTACATAACCTATAGTCCCATCTGTCTGGCAGACATTGTACATTAAAACTATAGTATCACCTGCCTGGCAGACATCGAACATAAAATTATAGTCTCACCTGTCTGGCAGACATGCTACATAAAGATATAGTCTCACCTGTCTGACAGAAACCAAACAGAAAACTATAGTCTCACCTGTCTGACAGACATGGTATATAAAACTAGTCTCACCTGTCTGGCAAACCTAAAACTATAGTCTCACCTGTCTGGCAGACATTGTCATAAAATAAAACTATAGTCTCACCTGTCTGGCAGACATTGACATAAACTATAGTCTCACCTTCTGACTGACATGGTATGTAAAACTATAGTCTCATCTTCCTGGCAGACATTGTACATAAAGCTAAAGTATCATCTGTCTGGCAGACATGTGTACATAAAACTATAGTCTCACTTCACTGACATTGTACATTAAATATAAAACTAGTCTCACCTGTCTAACTGACATTGTACATAAAATATAAAACTAGTCTCACCTGTCTAACTGACATTGTACATAAAATATAAAGGAATATAAAACTGCAGTCGGTATAATCCTCTCCACCTAGGTTTCGATGAGATATATTTTGTAATAAAGAAATTGGTGTAAACGGCAATTTGGCCACAACCCGTCCATCAAATCTAAAATAAAATATAATAATTTAGGAAGAAATTACTGTATTTTGTAAGACAATTAAAATTTGTCTAAAAGTTTAAATTGACTTTAAGAAAACCAATGGAAGATTTCAAGTGAAACTGGGCCTTATCTAGACCTTGGTCAGGCCTATTGGCAAAGATTATTCATTGATAATACACATGGGTTGAATGTGAACGGAAAGGAATGGAGTTTTACATCCTACTATTCTGAACCTTATGAGCAAATAAAAATGGGTAATGACATATGCAGGGTGCAGTGAGGGGAATTTTGTCAGGACAGAGGAATAAGCTTACTCTTTTGCAATTTCAAACTATCCAGTGATCTTTAACATGTACAGCCTGTAGCACACAGGACCTCGGTTAATTGTCCTATCTGAACAACTAGATGCTATTTCCATGTCAGTCCCTCAGACCTGCATCAATGACAAGGGACTGGGTTGAATAGAGTAAGAAGTAAGGGTAACTGATAGATCAATACTTACATAGAATTAAACATACTAAGAAGAGCAGTAAAAGCAAAACCAATTGCAAACATTGATTTCATTTTGACCTGAAAAAATAATACAGCATTATGGAGTAGCTATTTATATTGAATAAAAGAGGTTTACCAAGTTTTCATTGTGTATTTGGACCAATTTATCCTATAGACGTCTGTGCTTCCTGCAATAATAGAACTGCTGAATCCTACAGGACTTCACTACAACAAAAAAATGCTCATTATATAAGGCCTATGTCTCTCATGTCTTCAAGGTACCAAGTAACACTTTGTATACTTACAAAAGATAGATCTCGGTTGTTAGTTTTTAACTTCTCTTCTTGTCTTTCTGTGAAATAGAAGAATAGAATGAGTACTGTACTGTATCTTTGAGAGGAATCTAATATCAATCCAGATTTTGAGAATTACAGTTTTCTGGATATTGGCTAATTAAACTAATTTATAAACATTACAGTGAGTGAGTATTCAAAGGACTGGGAGACTTATATAACTCTTAACACTTCGAACACTGCTCATCCTAAACCCTGAACTAACGTAATTTTTATCAATTTTAGCCAGCCGTCGAGGTTAAAAAAATTCAGAAAAGGTTCCAGAATATGCCCCTTGGTGGAACTTACCATATTTTTTCTTATTAGCAACATCTGCACCAGTCTCTTTTTGTTTCTCTACTGTAAAGGAAAATGGCAAGAATGTTTTTTTTTTTTTTGACAGACTGCAAAATAAAACCTTCATTTACTCTAAACTCTAGAAGATAAGCTTACTACTTAATGTATATGACGTTACTTGATATCACTGCTTCAACAACTGCTCAGTACTGATTATATCATATTCCGTGACTGGTACTGGCAAAGCTTCTGATTGCATTGAAATTTGCTAATGAAAACATGAAAACGAATTTTTGCTTACATTTTTTACTCTGTTTTTCAACTTCTGCCTTCAATTTTTTATATTTTTCTGTTCTGTAAACTAAAACCCATGTCAGACCTGGAACGAAATTTTCAAATATTACAAATTTCAGTTTTAAAATTGCCTCAGAGTTCATGTAAGGTCCCAAATCAATATTTTTTTACTTACAAATTTTCCAATTTCAGCTTATGTTACGGAATAAAACTTATTCCATTCCAATAATAGAAACTTAGCTTATCAAAGACAGACAAACAGTATAAACCCATGATTAAGAGTTTTGAAGATAGCGAGTTGGCAAAACCAAGACACATTTTCTTCTTTCTAAAACCGGCGTCTTATTCTGCAGTTTACAGCCGTCTGTTTGGAAAGATAGGAATCATTTCGGGTAATTTTAAATTACCTTCTCCAAGTAAAGCTGTGCAAATAGAAATTGCAACAATCAGCACGCAATCGCCAAACATTTTCTTCTTTTATGTGCCACGAATAAAAAAGGATTTTGATGCTTCGCTAATTTCACCGGAAATGAGCAAAAGTTAATTCCCCTTGGCATATTAAGGCCGCTCATGACCAGACAAATAATTTCGTGAAAACATTTGCTATGACATTCAAAATTACAAGATCTGCTTTTATATCTACTGCTACTAATGTTTAGTTAAAGCCAATTTGAGTTCCCAATCCTTTTTGTAAATCCTTCGTTATTTTGACTTGAAATGAGATAAGCGGGACAAATTTCTTGGGGCTGTTTTTTTCAGCCATTTTAGATTGGTAATTGTACTTGATTGTCAAGTCTCACTGCCTTGTTGTAAGAACACGATTTTACGTATCAACAATCGAGACTATCAGCTGAATATTACATAACGAAAGAAACACGCCATAAAATGTCAACAAACATACCAGAATGAATATTATAAACATTATTTGCAGGAAATAATTGAAATAACTTATTAGATGACTTGATTTTAAGAATTTAAAGATGGAGGCGACCGAACTACAAAGTCTGGCAGTCGTTGAGATCTTTGATATTGGAAAAACTCCGGAATTGATGAGGGTAGGACTAAAAATCTTTCCTTTTTTGGAGTCTACCCCACCCCTGTCCCTTTGGCTTGTGTGTGTGCTTACAGATATACGAGCATCTGCTAGTTGTAAAGCTTAATTTCTACTGTCCAACGCAGATTTAATTTCGATTTTATATAGCCTATCATTATAGTTATAGTAGCCTACTTTTTGACTTAGGTTACCAGTAATAAATAAGCTCAGGTTACAAGAACACTAAAATCGTGCCATTAGGAGGTGTCCAGTCAAAACGGTAATTGGTCAAAACGTTAACAGCTCTGCTAAAATGGTAACAGATGTTTTGCACCTACATACCTGTGCCTGTAGTATTGTAACATAACTTAACCACAATGTATCAACCTTAACTCCCTACATTCTATTTTTTTCAGCTGACAGTACCAAGTGTCTGTGATGAAGTCAAAGTAGATTTTATAATTAAAAAGATCTGTGAAATGAAAGGTTGGTGTAATTGAAACAATTTAGGCAAGGTGTATCCCTTTAAACAGCTAGTCAACTATTTTGAGTTCAGCAAAGGAATCTATCAATATATTAACCTTTTTTTTAAAATTATTTTTCAGGTATTGACAGAAAACAACACAGATATTTTGGTCTGTTGCTAGGAGATGAAAAACCTCTTAAAAAGTTTAAATTTTCCGATCAATTACTTCTTCCAGTTAAAGGTAGGCCCATACTTATACTTAAAATTTAAAAAATTAAAATATAAAAAATGTCTATATAAACAAATCTTTCATTTACCAATATATCTTTTCAACCTTCCAGATAAATTGGCAGCCATTATATAACAATGACCTTATTGTTTTTTTTTCATACCTTCAGGTGTGTATTTTAAAAAATGGTGTTTCTGTTTAAAAACAGAGAAAAGGTTAATAAAAACTAACCCGGTTATTGCTCAATTATTTTTTCATCAAGCTCAACATGACATAAGCATTGGTGAGTTATTGCCCTTGTTCATTTCTGTATATCAACTTTAAGTGCTTTTGCCCTTGATTACTCAGTTATTGCCCTTGTTTAATTATGAATTGTGAAATTTTCTTGATATCAACATTGTCAATTTATTTCTTCTGTTGTTCAGGTGTTGATTAAAGAATAGTTAGTGAGTTATTGCCCTTGTTCCTTTATTTATATGGGTAGTTTTGAGTGGTTTTGTCTTTGTATGTTTCTTCATATAGGGAGTTATTGCCTTGTTTATATGATCACATGAGCATTTGTGAGTCACTACTCTTTTTCATTATAAACCAGTATTGGCCTGTGTTTCTGTAAATTTACAGTCAATTCAAAAAAATTTTATAAGGTATTTCAGCTGCTTCAACCTTGAAATGTTTGAAATTTGTTTTGTAGGTAGATTAAAGCCCACCCCTGATCAGTTGGCTAGTTTAGAAGGTAATCAGTTTTTACTCACCCACACAATAATGTGGGGCGTATACACATATATAGCCATCACCCCTGTCTGTCTGTCCATCTGAAACAATATAAGATAGCTTGGTGTGAGTGTTTGAAATCACCAAAGGATGAACCCTGTTGAAAATAAGAAATATCTTTCATTTACTCTACCAATAACTTATTTCAACCTCCCACACAAATTGGCAGCCATTACAAAGAAGGGTGTATTACAGAGACCATCACTATTTTTTTTCATCCACAGAGTGTCAACACCTGGAGTTTTAAGCAGTGAGACCAAAAAAATTCATTTGTATTTTGAATTTTGCCCTTCTTATAAACTTTGTCTTGCAGCCTCTTAATATTTGAAAAATGTGTCAATTCTTGTCCTTGCAGAGTGTTTAAATCCTGAGTTTTTGGCAGTAGAACAGTATTTATCTATTTGTCATACCATACCAGGGTATGATTCACTAACAGTCAATTACTGTCAACTAGTAGACAACACAGCTAAAACTATAGTCAACGTAAGTTTCCCTTTCCTCTACCAGTGCTTCTATGTGTGATGACAAGTCTACAATGAAAGTGAACTAGTTTTTACTTTAGACCTAATGTTGATGTGCAGAATAAAATGAATGGAGTTTTATGTTCTACTCTGTTGCACCTAATAGGCTAATGAAGACGGTCAATGCATTGCAGCGCTCAATCAGGAAAACTTTGCCAGGATAGCAGCATTAGCCTACTCTATTTGCAATTTCAACTGTTGAGGAATTTTTAACGTGCCTAGCCTGTAGTACACAGGGCCTCAGGTTATTGTCCCATACGAACAACTAGACCCTTTTTCCATGTCACACCTTTTGACCTGCATCACTGACAAGGGGAAAGTGTTGATGTGAAATACTATACCATGTGCAATGAGGTAAACTTGCCAGGACATCAACAGACTTCAACTGTTCCCGGTCATGCCAGCCCCTCTGTATTAACTTTAATTTGAATTTGGTTTCAGTTACCCCAAGTATCATATAGTGTAGATATTTCTCAATATGGTATCAAACTTATCTCAGGTTAGTTCCCTTTATTAACTAATATTATTTACCATGTGAACTCCCTAAAAGCAGTCCATCTGTTCCCCCAATAGGCCCAAAGAGTGTCTTTTTTTGCCTTGTAATTTGGCCACATCAAGTTAGTTCCTTCATTACAAAATATTATTTATCATGTGGACTCCCTGGTCCTTACTATTGATTACTATTTTTCACAATTAAAGATCCTTTCTACCAGCTGGTTCTTGGTCAAACCTCTTGGCATTGACCTCTGGATTATCAGTACTCATTTACAGATGGGTCTACTGGAATTATTGGTGAAGAAGACTTATTCAAGGTCATCGAACTTTCACACACTGATTGAGATGTGAACTCACATCAACGTATCCAAGCAAATGACCATCATGAGGTTAAGAACCCCACAAAAGAACCCAGTGTCCATCTACTCTGTATGAATGTGAAAGATCTAATTCTGTTTCTTAAAATTTTTCATTATTTGATTTCAGAAGATACAAAAACCGAATTCAGTGTTCAGTGGTTTCAAGTGTTCAGTTTTCGATTAGATCTAAGGGACAATACTCTTACTTACTGTGTAGAGTTAATACATCATAAACCTCAGACTTATCTCCCTTTAAAAAGTGAACAATGTGAATATATGCTGGCCGTAACCTTGGAGATGATCAATGATATTCAGGTAAGGTCAAGGTTATTTGTTCAGATGCTTGTTTCTTACCAGGTGTCGCTGTTTGCTGAGTTCTGTTCCATGTATATTAGCCTTCTCTTTTTGTAATTTCAAACTGTCGAGGGATCTTTAACATGCACAGTCTGTAGTACACAGAGCCTAAGAGTTTATTGTCCCATCCGAACAACTAGATGTTTTTTCCATGTCAGTTCCTCTGACCTGCATCACTTACCTTTGCAGGATTGAACTCTGGACCCTCGGGTTAGCGAGCTTGTGTCTAACTCACTGAACCACCACGGCTCCCATCCTGTGATTCAGTATCAATGTAAACAATCCATCAATAGTTGGGAATGGAAAAAAACGGCTAATGTTGCAACTGCTTATGCCCAATTGCACACTGCATGGTGTTGCATATCATCATTCTTTCCTTTCTTATTCAGGCTGATGATCCGAATGCCCCGTCATTTTACATCACGAATATCTCTAATCTACCAGATGGCAGCACCGAGTGGGAGAATATCTTATTTAATTATCGTGGCAAGAGTAGGAAATAGACTGCAGAGACTTGTAATTATTCAGCTGATTTTGTGATTTTTTTATCTTTAACACTCCTCTTGATCTATGAAAGGGGTAAGAGTCTCTGGCAACTAACCTTTGATAAATAATGTGATATTTTGTCACTTAAATTAAATTTGATTTAGGATTTAGTTTCAATTTGATTGGAAAAATTTTGAATCAAAATTGATTTCAAAGAAGAAAGCTATCCATTATTGACCTGAGCCTTTCCCTCTTTAATAAAGAGATTATAAGCTCATTAGATCAAAGGGTAATACATGGAAAACTTTGAACCCATTTGTAGGACAATATTTTTTTTAAGTGATTTTAAGGAAGCAGAAAATTCAGACTTTTTAAAATAAAATAGCTCATTTTGTATATAATTGTATTTCTACAGCGAACCCATCTTGTTATTAGTACATCACTCTCCGATTGGGTTTTTCAACTCTTGTATTTTTTAATGTAAATCTGTATATTTTTCAAAAAAAGATCTCATGAATTTTTGAATATTCATCAGAGTTTTTTTTAGCATTTATTAATTCTATATTTTGTAATGGTTACAAGCTGATTGGAGCTACTTTTAACATTAAGTCCCCAACAGCGTTTTCGTGAAGCGAAAGTTGTAGATCTGTATTTAAAGTGATACTGTGTCTTAGAATGGATATAAAATTTAAGTTCTTAAAAAAGGTCAATATGAGTATATATTCATCACTGAACTTACCTGGTGTTATAAAGTAACTAAGTTTTTAAGATTTATCAGATTATATAAGGATTCTGTTATATTATTTATGACAGCAGGTATATCTACTGATGAATATATACTCTTATTGACAAGTTTAAAATTGTTAAATTCTAGGTTTATTCTAAGATGCAGTATCCCTTTAAATTGAATTGCGAAGTCGACTGATCTGTTGTAATATTTTAATTAATCTCAGTTTTCTATCATATATATATATATATCTATATTAGGATGTCGTACGACTCTAAATTTGTTATGACAGTTGGATATTTTATTTTTTAGGATTTTTTCTTCTGAGTTATTGTATGTTAGAAATGAATCATCTTTTATAGAATGGTTTTAAATAAAGGAATTATTTAGCTGATAACTGTGTTTCTAAAACTTTAATAATACAAATATATTTTAGAGAAAAATCATTATTTTAATAAAAAATAAACTCTTTATTTTACTTGAAAAATTAATTTTTTTATGAAATTTATAAATGGTTTTGAACAATTTAGAAAAATTTTTTAATAAATTTTCCAATTTCTTTTTTTAAATTTTTTTTTAAAAATCTAGAAAATTTAATAAATCTTTTAATTTTGAAAGTTTCATTTCTTTAAACATGGTAAGGAAATGATTTTTTTTTTTTTTTTTTTGAGGTATGGGAATTTGTGATTTCATACTATATTAGTCAAGATGACTTATATATAAAGCTGCCCCTTTTTTATTGTAAATTTACATTTAAAGAGATTGTAAAGAGGTTTTTCTAAAATTTTATGTGTATAGGCGACACTTTAGCATCCATTTGCACCATTCTAATTTCAATCAGATGTCTGTGGTTCCTGCGATTCCACTAAAACTAAGTGTTTTATAATGAAGGTTAAAAAGGGCATTAAATATTGTTGGCAACTTTCTATAATTGCAGGAACGAGATTTTGACTGAAATTGGATCGAAAAAGACTAGAAAAACTTTACAATGCAATTAAATTTGAAAATAAAATTTTCATCTGGAATAAAAATTGTAGCATTTTCTAATTATTTTATTACTTACATAATTAACTATATTTTTGTTCTTCATAATAATCTATTAGTTTTATATAGTGAAGTATACTTTGATATGGTTTTCATGAGCTGATTGAGCTCAATTCAAGCCATCTGTATCCCTTTTTAAAAGTAAATTATCAAGCGCTGTTATATGCTGATTGAGCTCAATTTAAGCCATCTGTATCCCTTTTTAAAAGTAAAATATCAAGCAATGTTATATGCTGATTGAGCTCAATTCAAGCCATCTGTATCCCTTTTCAAAAGTAAAAGATAATCCTGTAAGGTCATATTGTGTGAGAATAATAATAACCCTCTGAAATGGACTTATTGCAGATGATCGTTAAAGAAGATTTTAATTTTGATAAGTGATTCAAATGGCTCATATTAAGCTCAGTCAGTTGATTAAACAAAATATTTATACAGATAAATCCTTTGAGGTTTTTGTAAATCAATTTGTCTTTGAATTCAGGTGATTTTTCTTTGTGTTAAGGTGATTTTTCTTTGTGTTAAGGTGATTTGTTTTTGTGTTAAGTTGGTTTTGTTTTTTGTATTAATAATATGGATTTCATTATAATATTTATATAAATTATATAAATGGTATTTTTTATATTTCATGATCTTTCATGCTTTCAATGTTTGTATATACTTATATACTACTCTATTTATATATATCACTCTATTCAAATTACAGATATATTAAAAGGCTGGAATAATCCTGACTACTGTGGCTGACTTAAACAGGCTGTCTGGACTGCACTGATCTACTAAGGCAGACCATTTGTTTCATGTGCAGAGGCTGACTGTTCTAGATTACTGGAATAGACTGAAGTCTGAAACAGGCTTCTTCTATGTTTTGTCAGAGGCTGAAATGTTCTAGACTACTGAGACTGACAAAAGTCTATAACAGGCTTATCCTGACTCTTTCTACCTGAGGCTTGGCTGTTCTAGACTCTTACTGTCAGAGGCTGGACTGTTCTAGACTACTATAGCCGACTGAAGTCTGAAACAGACTTATACTATATTTTTGTCAGAGGCTGGACTGTTCTGGACTATTTAGGCTATTGAGACTTAAGTCTAAAACAGGCTCATCCCGACTTTCTGTTAGATGCTGGACTGATCTAGACTACTGAGACTGAATGAAGTCTAATACAGGCTTATTCTATGTTTTGTCAAGGGCTGCACTGTTCTGGACTACTGTATCCAACTGAAGTCTGAAACAGGCTTATTTTATGTTTGTCAGAAGCCTAACTGTTCTCGACTACCCCTGAAGTCTTGAACAGACTGTCTCTGGATCTGATAATGTTAATATTTATTTGTAGATATTAATATAACTATGTTGAACTGAAACTTGATATTGTGTTGTCTTTTTTACTATATAAGTTCTGCTTAAAGGCGCTAATAGTCGAGGTACAGTGGCCCGTTCCGATGTCCGATCTGGAATTAATCGATACAGTGTCCGTACCCGTACTCTTGTATTCTCCTTTATTGTCTACCGTTTTCATGATCCCAGATCCGGTAGGGCTCTGTACCTAGAATATTTCCACCTTTAGAGAGTCCAGGTGACTCCTGGTTTGTCCTGTCTATCAGAAATGAAATGAAATGAAAGAAGTTTTATGTCCTACTCTTCCGGACCTAATGGGCTAATGAAGACTGGTAACCCATGGGGGGGGGGGGGGGGTGGTTGTTGATAACAAGATGATGGTCAATACTCGTTGATTAAACAATACAGTATACTTGGTATGGTATCAATAACCGACAGTCGTTTACAATATGGCTTAACTACCCAATTAACAATCTATATTCATATTACCAGGGGTGTAGTGTACCAAGGGTGGGGTGTGGGTGGGTTGATCGTTAAACAAAAGGTAATGGATGTAGGGGCGTTCGTCGGTCAATTTTGGGCCTTATATCCCATGTTCAGACAGGTTGGTCCAAAAAAACAACAACAGAATCTAGAACAAAAATTTGCAGTTAAATGATACCCATTTCATTTTGAAATCTTTGCCGTATTACGTTAGCTATTGGCACGAAAAGATCTTTATTTCGGAATTATTTCTTAATATGGAGCCAATATTTTTTGATGATCGCAACACTGCAGACCTGCGGTAGTCCGTATGCTTTAATCGTAAGGAAAAGCATGCAAAAACAGAACGATCGGTAAAAGGACATTGAAATTAACACTATGACATACAATTACCGCTTCAACTATACGGTTTCAAATGATTGGAAAACAATCACCACTGATTGGCTATCGCGATCGTCATCAGCTAATTAATAACAATCGAATTAACACCTATTTGATCCGGAATCGGTGTCCTGCTGTTGAACGTCTGGTTTTAAATGTGATATAGATACAATATTCTCATATGAACAACGACGACGAGCGAGAACGATCACCAAGAAATCTCTGATAAATGGTTTTGATTTTATTAATGCTGTTAGGATTGGATGGATTAGCCGGATATTGTTAGGATCAAGTGTAGCTCACGCTTTGCTATTTAAAGGTAGGTTGTCACTTTTTTTTTTAATTTAAAGATGTGATTCCGGATGACTTTGTTTTAGGAATTTGGATAATGAAATCAGTTTTATTTGCCATTATAAGTTAAATATTGAAAGGGAAGGGGGGGGTGAGAGTAAAATGTTTCACGAAAGAACAAAACACTCAATTTTAGGGGCTGACATGGAAAAAAACGTCTAGTCGTTCGGATTGGACAATACACCGATATCATGTGTACTACAGGCTGTGCACGTTAAAGATCCCCCAACAGTTGGAAATCGCAAAAAGAGCAGGCCAATGTCGCTGTCCTGGAAAAATTTCCATCATTTCACCCTGAATGGCGTTACCCGTCTTCATTAACCCATTAGGTGAGATACTGAAATGAGAAATGAGAAAATACCAAGATCGTATAAAGCAACATCTACCAAACCTTCCTTCAAACAGGTTGCTTTATTGATTAAGGTGTTACAGCAAAACGGTTTCGTCTTGCTTCATTTGTTTGCTTATAAAGATTATTCAATAATTCATAATTCTAAAATAACTAATAAATCGAGTCTAAACGAAATGATATAATGTAAGCATCACTGGTTGATGAGGACTTCAAAAACAAAAGGATGAAGAAAAAATATATAAAAGACTCTATCGATTTGCTATGGCAATGAATTGGTTAAATGAATCAATTATGATTTCATATTGTCAACATAATATTTAGTTGTCATCGTTGGAAACAGTTTATCTATGTGGCATTGGATTTAACGAAATATTTCCAAATTTTTTTAAGGTATGTTTCTTAGACTTTATTTTAAAACGTTGAAAAAGAGTGTTCCATTTTAGAATTGTCATCGTTTAGGAATTTATATTGTCAACATAATATTTAGTTGGTATCGTTGGTAACAGTTTTATCTATGTGACATTGGATTTAACGAAATATTCCTAATTTTTTTAAGGTTAGTGTTCAAGACTTATTTAGAACTGTTTAGCGAAAAGTTCATAGGAATGTAACTTTTAAATCATTTTTAAACATAATATTTAGTTGGTATCGTTGGTAACAGTTTTATCTATATGACATTGGATTTAATCGAATTTCACACAACTGATGGTTAGTCATCATTAAGAAATTAGTATTGTCAACAACAAAATTGGGTTTCATCGTGGGTTGATATTTTGATTGAAATAAGGTCATTTTTCTAAATTAAGGATTCTTATGTTTTTGGGCAAAGTTGTGTGTGCTTCTGGAATATATTTCGACAATAGAGTTATTAGCGCTTGTTATATACCAACATTTCTAATGTTAGTTTCCGAATTGAATTGTTTATGATCGGAAAATTAATGAATCTGTATTTCTATCCCTTACTTACTATAAGCACGTTAAAAATATATTAAATATTTTAACAGAGCAACGTTTCATATTGCTTGACGTAATATGCAATGTATTGCAAGAAATGAATGGAGTTTTACGTCCTACTCTTCTGCACCCTGTGGACCAATGGGAATGTATTACAAAAAGTGGATTGAAACTATTGACATCGTTAGTACTCAGTTATAATGTAAATAGTTTAAGTGGTTCCAATCTGTAAATACACATATATTATCAGTTTCGCTCCAAGCAACGTTCAAGCTCAAACATGTTCGGTATACATTCTCTGATCATTTTATAAAATTCTTGTTACCAACAAATGCTTCATTAAAGTTTCAGCATGGCTTGAGTCATTGTCTCTTAAAGTTATTGAAAAGAGATTTTCTGATAGTATCGATTTGCTCCATACCAATATCCAGTCAAGCATCTGTGGTTCCTGCAATGCCATTGAAACTATAATGTCAAATCGCAAAATGCTTGAAATATCATTGACAGCTTTGGCGTAAATGAAGCAAAAACGCTTAGTTAAGGTGATCGGGGGGGGGGGGGGTACTATTGGTAACTAGTCACTATTCAACAGTAGATAGTGACACAGACATTAGTTTTGAAAGAAGTACGGACGTCTGATATGTCACAAATGGACGCTATCAGTGGTGTCCCCAATATTCATTATTAAAGCCTTTTTCCAACTCGATCATAGTATATGAACTAAGTCAATAACTGCATAACAATAATGTAAGTCACGCCTTTAAAATGTCTCCTTATCATCCTCGTGTCCTGATTCTGGTAACTAGGTCAGACGCGGTCTTGTACGGATCAGCATGAACAAGAACAAATGTAAAAACGTATGATTTTAACCATTTCAGATTCACTATCAACATGAATGAAACACAGTTGATGCAGAGGCATGCCTTATTCCAGAAGAGTTGGGTACAGAAGTCTTGTTCCCATAGCAACAAAGATGACCTTGACGGACAGAAACAACTTGACCTGAGTCGGGTAACCTCTAGAATAGATAGTGGTCTGAGGAGAAGAGACTGTGGGGCTGGGGAAGCCCTGAAGGTTAGTATTTAGGGAGGAGAGGTTAGGGGGTGGGGTGTTTCTCTTTGATTTAAAGTCAGAATCCCTTTTTGAGGTATCCGCAACTACGGAGAAGGCAAACGCAAAAAATCAACACTAAAACACATCAGCCCCCGGAGAAGCATTCCTGAATTTAAAGTTTTCTATAAAGTCTTGTACAATGTTTTTTAGTCAACGAGAATTCTCCCCCCACTTCAAAGATGTCGGGTGTCGCCTTCACCAATAGCGCCACCTAGGACATTACATCGTAACCATGGCAACAAAAAGTTAAACAGTGTCAACAGACCATGGCGGGAAAAGGTTCCAAAATTGAGTAACAACACGGATAAACATATTGGTAAGTGAGGAAAATTTTTCCCTGGCTCTTGGTCATCTTTGGTCATCCAGCTTCTGAGTCTGGCACAAGATTTGCCACCATTTTGACCACATAACTCACTCCTGAATCTGGCCAATCCAGTTTGAGAAATAACCATCACTATAAATTGATTGAACTGAAACAAATCATCTTCAGTTATAATTTAAGTCAACCCAGCAGTAAATGGGTACGGATAATCCGGGAAAGATCAATGCCAAGAAGTTTGGCCAAGGACCAGCTGGTAGAAAGGATCCTTAACTGTGAACTCAAGATGTTATCCTAGTAAAATATAGTTGTTACTTTTCTTTTTTTTGTTCTCGGTCAAATCTATTCACAAGACATATAATAATCATTTTCAGAGATTCATTATTCCAAGATAGCACCTAAAGACAAATGGATGGAATATAAACCTAAACGTTATGTAGCTAACCCGAAGTATGGGTCCATATACGAAATAAGGTATGCACTTAAGAATGATTTATTTGTTCACTTTAAGCCCGCTGTATCACAAGAAACCCGATATTTCATCCGAATGCTAAGAAATGTTTTGGAACAATTACAACAGGCATTGTAAAATAAACAGGACATAACTTCCATCCTTATAAGTGTTCTCATAACAAGATTCCGCAGTATGTCCTAAAGGCGTTTCGTCATGATCAACTCAAAATCTCAATGTCCTCTAATGCTTTTATACAATTACAACAGGCACTGCATCCGTTTGATTCTCAGTGTATATCGTTACTCTGTTTACAGTATAACTAAAACCATTCGAGCCAATCAATTCTAAATACTTTTATTCTTATAGAAAAGATAAAACATCGAAGCCCGATCCGATATCTCCGTCTTCAACGTGGCTGTGGGAAAATGAGTTTAAACTATGGAGACTAGACAAATTAAAAACGCCACTTCCACCCAGGTAGGTCTAATTGTCTCCGATGATCTTATTGTATCCTCAATACACTCGAATTTATCGGAGGGTCCATTACCATCCAATCATTTGGCCATAAGTCAAGAAACTCGTGTTTAACGTATATAGAACTAAGGCGATATTCGTCATCCAATCGTATTATTAAGGTTTATGATAACACTGTAAATTCTTGTATTAACGTATATAGAACTGGCTATTAATAATGATCAACTGCACGGATGCAATCACGCTCCAAATTGTAAATTGTCTTCTTTTCTAGATGCTTGTCAAGAAAAGAGCTCGCGGAACGTAAAGACAGAAAGAACAGTGACGAGAGGCCACATGCAGAGCTATTTGCGTAAGTTGAATCACTATGTTATAGAGACCATAGACTTGTATCAAAATCTATCTATAGTCCAAAGGAAATGATATGTAAATCAAATGGATTGTAAAGAGGTTTTATAAACTCTACTACAAAGGCTGGTTGGTGCGACTCTATGATCATGTTCACAATGTTAATGCACACCGTCTTATACCTAGACATCATTCAGTACCTTGACAGTGCGGAGAAGCCCTAAAAAAGGTTTCGTAAATTCGGCACACCTTCTGCAGAGAGAGACCACATAGCAGGCCCGTAGCTACAGGGATGGATACAGGGATGAATAATATGCCTACCCTAAAAATATCCCCCATCCATTCCCATGAAAATTTGGGATAGCCGATAAATTTCATTACTGCAAATGAAACCATAAATTTCCATATGTTCATACCTAATCATTCACTTGGTTGTAAGCTCTTAACTTATAGTATGTTCATGTTTCATACGGAGATGATACCCTTTCAGGGCATACAATGCAGAGTTACTCTTGAAACAAAGACGACATGTCTGTGCTACTGAAATCCAGCGACAAGTTCGAGGATGGTTGATCAGAAAGGCCATTAAAGAATTACGACACCAGGTAAATGATTGTTGCTTGCTTTAAACACTAGATTGCGCCTAGCGGTCCACCCAACTAGTTGAAATGAAATGAATAGAGGTTAACTTCGTACTAAACTGATTTTTAAAAATTTTATATTAGTGGCCCTTGATGGCGGGCAACCCCACGGAGTTTGCACTGTCGTCAGTACAGAGGCACAAGCCTACTATTTGTAGCACGCAGAGCTTCGGTTGAGGCACAAATCAAAGATAAGCAATTTTGAGATACCATTTGTAAAAGAGGATTTTTTTCCTTATTCAGGTATTACGAGGATTGAGCATGACTTGGTGGGGATTTATCCAAGATTACAGAGAAACCATCGTCAGGATAAAATCTAGATACGGTGTCATGGATAACTCTTGTAGATTTAATTTACGGGAAGTTTCAGAATACGTCCTTTTTAGAGAAAGTAAGTCAGAAACCACATTGTCTATTTTGAAATACCAAGGATGAATGAAAAGGCAAATTGTTGAACATAGTATGACCAGTCGTTGATTGAAAAATCGTTGGAGCACTTTGAGTAAGCGCAAATGAAGCTTTGGAGACTTAATCATAGCCTTTATATTACAAATCTGAGTTGACATCACGTCGTCGGCTCGACCACTAAGCTCATGGTTGTGATGAAAAAGCAACTGCCACGGTAATTAGATGGGGAGCTTAAGTGTGCGCAACTGAAGCTTTCGAGGGGACACGGAGTCTTAATATTACAAATCCAAGATTACAAATTCACCTCGGTGATCGGAGTTCCCGAGCTAATGGAACTGCGCTGTAAATGGATGAGGAGCATGAACTAATTCAGTTAAGTGTAAGCAACAGAAGCTTCGGACAAGATTATTGGGTCTTATACGTTGCTCTTGTCATTTATCTATGTGTGTTTGCTTCTCATCCTGATTCTAAACTGCATGAGGAAGAAATTTGACAGGGTCTGGAAATCGATTTTGATAATTTCATTTCCTTTCAGAATGTGAACAAGTCTTTCATAAAATGTCGCGATGGGAGAAAATGGAAAAATTGGATTTACCAGAATTCTTCCGGAGGTGTGATCTCTACCCCACTGAAGGGGATATAACTCGTGCCTTTAATACCATATTTAGAGGTAAGGGCGGTTATCTTTTCTTAAATTATATTCGCGCGCCTTTAACATGAGGCCAATACTTTGTAATTGGTGTAGCTGGCTCTACCTTCCAGGGCACCTAACGTCTTAGACGACCTGATTTATCAACACGAGATACCTTTTAGAGTCAATATTACTGATGTTTGTTTGGTACCATTTTCAACTTTTTTTTTTCAGGTTCCCAAAATACAGCTGAAGTTGTCTTTGTGTTGGATTGTTCAGCAAGTTTCGGTCCAGTGAATTTCCAGCATCAGGTTAACTTCGTTAAAGATGTTGTCCAGGGTTTCGACGTAGCTCCAGATAGAGTTCGTGTTGGAGTTGTGCCTTATAATGAAAGCGTGTTCCACTGTTTCGGATTGACCAAATTCAAAAATCTTGACGAGGTTAAGGATGCAATGGGTAGGTTTTAAAACTTCCGGGTAAATCGATAAGAGCCATAACTATTAAATTAGGCTCAGGTATATTCGGTGGCATCCAAATATTATAAATGATGCTGTGACCAGAATCAGGTCACGATGATAATTAGGTAAATTTAAAATGTGTGACCTCGCCGATCTACTTTTCACACGACTGTAGAAGTCTGTCATTATAATTTAATACACTCCAACTTGGTCCGTGTTTCTATCGGACTGGATCGATTCCGCAGAAGCTATCCAAATCGCCTGGACAGAATTGGAACCCAACTTTTTTGTCCCCTTTCTATGAAATGTTTTTTGTTGATACTTTGTAGATTCACTAAAGTTTAAAAATGGCTTAACCAGGACTGATTTAGCGCTGAAGATGATGAGACAATTATTCAAGGTAAAGAAGTCGCTTTTATTTTTATAATTTTTCCTTCTCTTTCAAAATGTTCATAGTTCAGGATCCTTTCTACCAGTTGGTCCTTACCCAAACCTATTGGCATTGAGCTTCCGGATCATCCATTTACAACTGAGTCGACCAAATCCCTCCGGATGGTGATATAGAACCTCAATTTGTTATTTCATGGTTTTTAGTCGTCTCGGCCTGGTGTGCAGAAGATTGCTGTTATATTAACTGATGGGAAATCCCCGGATCCTGATGGTACCAGGCGTGAAGCGATGTTAGCACGTGATGAAAACATTGATATTTTTGCTATAGGTAAGATCTCTTTTAGCAAATCCATGTCAAGAGACATAAAAATTACTATGCAAGGGTGTCCGAAGGGAGAGGGTCCCCCCGGTCACAGAACCTAGCGACTTTGGTCATTTTGGGTTATTTTAAGCCATTATGCTTTATCCGTATTGAAGCCTTTTGGCTTTAGGTGTTATCTTTATCAAAAGTAATCCATTGCTGATTCTTAATTTGTCGATGACATTGAATCACTTCCGGTTGTTACCTTGAATGTCGATGACATTGATTCAATTCCGGTTGAGATGTACACCAGGTGTCTCCACGTACTGTTGTCCCTTTTAGGAGTTGGTCATACGATAGATAGAGAACAGTTAGAATATATTGGTGGAAGTCAAGACCGAGTTAAAACTTGTGTCGATTATTCGTGCCTTAGACAGTTTAGAAACCTCGTCCACGATCGCATGTGCTTGGGTAAGTTTTTTGGCCTTCAATTACAGGACTCTCTTAAATGGTTGTTTAACGCAGTCGGTTTCACCTTTGCTAATGTTCGTTCGTTTCCGTGAGATGTACATTGAACCAACAGCATTCTTGTCCCGAGGTTGATACGAGTTTGTACACCAAGTGGGCAGAAAGACTATGATTTTAAAGTACGTAGAAAATGCGAAAGATACTTTATTTTGCACTTGAAAGTATAAATAAGCACTTAAGACACCTACTGAAGCGCTATGATTTGGAAAAGCATGTCAAGCATTTTGTCCACATACAACAGCAAAACCAAAGAGTCTCACAGTTCGGTACTCAGTATTTCTCTTCCAAATGATGAACCGAAACTGATTCTGTAACTATTTCAGTTTGCTGTGCCTTCTGTCATCATATGTTGCCACGAATTCAGAAGGAGGGGTTGTACAAATCCGAGGTGATAGACATCCTTTTCACTCTGCTTCCTCCGCAAGCAACAGACATCGACCCATCCGTTCAACTTCTCAGCCCAGCGCCATTATTATCGTCTGGTAAATAACTTTTACTTTCTATTTCCCTTTTAACAGGAAGGTGACCAGGCTGATGGGAAATCAAGGCGGATAACTCCGGGGATTCTAGATGTTTGTCGCCCTTTGAATAAAAGGGAGGTAATTGACATACTGTTGACAGTATATCCACCGGAAGCTACTGATTTAGATGCCAGACCCTCCAGATGGATTCGTCCAATAGTTGATGGAACGGAAGCCTGGTCACTTTTTGGTACGTTTGTAAAATATCACCCGTTTTATGTGTAAACCATTTTCACATATTCGAAATTTGAGCAGCATCGAAATCGAAGCCAAAGAGACTCATGATCATTTTAAGCGTGCTTGTGAGCCATAGGCACCTGTTTTAATCCACGGGAAGACCTAATATTATAGTTAATATCGCTTTTGTCTATAATGTGCACATATTTTCAATTTTGACATGAAGTGTAGGATTTTAGTATGCGCTTTACATTCATACATTTCAGATGATGAAATCCTTCAGCGAACGGATTACAAACAATGTTTAAGGTTGGTGATACAGGCTAAGCTTGACAGAGACGGGGTCATGGACATACCGACAGATCTTAAGTGGGGAGTTGAGCAGGTGTCTAATATTGAAGAAGCGTTAGAGAAGGTCGACGCGTACCTGCAACTAAAGAAGCAACAACGCATTGAAGAAGAATCTTTGGACAAAAGAAGAGTTGCAGATGAAGAACCTTTGTCATTAAAAGACGACGAAGACGCTGATACTAATGCTGATCCGAAAAACACGATGATTAATATGTGTGAATCTGAACGTAACCTCAACGAGACAGAAGATGAGCTATCGAATCCAAAAGGAAATTCTGTTAGTGATAAAGTTTCAAAATTCAGCATTTCTAACTTCGACCAAAATGAACAAAGAATGGTGAACAACGATAAAATCATAGATGAGAAGAATGGGGACATCGCATCGAAAACACCATCACCAGATCTGTTGCAGTCAGATCAAAATACACGTACACGACCCGGACAAACCAATATATTACGCATTGACCACGAGGAAAGCCCCAACCTAGTTCAATCAAGCTTACAAGTTTTGACTCTAAATCATACGGACAATACTGAAATTCTAAACGTTCGTGAACACGGGACGACTCGAAGGACCATGACGTTAAACAGTGACCACAAGTATTCCAAAGAGTTTCGAAGGGGTTGGGTGGGAAAGAAAGACGCGAAAGATACTCTTAACAAACCTAGAGAGACAGATGATGCATCTACAGTGGATGATGCAAATCCATCCGAAGAATACATTGAAAATGAAAACTATCAAACTTGGGTCGGACCGAATCCTCTCACGAACCGAGAAGCGGGGGATAATGAAAATTCTGAATCTGAAAGAGGAAGAGCCACGTTTGAAGAAACTAGCTACTTCACATGATCTCGTCAATCGTGTGACGATGTCATGGGATACAGAGGTGGAGGGAAATTCGTTTCCTAATAAGATCGTGGGTGATGGTTGAGGCTGGGTGAGGGGATTGCTCCCTTGAATAATCGTTGGTGTTCACCCTTATTCTTTTCTTACGAATTCAAAATGATTTTGATACGTTTTTGGCCCAAATATAACGTGTCAAATTCTTTTTCCAAAAATGTTTTCGAGGGAGAGCCCTCTTAGACCCTGCATTCGCCTGGGGATTTCCTCGGAGATGCTCAACAATGAATCCCAACCTTGCCTCAACAGTTGTTATCCATAAGATCTGTTTTCTCCTGGTACCAAGAGACTGTCACAACCACTGTCGTCAATCAGACTGTCGGTTTTTGTTTAACTTTGAAATGTTGATTTTTTCTATACGCATATATGTGATAAAATATTCTTAAAATAAAATGGTTACCCTTATAAATGTTTTGTATTTCTGAAGTGGTTTTATAGCAAATTATTAGTCATTATTTGACTGGGTTTGTCTACAATAATACATACTAGTATTGAATCATTAATGGCTCAACTACAATAGAGACTGGTGGAACTAAGTTTACGACCTCCATTCCAAAGAGGGCCTCAATCCTCAAGAAACAAAAGGTCCCAAATATACCAGAATAAAACTAAGCAATAAATAAAAATGCGTCAAATAGAATTACCTATCTTCCATCATCAGGTATTAAATTGACCTGAGTCTTAAGGAGGTATCTCGGAATGCAAGAAGGCATACCTGTTCAAAAATCCCCCCTCTACCCTAACATCTAGTTGTACTAGAGTACATCACTTAGGCAGCGCCCCAAGTTCTTGGTTTAACCAATAACATTGATCTTTCCCAATGCTATCCATTTTCAGCTGGGTGAACTGGAATTATGAGTGATTTATTCAAGATCAACTAAAATTGTAACCCATTATTTTTGAAAGACCTGAATAATGAGATTTCGGCAAAGATGGATTCAAAGAGGTTCGGCCTGTTAGACAGAAACCTCTAGAACATTGTCAATCTTATTCATCCGAAACTATCGCGTCGTTCTTACGTCATAGAAATAACAGACCTGAACCTAATTAAATGAAATTACAGCGCCAGACTAAATCAGTTGAATGATGTAAAGGGTCATAATATTTTCCGAAGCTGGGAATAATATACGCCAAGTCGAAGAAACGTCTTTAAAACGTCTCCTAATTATCCTCGTGTCCTGATTCTGGTTACTAGGTCAGACGCGTCCTCGTATGAATCTTATTGTGATGTCAACAGCAGTATAACGTCATATTTATCCAGTATCGAGAACATTAGATTACACCACTCAAAGAACACTAGAACCAGCAGGCGAAAGTAGATCGAACGTCTCACCTCAGAGACAAGACGGTAGGCTGTCAAGAACTCCTCAAGGTAAATCATTATTGACAAATGCAAAGGATTTATAGAGCTTAGCTCATACTGCCGGAACTTGAGGCAAATTAATGCATAAACTAGGTAGAACAGGCATAGCATGACCCCTACGGGAGCTCTACCCCGTGCCTAGATATTGTTTTTCAGTGACTACGGGTGGTGTTAGATGAACCTTGAAAAAGCAAAGACGGTAACATCCAGTCTCTCGCTCTTTCAGTGACATTGAAAGACTGGATGTTCCGGTCGAGCGAATGATCACCTTCGCACAACCCATCACAAGATATCTCTTTGCAATTGCAATGCTATTGATATTTTTGCTATCGACATCCCTTTAAGAAATTCAAATTTATTCAAATACATTCTAGAATGAACATGGGTTTCCGTAAGACCAGCGATTCCGAAGTTCAAACTGCTTCTAAGGGCAAAACCAGATCTAGCAGTGCGAGCCTAACCGAGCGTGCTTCGTCCATTTCGTCCACGTCGTCGAAGCCTCGAATCTCAAGAAGGAGCACATCAAGAGAAAAGAATAGAGGCCTACCGGTCAGCGATAAACGACCCTATGTACCAGGCTATGAGTATAAACACAGCACTGACAATGCAAACAGGAATCCGGATCAAAACTTAGTAAAAGGATGTCGAACGTTACCAAGTAATGGCGACGACGAGGTGAGGTTGCACGAGCCATCAAAACCGGAAGTAGAACAAGATGTTGGTACCAGGCGATCGGATTTCTTTAGAAATTATCTCAATGCGTCTGCAAATGAAATCCAAAGATGCCAGGCCTCCTTACAGAGGTCCTTCAATAATCAAACATTAAACGTTAACTACCTAAAATACCTGGAAAGAAATCAAGAGGCATTAAACAAGGCTATCGATAATTTTGAAAAGAGGAAAACAATCGCTCGGTGTCAACTCGAAGAAGGCGATTCGCTAAGAGGGTCCAAAACGAAATTTCTTGACAGGTTGTCCAAGGTAAGTAGTTTATCATCAAACGAATTTGTGTATGGTTCTTACATGGAAATAACACAGGAAACTATGTATGGTTCTTACATGGAAATAACACACACGAAACTACGTATGGTTCTTACATAGAAATAACACGGGAACTATGTATGGTTCTTACATGGAAATAACACACACGAAACTACGTATGGTTCTTACATAGAAATAACACGGGAACTATGTATGGTTCTTACATGGAACAACACATGAAACTATGTATGGTTCTTACATGGAAATAACACATGAAACTAGGTATGGTTCTTACATGGAAATAACACATGAAACTATGTATGGTTCTTACATGGAAATAACACATGAAACTATGTATGGTTCTTACATGGAAATAACACATGAAACTATGTATGGTTCTTACATGGAAATAAACACACGAAACTATGTATGGTTCTTACATGGAAATAACACATATGAAACTACGTATGGTTCTTACATGGAAATAAGACACACGAAACTAGGTATGGTTCTTACATGGAAATAACACATGAAACTATGTATGGTTCTTACATGGAAATAACACATACGAAACTATGTATGGTTCTTACATGGAAATAACACATGAAACTATGTATGGTTCTTACATGGAAATAACACATGAAACTATGTATGGTTCTTACATGGAAATAACACTTTGAAACTATGTATGGTTCTTACATGGAAAAAAACACATGAAACTATGTATGGTTCTTACATGGAAATAACACACATGAAACTATGTATGGTTCTTACGTGGAAATAACACATGCAACTTTGTATGGTTCTTACATGGAATTAACACATATGAAACTATGTATGGTTCTTACATGGAAATAACACATGAAACTATGTATGGTTCTTACATGGAAATAACACATGAAACGACTTATGTTTCTTGCATAGAAAAATAGAAATCACAAACAGAATTACTGATATTTAAGCCCGAGGGGGCATTTCGTGATACGAGAAAGGTAGCTATTGTAGCGGAGGTATTAAACGAAGTTTAATGTAATTTCTTTTTTTTAATTTTCAGATATTATTCAAAGACTGAGAGAGAAAACCTATAGCTAGGCCTACAGGCTAATATGATTAAACCTTATTAACTTAAGGTGTGTTTGTTTTATATATGATCTAGAGTTCTTACTAGACACTTTCTACACTAACCACATATCACAATTTTCAGATACGTGGTTTTAGATCAGGACCAATTAGATGTGATGCAATAATTTACTCCCCTTATCACGTATTCACGCAATCGCAAACGGATTTTAAAAGATTTGAAAGACCTCAAGAGGAGTGAGTCGGAGAAAAGGGAGGGTAGACGGGGGATAAGGAAGGGCAAACTATTTCATTACGGACATGAGCGACGATCATATACGGACATGAGTGACGATCATATACGGACATGAGTGACGATCATATACGGATATGAGTGACGATCATATACGGAAGATCATATACGGCATAGGACGATCATATACGGACATGAGCGACGTTCATATAAGTATATGAGAGACGATCATATACGGACATGAGTGACGATCATATACGGACATGAGTGACGATCATATACGGACATGAGTGACGATCATATACGGACATGAGTGACGATCATATACGGTATCATGACGGATCATATACAGAACGAATGACGAATTATTTACGGACATGACACGACTCGGGACGACGGGGTACGTATATTCACAGACAGGAACGACGGCCATATTTGACGATCGTACAAGGAAATGACGACAAAATGAAGCTCAACCTTTAACGAGGTAGCATAAAATATACATACACCATAGATAAAAATTTATTTACAAAGCTTTATAAAGAAAACGTCAACTTTCTTGTTGGGTTATTTGCTGTAGTTAGTCATTTTGTCTTTAAAAGGTATCATTTCACTATACAGGTGCATGTGCAGATCATTTCAACTATGACCTTTTACCTTTGACCTAAATTTTCCACAACATATGTGCACTTTGGAAAATGTTTATCTTACCAAATTAAAGTTGAAATTCCAAAGCCTTAAGACTGCAAGGATGTCGAGCAATGTTCATTCAATTAAAAAATTGTCCGATGATCACATGATGTTGATTAGCCAATAATAATGAAGTATGAGGATGACACACAAAGGTGAAGGTCACTGATAGTAAAGTTCAAGGTTCATTCCATCGTGTATTTCATCTAATGAATGGATTAAGGAATATAAGACAAGTCCATTCAGAATAAATGCTTTCACAGACAAATAAATTTGATCAATTCAACCTTTGATTCCTGAAAAAACTCCACATGAACATAATAAATGTATGAACAGTTGTAAGCTAAAGGGATACTGCGTCAGAATGAACATAAACTTTCGAATATTTCAACTTGGTCAATAAGAGTATATATTCATCAGTAGATATACCTGCTGTTATAAATAACATAACAGAATCCTTATATAATCAGAAAAATCCCCCCAAAATAGTTATTATCCATAAATATGCAAGTGATTATTGAAATATGCTAAATAAATTTTCAATAATTACTTAGTTTTGTGAGTTTTCCAGATTTTATGGGATTCTGTTACTTATGACAACAGGTAAGTTCACTGATGAATATATACTCATATTGACCATTCTTGAGAACTTATATTTTATGTCCATTCTAAGACATAGTATCACCTTAAATGTTCATCCATGTAGGCCCTCCCTATGTTTGTTTAAAATTTGAAAAGGATACAATCTCCGACAGTTATATGATCTTTAAATATTGTGTACCTGAAAAAAATTAAAGAAATAAATGGGATTTCTTTGCTAAAGGTCAGGGGAGTAACCTAAGTAACAAAGCCCATGAAATATTATGATAAATAACACATCAATTTTGGGTAGGACACTAATTTTAAACTCATTTCAGTTGACTCACCATTTTTTAAGAACTATTTTATCTGCTCTTGTGCCAGTTTGTGCTGATATTAATTTCTTCAAATCACCAATTGTATCATCAATGCTAGTATTGTGTTAAGAAATTGAAAAAAAAACAAGTATCAAAATAATTTTGACTGTTATTTCTATGACATAAGAACAACGCAATAGTTTCGGACGTGTCATACCTAACTGAAATTCAACTACTTATCAATCAATAGTCCAAAGTTCTATGGACCGGATTATACAAACGTCATGCAGTGTGCAATGTGGGAAGATCCTTTATGTGCACAGTCCATAGTACATCCACAATATTAGCTCAACAAGCCCACTAACTTTCCTTGTGAGTTTCTTTTAAAAGGATACTTGCACTTGACTCTAACTTTCTTTCCCAGTCTGTCATTACAAGTTATTTCTAACATTTTTATTTCTTAAACAGCTCACTTCAAGCAACCTGAAAATAAAAGAAAATGGTGTTATAGTATAATTCTCTTCCAGAAGATGACAAGCAAAACTATGCAGTGGGCAAAGAGTACAACGCTGCCCTGATACTATAGTCATGTCCGCCATATCTTCTTTGTTTTTGTCCTTTCAATTGGTATAGGATAGTTTTAGAGGGTTCTCTTCCTGTCTAAGAAAAAACTCAAATGTCCCAGCAAACTCACCAAATAATATAAACGCAATAAATAGCAATTTACGCGAGATTAAAGAAAATGCTCACGTTTTATTTTGACCGGAAGTTGACATCCGACATGAAAAGCTAATTCTATTATGGAAGCTATTTTCGTATTTCTTTTTTTGGGAGAAAGCAATTTGAAATTTTGTTAGTAGGTCTATATTTTGATAATTTTTCTGTTAGTTTATTTCTTCTTCTGTAAGATGTAATTTGTTGGTAACAGACAAGAGGAACGGGTAAATATTTTATGTGTTACAAGAGTTGTGTCCCTTTAGTAGCATCGTGATACTTGTGGTAAAACCTCTCTACTAAGGACAGTAAAAAAAATCCATGAAGCCTCTACATTAAGGACATTTCTGACCAAAAATACTAATCAAAGACCAATCAAAGGCGGACATTTTATGGCAAATCCTGAGTACCAATACAATTATGTCCAATGAACATTGAATCAGGACTTCTTGAATAAGGACGTTTGATAAAGAGCCAGGACACAGTCATCCCTCTATAATAAGGGCAGAACTGCAGCAAGCTTTAATGCTTTGATATTATCCTTGTAAAATATAGTAAGCATGGTAAATGGTATTTGTCAGAAAATCAGCAACAACTTTTAATTCTCCATTTTAATGGATTTAACAACATTTTAATAAACTTTGTTACAAAATTTCATTTTGAACAATAATTGTGTGAAATGACAGAAACATTTCTGAAGCAGAGTACAGTGGCGTTTCTAGGTTAGATATATAGCAATCTATTACGGACAAACTGTTCAGACTAATATTAAAGAATTATCCCCCTTGACAATTATGTAGCCCCAAAAATTCTTAGAAACGCCACTAACAGAGTACAAACAATCTTTATATAAAATGATTTCTTGTTCATTTTATAAAAAAGTAAAACAAAAAATACAAACAAAATTCTTAAGTAAAAATAAAATTTAAAGGGATTAGTCATCTGAATTTTGCTTTCTGATAGATACCGGAGAGGGAAAGTCTGATGACCTTGAATAAGTCATCTTCACTCATAATTCCAATTCACCCAGTTGTAAATGGGTATGGATAATCCAGGAGAGATCAATGCCAAGAGGTTTGATCAAGAACGTCCCTGTCAATTCCAAGAGGTTGCCAGAATAGAATCACTATTCACAGCTCACCATAAAAAATTTGAGCCTCCAAATCCATGTTTGAATTAACAAGATTTGAAAGTTTAAATGGTAATTCATCATGTCTAGACTCTATGTAATATATAGAGACATCAAGTTAAATGCAGATATTTTCGAAGGAATAATACAATGTATGTACATTTCTAGTACTACTGAAGACTATTTACATAAATTCAAGACACAAATTTACCCCTCAGAAATGGCAAACTGTCTCTTTAAATGGAATAGTAACAATAATATAATAATAATAATAAACTCTTTATTTTACATGGGTCAGAATTAGGCCCAATACACAAGGACATGGTCCTGTCTCAAACCACACTTTAAAGGTATAGAGAGTCTTAGAGAAAGTACATACAATTTTAATTTCGCTCACACTTGGTCAATAATAGTACATATCCATCAGTAGACTTATCTAGTGTCAAAACTATACATCAAAATCCCTCTATAATTCGATAAATCCACAAAATCAAGTAGTTATTTATAAAACGCTTAATACTTCCATTAAGCGATTTTCAAATCGAAATTCTTGGACCATCTATACCTTTAAATTTATATTCCAGTTCAATAATTATATAACTTAATCTATATGACCTAAGAACAATGGGATAGTGTCAAAGTTAATAATTTGAATGACCTATTCCCTTAATGCACCTTAATTTTAAAAAAATAAAAATAAGCCCAAAAAAATCAAGCAACAAAATACTTTAGAATAGTTTTTCTAAAATCTTTTAAAAAAAATAAGAAACTTAACATAACAAAAAAAACTTTTTTAAAGTAAAAAAATATTTGACCTCGAGATTGATAATTAGGCAAAAATTAAAATCTGAGGTTGCTTGGGCTTTTAGATACTGATTGTTCTCACTTGTCAACTACCTGTATCTCTTTTCAGGAATAAAACTCGATGTACCTTGGGCTTAAAGGGACATACTACTGATAGTTGAATATTTGTCACAGATTCAGCCACTTGTCAGCCATCTGTGTCCCTTTCCAAAATTAAATGGAATGGAAGCAATAAAGAGTTATCTTACTACAGTCTCCCTAAAGAGAAAGAAAAATCCAATTTTCCAAATTTAACTTCACTTCGCTTATTTTGACGATTTTGAAATATGCTAAATGGTTCAGAAAGTTTAAATTGGACATGCGTATAAAAAGCATCATAGATATTGGTATATTACAATACAAGGAAATTCAGGCTGCAATGATTCTTATTGTAGTTATTGGATACGCTTAAAGATATTAAGAAACGATCCATTTCTGGGAAAAAGGAAACAATAAAAAATATAGTCGATATTTTAAGAACGAGAACAATTCTGTCAATATTAAGCATATGACAAAATTTCTTGTAAAATATCCCCTAATAAACTAAATCGTTAATTTAGTAGGTCTAATTAACTATCATTATCACTTAAACTCTTAATCCTTTAATCTGTAGGAGTGGTTACTAAAGGATTATCTAGTACAGTAACCAAGTAATATAATAACATGAATCTGTCACTAATCACTTAATACAATTTCTTGCATTTCTTCATTTCAAAGCAACGTTCCGATACATACATGAACCAACTGCTACTTTCACAATCACAGAATCTCGTCATTAATTTTGATTGGTCGAGAGTTTACTCTTCTACCAATTACATTCCTTATAACAACCTGTTGCGGGAATATGTTTGATTCACCAGACGTAAGATCTTTAGTTACAGTATTATTCTGGGATAATCGAGTCTACAGGGTCAAGGCCGTATCATGAAAAAAAAATGGCTGACAGTTTAAGTTTTAGCCTAGGAGCGATTACGAGCATACAAACTGGTACTGGCATAACAAACAGGACAGATTCGTAACAAAGTAATTTACCTCTTCCAGTTATCTAAAAGTACCTATCTATGTCTTTTTTCTGGTTTTCGCTCAGACATTCGATAGAAAACTTGTTTTGAATTAACGAAAACAATGATTCAATGGAGGCCGCCATTTTGATTTAGTCCAAATGTTACAAGTTCACTGATTGGATACATAGTGACGTAGGGTTTGCCAAGGGAGGTTATTAGTCTCTAATGACAAGAATATGGGATTGTGAAACAAGTGGTTGGTTCATGTATTATCCAAACGTTGCTTTAGGAACATGGTATACATGAGGATGCTGTGTCATTTTGAAATCAAAGGGAGTTAATTCACAATTGTGTTATGATTTTTTTATACAATGGCATGCCTTGATAACATGGAAAGAATCACTTTTCATCATTGTAGCCCTAAATAAAATGATTTTATACATACTTTTTTTTTTTAAATTAGATATAAAAAAATGACTGACAGGGGCGTAGCGTGACCCTTCTGACTGGGGGGGGGGGGGGTGTAACCTCTAAAATTTACCGACGAACGCCCCTTCACCTTAATCCTCTAAAGCATTGTGTTTTAATGTTTTTATACATCAATGTTTCACGGTAAATGGGCAGCACCGCTATGAATTTAGCGGCAGTAGTTGTTATATTTTAACTATTTTACCGACCAACTTTTTTACAGAGCAGATAATTTTTTTATAGTAGGACCTATAGATTTATAGAGCCTAAGCTAAGTAGGCTATGTAATCAGTTTTTTGGAATAGGACTTTATTACACAATTTGAACAACCGAGAAAAACCAAGACAATTGTAAAACAGCACTTTACGGTTACTAAACAAACCTAGACAATTTGATATCCGTGGTCATAGATGTTTTGCCTTGGATTGGTTCGAGAAATGAAAAAGCGTGGTTTTTGGACTGGTCATTAATACGAAAAACTATTCATGACAATCGAGAGAAGGAACAGAAAAATGACTTCAATTACGGAGAATCAAAAAGGAAAAGGGGAGGTAAATCACATTTAAAATGACAACAATATCATAAATCTGTGACAATCAGAAACTGTTTTACCGACAACCATTTACAGAGTAGATAATTATTTTATAGATATAGATTGACAGAGCCTAAGTAGACTATTTAATCAGTTTGCCGATACATGGTTTTTACTTTTTCCTTCAACCAATCGATTTTACCGACGGCTCCTTCAATCACTGACTGATCACAACCCCACACCCCCCTGTACGCTACGCCCCTGATGACTGAGGAAAATTCAGAGGAAATCAGAATAAAACCGAGAATACATTTTCATTATCTCAAAAAACTTTCAGGGAAATAATTTGGCCCCCTTTCCATGCCATGATCAATAGATTTAACAAAGGTAATAGATGTCTCTCGCACCTAATCCCTTGATCCACTAAGTTAATATTCACAAAAAACAGAAAGTTACTTCATATCATGGTATTGCATGGACAAAGTAACAAACAGGTAATATAAGAAACAAATGCAAATAACAAAAAAAGACTGCGTTATTCAGTTAAAATTAATTAATTAAATGCAGAGTTCCAAATAAGACATATCACATCTCACTTTGCGATACTATTTTCGGCAAAATGCGATGTATTTTTGTAAGTACTGCAGTTTTTTTTTTGGGGATACATAATATTTTCCAATGGAAATAAAGTACTTGTCCCATGCCTGACTAGTGAAACAGACGAGGTGCGTACACATGCCTATAAATGCAGGAATTAACGAAAGTAAATTATAAATTGCAATCCAAATTCGTCCCATAGAGCAAAAAAACACTGCAATGCAAATAAATAATTTAATTTGGACCCTGATATGTGATTTGAACATTTGACTTACTAAGTCAAGATAGATATCCAAAATGGCTTCCGGAATATTTGACTCATTTAAACAAGTTAGAGATTAAAAATGACCTTGAACTACGTTTGTGTTCGTTGGGTCTATGTCTATGTAAGAACCATACCTAGTTTCATATGAACAAGGCACACACAGACATCACTATTTCTGCACTCTCAGGAACTCCACCAATTCTTGATGCCTTGTGATGGAATCTTCAGACGACACGCTGGAGGAAGAGGAATTGGAACGCTGTCGCAGATACTGCAGGTGTCTCTGCAATGTGTTGATATTGGGTGGTTCGTTGTTTTGATGACTTGACTTTTGAATTTTTGGTGAATCTTGTAAGGTAGATAGGGACACGCTTGAATTATTATGTTTGACGCTGGAGAGACCAGGGGTGGGTGAATCGATCGAAGAATCGATGGTTGAAACGGAGGAAGTGGACATACTTTGTTCTTTGGATAATGTGAACAATGGTAACGCTCGAGCTGCACGACCTAACCTCTGAGGTGTGGGAATTTCTCCATAATCAAGTTCGTCATTTTCTGCGGAGGTTTCACCGTTGGTGCCACCTCTGTTCAAGTAAAATTGTTCATACATGCTTTCATCATAACTTTTATTTTTACGCTTATCTGGATAGTGCCCTGCCGGCAAGAGAGTTATGCCCCTTAGATGATTATTTACGTCTCCTCCTAGTTCACGACGTAAGGATGAAAATATATTTTCAGATGGTAAAGTAGGTGTGTTTATTGCTGCTTGAGAGGAAATTTGTCGCATGAAGACACTATCAGACAATTGTGGAAATTCTGAGTTCTCTAGAGAGTCGGATTCCGAGTCTTGGGAAGTACCGTCACTGTATACCTGGGTGATTGGAATCCTTTCAGGAACTCTCACAGGCTTTAGAACTGGGTTGCAAATCATTTCTTCGGTTAATTCCTTTTTTGGTTTTTCTTCAACTTTAATAGGTTCAATCTTTTCAACGAAAGAAGATTCAGCCCTGCCTCTGATCTCTGGTTTGTTTTTAGCACGCCATACAGCATCTTTTGAGCCAATTATTTTTGGATCGGAAATCTTAACCCTCTCTTCCCTAAATCCATGCAGATCTTTCAACCGTGGTCTATTTTTTCGTTGTCCATAATGATACTTCATCCGCCGTGTTAAATCCGCCACAAAGTTAGGTAGATGTTGAAAAGCAATGGGCAGCAAATGACGTTTGCTTTGACTTTCTTTAGCCTCCTTGTCAGAAGAGTTCCGAACATAAGTCAAATAAATTTCCACACCTGCCTTGAACTCTACCATCATTTTCTCCATAAGAATCATGCGTAGGTCCAATAAATGCTTGACATGTTTCGAAGCGGCATCTAACAACCAACGAGGGGCTGGTCTCTGCGCCCATATCTCTTGATCTTCAGCCTTGGCTTGTTCACGAATTCGAATGATATGGATTTGTTCATCAGGAAGATCCAAATGTTCGTACAGGCATGACGCAAGACCTGGTACATAACGAGGCAAATCTTTCCGATTCTGTTCGCGATATGCTAAAACATGGGCTACTTGTGTGTCGAAAATGTTCAGCATTTGAACTCGGAACTGATGATAGAGTAAATCAGAGGTCAGACGACAGTCATGGACAACTTTCAAAATGGATTCCGATTGAATGATGCTTTTCAGACCTTGTTTAAATCCGTCAGGGCCTAGATTTAACATGTCAAACAAAAAAATGGAACCGCCAGCATCAATTTGGATCCAACACAATTTTCCCTCCCTTCCGATGTCAATACCTTCAGCAGCAAAACCAATCGTTGGTCTTTCAGCAATGAACTTAATGGCTTCATTGAATAAAGTGTCTGTTTTGGTCAAAACTGTAAACTCTTTTGTGGAATAACTGTCTTCAACTTCACCGCTTGAATCATCATCAGAACTCCGTCCTCCATTTTGAAAAGCTGTTTTGATCAAATCCTCATCTTCAGCAGTCGTTTTTCGCTTCTGCTTATCCGCACCAAAAACCAGCTTATCTGGTTCCAAATCTGTAAAAGTCTGCAGATGGGCAGGGGCAGTTTTATGTGCTTTCATCTTCCGACCTCTTAATTTGTCATTTTTCTGTTTGTCAGGAACTTTAATGTCATCAGTTTCAGGTAGAATTTCCAAATCTTCAATAATACTAGCTTGAATACGTTGGACTCCTGGCAAACGTGTTTTGCGTTTTGATTCGCCATTTTTCCATATTTCTGCCTTTGACAGAGCGACAATGCTATCTTCCTCGTTTGTGTTGATAGAATTTATGAAGCCAATCAGTATGTCATTGTCTTTGAGTTTCAGTCTGATTCTAGCACCGGAATAAATATCCATAATAATGGGGAAAAAATGTAAAAAAATTACTAAAATCTATTTCACAAACCTCGCGGAAACTTTTACTTCCGCCTTTTCGATTTACCAGTCTCAACTAAAAAAAAAAAAACACGGATTGGCTTGCGGACTGAAATTGGAATATGCACAACCCGTGTTTATTCTCATATGCTGATCAGTGACGTACTTTGTGAATATCTTGACTACTATGTGCCAGCTGTTCTTGTGGATACGCAATTTCATTTGATTGTATGTCAGTGAATACAACCAGTCGAAAACCTCTATATAAATACAAATAGGGCCTAGTTAATATGTAAAAGCTTTTCTGCTGTCGAGGGCCTCGATTGGTTGTATTGACTAAAGCATCATCCATTCAAGTCACTGTATTAACTAACTTCCGTAAACCTTGACCAATGTGAAGATGTGATAGTCTATATATTATCAACGGTATTGATTTTTGTTTCAGCGATCTACGGTTTTGTGCCAATCGCTCGTCTAAGACTCAATAAAAGCAATCTGTGATTTTAATGGAATCAATTAACAGACGATAAATAAACCCATTGTTGGTTTAAGATGGATGAATAACGATTGTTTATTAAATGCAACCAGGCTTCAAATTAGCTTCATGCTATCTTTAATGTCTCCTTCCGCCGCCATTACTTCAATCGATTATCGTCAATCAAGGGACGTAACTCTTCCAATCTCACCCTCACTGAATTTGTTTGAAACCAAATCGCCGTGACATTGTCTTAAATGAAAAGCTAATAGAAACCTCATCATGCCATCAAGTGCTTAATTTCCCGAAAACATCAGAAGAAATCCAACTTCTAAGATTTTCCAATTAACTAGCCATCATATTGAACGCTTTTTGAAATGGTTTGGAGCCTTTCTAAAGACAGTATTTGGTTGCTTAGCAACTAGTAATGGCGGTGTGTGGTTGCCGACCAATTTGACAATTGACGCACTTTCAAATATAATATTCCATTCCTCAAACGACCATATTAATATTTTAATTGGCGAATTTCGTCAGAAGATGGTGACAAGAGTTCAAAGGTCACTGTTTCAAATTAATTTCACCTTACCCTTAGTAATAAAATTCCTTTAGGCCTAAATGAATGTGGTTACCATCTTTCCGCCATTTTGATTTTTTGACATCAAGTCATCTAGGGTTTTAATTATGAAAATTTAATATTTTCTGGATATCTTCTGCTTGGGTGCTATTACCAGGATTCTTTGGAACCACAGTGCCGAAATTTCGTCCCCAGGATACTTCATAATTAGGCCTAAATAATGACATTTGTTGTGATTTCGTGCCGATACTTATAACCCTGGGTTGACTTAGAAATTCACGGTTTCTATATGAAATACAAAAGCAGCGAGTGGACAAAATAATACCAAAACGTTATATTTTCAACACTTACGCTTTCATCTTACCGACACTTACAAACTTCAAAGGAAATTGACAAAATGCCGACATCATGTTTTGACAGGGAGCAAATGGCGAAATTAGTTCGTTATTTTTCACGATTTTGTAGGCAATGATCAATTCAAGAGTCTATTCCTCTGAATACAAATAACATTGAGTTTGGGTAACTTAGAGGTCTCAGCCAAGGCTAAATCGTTCCATACAGAATTTAAAACGCCACTTCACAGAAATAAAAAGTAAAGATTCTATCGTCGATTTTAAAAAAATAAAAATCAAGTATAGGAAATCATAATATTTTTTTCATTGAAATATAATAAAGATATATTTTTTAAAGGCATTTTATAATTATTATTATTATTATTTGATTGTATTGTAGGCCTTTCTCATCCATAATTGATTTACTTTTAACCTTATATATTTGATGAAAAACATAATATATAGTTGCTACTTTTATCTCAACAGTGATAGATATAGATAAAAGAAGAATATATACTGTAATAATAGTATTTATTTTCTTCAGGGATACTTTTCATAATTACTTATATCAATTAAAAGATATATAATGTATAGTTATCTATTTTTCAGGTCTACTTTACAAATTACCTTTCTTTTTCTTAGCATTAACACCAAGATAATTTTGAACAAAAATTTTAACCCTGTGCCACCGCCTTTTATTGAACAGTAACTTGTTACTTTCAATCACCATTATCTCTACAAGAAGTAACCACTGCTTTAACCCTGTACCAGTGCCTTCTGTTGAATATTAACTTGTTACCTTTCAACCACCCTAATCTCTACAATAAGTGAACTCCACTTTAACACTGTGCCAGTGCCTTTTATTGAACAGTAACTTGTTGCTTTAAATCACCCTAATCTCTAACCCATTTTTCAAGTTCAAATTTAGATGGATGTCACAAAAGCTAGTGGAGTCGAGATCGAATAGCTCCTATAGCAGATTAGAGTGACAAGTTCAAGAGAATATTTAAAATCTGTGGTTTGGACAATATAGTGTTATTAGAGAGAGAGTTAATAACCATACGCCTTTATTAAAAATTTGTGAAAAAATATTTTGAAGCTCTGATCCCTTGTTAGTTAGTACAAATGTTTGTATTTTATTGGTCTGGGGACAATAAACCAGGGGTCGATAGTACTAACACCTGAAGTGGGGGCTAAAATCGACAACTCAATTAGTTTTTCGTCTTAATACAAAGTTTAACAAAGCCCGTTTCCCTTTTATTAGCTGGGAGAAAGAAATAATGAACTCGCTTTAACCGACTGCTTGTATACTGTCAAGCGGGTTCAGTCAATACCTTTTGTGCCTCTTTCAATAGAGAATAACAATCAGGGGCGATAATCCCTCATTTAGAACAGTAATTTTAATAAAATGACGGTTGTACTTGTTGTTAACAGCAAATCATCCGATACACAGCTTGTCAATTCATTCTAAAAATCGAATAAATTCCCTTTCACTCAACGAACCCAGTCGTCTGCTCCTCGATCTGAACGCAAGTCATGTGACTTTATCATCCGCCATCTTGAAATATGAACCAATCATATTCAAAGACTCAACTCATATCCTACAATGTAGGCAACGATGGTGGAGTGTGATAAACAGAAGCCGTACGTTACTAACTCCCGAATTTGACGAAACTTCCCAGATCCCGTGAATCTACAATCTGTAAAGAAGGTGAAAGGAAATATCAATCTTAATCCCCTTTTGAAAGGATAAGACTTGAATATTTTCGACACCATGCAGAGTTTGTTTTATCAACGCCGAATTTGTCAAGAAGTAAACAAACACATGGGAAATATTGATAAAGCCACTAGGGTTTCATAATCTACCATTCTTGAGTATTCTGGCGTTATTAATCTGGCATCAAAGGTGTTTCAAATAACGAACAGAACCAAACTGTAAATGTAACAAATCAGTGAGTTGACAAACCAAATCGTAGAATGCGATCAGCGTACATGTACTAAGTTATACTTGATTGAGACAAGAGTGATTTGCTTAACATAGGGCAATTGTGAACCCTACAGTAAATGTTCAAAAAGTCAAAAATAACCTCCCTTATCCCCTCCTCCGTCCTGACAAAGGTTGAAACGTATTTTTGGATATTTGAACCCGGTTCCCCCTTATTGGTGATACAGAGATAACAGTAGTGTTGTTGATGTCCGGAGAGAAGTGACAGAGATAACAACAGTTTTGTTCATGTCTGGAGAGAAGTGACAGAGATAACAGCGGTGTTGTTGGCGTCTAGAGAAGTGACAGAGATAACAGCAGTGTTGTTGATGTCGAGAGAAGTGACAGAGATAACAACAGTGTTGTTGATGTCGAGAGAAGTGACAGAGATAACAACAGTGTTGTTGATGTCGAGAGAAGTGACAGAGATAACAGCAGTGTTGTTGATGTCTGGAGAGAAGTGACAGAGATAACAGCAGTGTTGATGTCGTCTAGAGAGGTGACAGAGATAACAGCAGCGTTGTTGGCGTCTAGAGAAGTGACAGAGATAACAGCAGTGTTGTTGATGTCTAGAGAAGTGACAGAGATAACAACAGTTTTGTTGATGTCGATAGAAGTGACAGAGATAACAGCGGTGTTGTTGGCGTCTAGAGAAGTGACAGAGATAACAGCAGTGTTGTTGATGTCGAGAGAAGTGACAGAGATAACAACAGTGTTGTTGATGTCGAGAGAAGTGACAGAGATAAAAACAGTGTTGTTGATGTCGAGAGAAGTGACAGAGATTAACACAGTGTTGTTGATGTCGAGAGAAGTGACAGAGATAACAACAGTGTTGTTGATGTCGATAGAAGTGACAGAGATAACAGCGGTGTTGTTGGCGTCTAGAGAAGTGACAGAGATAACAGCAGTGTTGTTGATGTTGAGAGAGGTGACAGAGATAACAACAGTGTTGTTGATGTCGAGAGAAGTGACAGAGATAACAACAGTGTTGTTGATGTCGAGAGAAGTGACAGAGATAACAACAGTGTTGTCGATGTCGAGAGAAGTGACCGAGATAACAGTGGTGTTGTTGGCGTCTAGAGAAGTGACAGAGATAACAGCAGTGTTGTTGATGTCGAAAGAAGTGACAGAGATAACAACAGTGTTGTTGATGTCGAGAGAAGTGACAGAGATAACAGCGGTGTTTTTGGGGTATAGAGAAGTGGCAGAGATAACAACAGTGTTGTTGATGTCTAGAGAAGTGATAACAGTAGTGTTGTTGATGTCTAGAGAAGTGATAGATAACAGCAGTGTTGTTGGGGTCTTGAGAGAAGTGACGGGGATAACAGCAGTTCTGTTAAAGTCTAGAGAAGTGACAACAGCAGTGTTGTTTTTGTCTAGAGAAGTGACAGATAACAGCAGTGTTGTTGGGGTCTTGAGAGAAGTGACGGGGATAACAGCAGTTCTGTTAAAGTCTAGAGAAGTGATAACAGCAGTGTTGTTGGTGTCTAAAGGCTACAAGAGGGTGACTTCGTGAAGGAATGAAATTCAATTTCGAAATATTAATATCTTCCAGAAAGAGGGCGTTTTCCGTAAACTCTTTGAAAACCATAAATGACAATCAAGACTATTAGAAATTGATTGACAGGTAATGATGGTATTAGTCTCGAGTAATCAGCCATATAAAATATTGACTTGTCATATGATTCGATGTCAAGCACATGTTCCTACAGAGAACCTTTGATATCATAATAAATAAAATCAGGGCTCTGTGGACCACGAAGTTTTTGTTTTAACTTGCAAAGAATTATGTTGCGCACATCTATTTTTTGTTTTGTTGCGAAACTGAGTCATTTCCTCTTTAAAATGGACTTCTCATTTCTTGTTTTCAGCATATATCTCTAATATTTTTTCAATCTGTACATTACACCTAGCTTGAAGACTTTATAATAATTTATTAATAATTTATACATCTACGATACAAATGACTGCTCTAATTTCCCACTCAAAATTCAATTCTTTAACGTATAAATTCATGTGTCAAATCCCCACGACGTAAGAAATTAAATATTTCGAATGGACCACACCGCCCTGAATCAACTCTCTGTTCCCTGATTTCTGTGATTGTCGGATACCAAATCTTTTAATTCAATTGTAGAATAATAGACTCCACTGTTCACTTTTATTCTTCAATACCAGATTAATATTGGTGACTTTTAACCCCCGCCCCGTCCTTTTATCACAGCCATGTTCACTCAATCGTAATCATTCTTCGCCATATATTCCTTGTAAATCCCCATTTTCCTGACAGAACGGCACAGAATCGTCCAGAAAACTCTTCGAGACACATGGGATTTTTATTTTTTATGTAGTGATCTCAAATTCATTGTTGATATTTGAAATAAGTGTCACTAAATTTTTTTCGTGATCACAAATGCTGAGCGGTGTTCGAATGAAATATTTTGCAAAACGTGCTATTTGACGGAAATTTGTGATCACATATTTACAGATGGTGTTCGAATGAAAAAAATAACGTGGAAAACTTGTGGAATTCAAACGGAAAGTTAGGATTCTAAATATGGATGTAAAGTGATTTTTAGGCTCACATCTGTTTCTAATAGATTTTTTGTGGTACTAAATCGTGGGAATTTCACGGTTAATTTGGCGAAGATTCCAAAAGACAAACTTGACTAATGAAGTAAGCAATAGAACTCTAAAAGCAGAAAACGTGATAATTATCACCTGCTAATGAAGATATCGATAAGAACTTGTTTTGAAATCGGAAAGAATTGATAGGCAAATGCATTATTAATCTGAATATATTTTAAAAAAATAATTCATATGAAATTTCGAATTTATTTCAATTTAGATCTTATATATTTATGCAACAATTTTATAAACAAGATATCGCAACTATCGTCTGTACAGGAACCATAACTATTAACTTTTTACAATAAGAACTTAGGGAAGATCTACATTGTGAAATCAGTTAAAAGCAACCATTGTTTTAAAGAAATGTGTGGAACTATCAACTTTAGATAAGTGCAACTATCACTTTTATAACGGTGCATAACTATCAACTATAAAATATAGGTATTGTTGCAACTATCAAATTTACAATGAGTAAAACCATCAACTATCTTGTGACTGAGCCATTATTTACTTCAGTACACACTCAGATTTGTGCAACTATCAATTTTATAATTGCGTACAACTATCAACTATAAACACAATATACAATTTGCGCAACTAGATATTTTATAATTGCGTAAGCAATCAACTGTAAATACTGAATAAGTGCAACTATCGTTTTTATAATTGAGATGATATACAATTTATGAAACTATATATTTTATAATTGCGTTAGCAATGAACTATATGTTTTAAATTGGTGAAACTATCTCTTTTATAATTGAGATGATATACAAATTATGAAACTATACAGTTTATAATTGCGTATATATCTGAAACTCACTTTTATAATTCCCTATATATATCAACTATAATATGTGAAATTTGTGCAACTATCGACTTTATGATTGGACAAACTATTAGTTTTATATAAACACTACCGTGTACGAAATTTGTGCCAATATCAATTTCATTAAAGTGATGATTGCTGGGTATAGGATCAGGTATTGTAAATGGCGTGACCAAATTGATGAAAGCATTTCCTTAATGAATTGAGAATAATTAGGGAAAATTAGAGGTTTTATTTTCTATTTTATTGGGAGAAAAACATTTCAGATCGAGAAGATTTTTCTATTATTGTAAACCATGAATTCCGGTTAATACGGATTAATATTGGAACTTAAACGTTTGGGCATTGTTCTTGACTATTTGGCAAATTTCTGAAACGTTTCGTTATTGTTTCCGAGGAATTAGGAAACTTTTAAAACGTTTTTAATCATAAACAAAATTAATCCTAAAAAATGGAAACGTCCATTAAAAAGGAAGGAAAGTCGCCGGAGGAAGTAAACCCAATGGATACGGATCAACACAACGGAACGCTTTCGGATATTTCCGAATGTTCCGACGGAGAAATGGACAATGTAGACACTTTCGAGGATCAGAGAGAAATAAGAAAAAAATCCGAAATGCCATCTGACTCAGACACTGATGTTGAAAATTCCGATCAAAAATCTCAAGTTTCAAGTCCGGAACGTCCGCAAGTGCCGCCACGTCCGACGTTTCTCATTACGGACATCTTATCCAAAGTGTCCACCTCCAGACCTATTGTGAATCCCTATCTGATAAATTATCCGGAAAGTCCCGAGGATCTGTCCAGGTCCCGAATGGTTCCGGAAATTTGTCATACGATGACCCATGATCATATTAATCAACACAACGGACACGACAGTTCTAAAATCAAAGGTAAAATTTGCTTGCATGTCTTGCCACTTTTCATGAGAATTTTTTTTTTTTAAGGAAGTTGGGAATGATATCAGTGGACATATTTCAAACTATATCATGCAGGTTATACGGTTCAGCCAATTTAATTTCTGCCATTTTTTTTATTTCCAGTTCTCTTGATTATCAATCCGTTTATTTTTTCATCCATTTTACACTTTTCTATTAATTATTATTCATTTTCATTTCAATTATTCATTTAAGTTTTGGTGAATTATTCATTTATTTTGCAATTAACGATTCATTTAGTTTCTATTTTTAATTTTTTAACGTTTATTATTCATCTTATCAATTCAATTTTCCGTTTATTTTTCATCTATTTTTTTGTCAGTTATTCATTTATTTTTTAGTTTAATTATTCATTTCTTTTCTGTCAATTATTCATTTTTGTAAAGTTTAATATTCATTCAATTAACAATTTTTCAATACAAGAAATTTCTCAACTCAATTTCTCTATTATAAATAACGGCAATAAATAACGGCAATAATAACTGTTAAAAACAAATCATTTGTAAATAAAATAAGTCATCAGTGACCGCGATTTCAGACTTGTAAAAAAAGTGAAAAAAAACCCTTCATTATAAATCATAAAAGAATTGTATATAGACAAATTTATGATTTTAATAAAGGGCGGTGTAGATCAAAGGGGGATTTGTAACTGTAGATAATCCTTTTTGAAGGGAAATATGACGAGGATTTGTTCTATACGGCGCCAGGCGGTTTGTTTCACACGCATATTCAGTGCATTACACGATCTTTATAATAAGAAAAATTCGTATTTATAATTTTTTTCAGTGCATTCTTTAAATATGAATTGGGTTCATCGAGTGCCCCAGCCCGATTAACTTCAGAACAGTTTTTGAAACACAATTTTATCAATACAAAAATTTTAAGATCAATTTTGCATTTAATTCAATGAAATAACTTGCATATTGACTGTTATAATATTTTAAGAAAATAATTGTCATCGTGACCGCTTTCAACTTGAAATTAATAAACTTTTATAATCAAAAAAATTTATTAAATTATTTTATGATTTTTAAAATGTTGCGTTTAATCCCACGAGGTATTGTAACTGTGATCATTTTGTGAATCATTTGAAATCTGAAATTATAAGGACAATTTCTTTATATGATACTTCACTTCCGCTTATATACAAAAAAAATGTATTTATAATTTATTTATTCATTTTATTTTAATATAATTATTCATTAGTGATTTATTTGTTTATTGAACATTTAAAATGCAATTATTTATATATATTTTGATATTATTTAATTATTCATTTTTTAAATATTTATTCATTTGATATTATATATTAATTTTCATAAATTTTTATTATTAGGTTTTTTTATAATTAATTTAATTATATACGAGTTATTTATTTATTTCTATATATTCTAATATATATAGATTTTCTTCTAATAGTATATTCATTTATTTATTTATATAGTTATTCATTTATTTTTATATAGTTATTCATTTAATTATATATATAATGATTTATTTATTTATAATAGTTATTCATTTATTTTATATAGTTATTCATTTATTTATATATTATTTTATAAATCTTTATATAGTATTTCTATTCTATAGTTATTCATTTATTTTATAAAAAGTTATTTATTTATTTCATATAGTTATTTATTTATTTTATAGTTATTTATTTATTTTTATTTTTAGTTATTCATTTATTTTATAAGTTATTCATTTATTTTATTTATATTTATCATGAAGATTTATTCATTCATATACTTATTTATTTTACGGTTATAATTGAGGCATAATTATTTCACATATTGGTTTAATATGCACAAGAGGGGATGGTTTAAATGTATAAATATATATTTATTTAGTTTATTTATTCAGTTGATAATAATCTATCTATTCATATAAATATTTATTTATTGCCTTATTTATATATTAATTCATAAATTGATTCTCACATATTTTCTATATTCATTTATTTATTTATTTTTATGAAAGATATTAAGTTATGACGTGTATGTGCTATCTGGAAAGCCTGGACGTAAAATTCCATCTTTTTTTCGAATTTCAGTCCATGTGGGTGATCGAGATTCGCCAATCATGATGTATAAGTCTAAGAAGCCGAGAAAAGCTCGGACAGCTTTCTCCGAGAGTCAACTCCGATATCTGGAAAAGCATTTCGACCGACAGAAATACCTCAGTGTCCAGGACCGAGTTGAACTGGCATCCAAACTACAGTTGTCAGACACACAAGTCAAAACTTGGTACCAAAACAGAAGGTAGGTTTTCAGATATAAATATTGAAGTCAGGAAGTCGGGGCATAGGTTCGCAGTAGCTAAATGGGGCAAAGTGGAGTGGGGGCGGGGGGGGGGGGGGTGTGCTGTTAATGACTGTCGGAAAATATGGATTTATTTTATTACTTCAAACTCAATACCCTCCGAACACTCTAGTTTGGCTAAGTGGTTCTGACGCGCAAATAGATCACGGAAATTGGGCGTAGGGGCAGGAGACTAAAGGATAGCTGGCGCTCGCCGAGACAATTTAATCCGGTTAAGCGAATGATTATAGGATTAAGGGGTACAGGTAACTGAAATGAAGTTTCATCAACTGGCGAATCATATGATTTCTCCCGTAGAATTCAACTGAAGCTTTGCCCTTTTTCTTAAATTTCAGAACTAAGTGGAAAAGACAGACGTCAGTTGGATTGGAGTTGTTAACGGAAGCTAGTAATTTCGCAGCAGTTCAACGAATCTTACAATCAAATTCTTATTGGACCTCGTCATATCCCCAAACTGCCAATCTTGTGTCAAATTTCGAATCCATCGTTCGTGGAACCACGCCTCTTATTCCACAACGACCACCTTTTCCAGGACTGTTTCTTCCTGGAATGCCAGGCCATGCTGCACCTTTTCCACCGACTTCAACCTCAAGCAAACGTTAGAGACTATAGCCGACTTATCCTTGGCAAATTTAATTTGATTAGAAGAGTTGAAAATGGAAAAATTCGATTCGGAATTGAGTTAATGCGGTAGTGTGAAACGATTGACAGTTTAAATGGACGTATCGCACAAGGGGTCGTTCATTTTGCTTAAAACTAAAAAGGTGACATTCACACCGCTTCGGACGCTTGTGTAACTTCAGTTACTTCGATACGTTGAAAATGTCGGACGTGAGTTCTTATCTCAACCAGATTGTGGAAGTCTGATGAACTTGAATAAGTCATCTTCACTCATAAGTCCAGTCCACCCAGCTGTTATTGTAAATTTCTAAGGATAATCTAGGAAAAATCAATGCCAAGAGGTTTGGCCAAGGACCAGCTGGTGAAAGGATCCCGGTAACGGCGGACTTGTGAACTTAAGTTGTTATCCTTGTGAAATATAGATGTTTCTTTTCCCATCTTTTCAACCCTAAATGCTCTGTTCTAGTTGAGTATCTTGGTTCATCCTGACAGGAGTTCAAAGGTTTTCTCAATTGACATACAATTGACATTCAACTGACATTCAAGTGACAAAAGCGATGATAGCTTTGGTAGTTGCCAGGGCTATCAAAATATGGCATAACACCTAAAATGGCAAATCGTAAGGCGAGAATTGGTAGTCCACTTATGGATTATGTTAAGGAGGGTTAGTGTAGCGAAGTGAAACACCTTTCGACTACGATTTTGACTAGTGTGTTGGTAATTTTGATTATGTAAATGGTAAAACAAATAAAAGTTTTCAATAGCTATTTCAGATTTACACCTACCTAAAAAGCAACAAGTGGTAACTGCATAATCAAAACAAACCGAAGGCGGAAGTTGTGTGTCGGGTGAAAATAGACTACTTCCGGTTTAAACTCATTTTGGTCATTGGATGTAACTGATGCGTCATTTATCATAATTGTAGTTTATTTGTAGAGTGAAAAAGCATTCCATGTGTCATTTCAAACAGAATTTTAAAGTTTTAGATTTTATCTTATAGCAGAAGTGTTTTTATGTGACGTATCTAACAACATTAGTTGCGTTCGATGCATGTGTCAGAACAATCCCAACCATGGTCTACTTCAAGCTGGGATTGCGTTCTACGTCATTTTATGATGGGGTAGAGGCGGCAGTGGTAGAGCAAACACAGTGTCGTCCACCATCTACAAAAATAGTCTGTCCAGTGATGAAACTGGATTGATCTGAGGCCAGGAAGGCGATTGCCTGAGCTACATCTTCTGGTTGACCAATTCGTCCCAAAGGATGTCGAGCGTTTTGCTGGGTAATGAACTGAAATAAAAGAGGACAAGAGGAATCAACTTTATGATGTGATCGAGTTCATCTAACTAAGATGAATGGGCTAGTATTCGTTTTGATAAGGAAAGCACCTTCCTCGCTTACTTTTCATTTCTCGCTTGATGCAGTTATTAGTACCGAAACGTAGCAATATTTACGAGTTATTTGTTTCTTTTATTTTTAACGACAAGATACCAACCTTAGCATACGTTTCATCTGTTTTGTATATACTGTTAGGTTGACGTCGATGAATTTTGGAAACTACTGTCCCTGGACTGAAAATAAACAAATGGCATTATTTTGAGTAACCTGATAAAAATGACCCTAACATCAGACGGGATACACGAATGTAATTACGTTACGTTAGGGCAAAACTACTGCAGCCACCCCCCCCCCCCCTACACACTAAAAATTTAGATCATTTCAATGAATTACTGAGTGGACGTCAATCACGATATTAATTGCAACAAACTAAATGTCTGAGTTTCATTATTTACGTGATATGCGTGGTCTTGTATCAACTAAATCATACGGTTTATCCGTTAAAGTTTTTATCTAATGGTAAAAAAAAAAACAACCTCGACTTTGTATAAAGTGATGCCGATATCTAAGTTAAACTGATATAGTATAGCATGTATATATTATACGCCCATATCTTTACAGTGAAGCATACTCACTTTACTGAGTTAACTCGAACGCCCTTCGGTGCCAACTCTGAAAATTAAAATAATCTTATTGACCAAGTTATGGCACCTGGTAAGTCCAATTGATGAATATATACTCTTATTGATCAAGTTATTACTGATGAATATATACTCTTATTGACCAAGTTATGGCACCTGGTAAGTCCAACTGATGAATATATACTCTTATTGACCAAGTTATGGCACCTGGTAAGTCCAACTGATGAATATATACTCTTATTAACCAAGTTATGACACCTGGTAAGTCCAACTGATGAATATATACTCTTATTGACCAAGTTATGACATTTGGTAAGTCCAACTGATGAATATATACTCTTATTGACCAAGTTATGACACCTGTTAAGTCCAACTGATTTATTGACCAAGTTTTTGACTAAGGTATTACTTTAACAAACTTTCTATTCGTAGACGTTAACTACTTTTCTTGATACCTACCTAAACAAAGACATTCAGTAAACATATCTAAAGCAGCTTTACTCATACAGTATACTCCTATCTCAGGCATCTGAAACAAGGGATATAACAAAAGCACGTGCAAACTGTCATATAACCCCAAAAAAGTGCTGGTCGAAAAAGGTGTCATTGTTAGGCACGGAGATATTTTTATACTTTGAAATATAGTTTAAACTTGGGTCGCACTTTCGAAATTCAGTTGGGTTCTGTTTTAAAAGAAATTTTCAAATGGACATAAAGCTGATTCAAGATCAATTCAAGGACTGCAAAAGATGACAATTCGGGGTTTACTTACCAGTCCCGTAGCCAGACACGATTTATCGGGGGGGGGGGGGGCAAGTAGTAAATCCGGAGGGGCAATTGGGGGAGTTGAGAAATAATATGGGACATTTGCCAGAATTTTCGGGGGGCAATCCATTTTTTCGGGGGGGCTTTGCCCCCCTCTTGCCCCCCTGTTGCTACGGGCCTGTTACTTACAGCCATAGTTGCACATATGCTGGAGACGTTGACAATACATCCTAGAAAATAAAACAAAGCTATATGAAATGAGACGATCAAGCATTTTTTTGTGCGATCGCCACTGAATTTTACCATAAATCTGCTATCATAAATATCAATTTGAAGGCAACAGATCAAATGGCGCGGAACAGAAGTTCTTGCTACGATGACAATGAATAACAACATGACGTTTGATTATGGAAATTGGGTCATCACTTCGTTTACACGTGCATTTCCACATCCTTACCTTTAGATTTGATAAGATGTGGTGCTGCCAGTTTCGTCAGAGCAAACGGTGCTTTTACATTGACGTCCATTTCTAAGTCGTACTCATCATTTGGTGTTTGTAGAGTTGGCGAAGAAAAGAGAGTTCCAGCATTGTTGACCTTGAAAAAAATGTTTTAAAGGGAAACAATCGGTATCTTTTGGTATTATTCTCTGTGATTTATAACTTAAACTAGCAATTTCAATTTCTACTTCTTTCGCTTCTCTTATGAGTGACGAGTAAAAAGACGAGTCCCAACAGTAACTTTCAGTTTATATACTTACTAGAACATCCAGACGTCCGTATTTCTCAATCGTTTTATTGATGAGTTTTTCCCTGATAGACTCGTCTCTCAGGTCTCCTAGCTCTACGAGGATCTAAAATGAAAAATCATAGGTCGATTTCCTTAGAGCTAAATAAGTTGTAGCTTCTATCATCCAGTCCTTCATTATATATGCACAGATACAACATTGTAGATAGGAGAAGTCTGGGTGTCAGAGATAAAATTAGGTACTTCCAGATATAAACGTAAATGCGGCAGTCTGATTCGATGGAACTCTAGTTAATACAGCCAATCAAATCATTCGACTAGAAATTACGTGTGCTGCAATATTGTGTACACTCTTTCTACCGAGGTCTCTGAAACTTCCGTGTTAAAAAACAGTAGCTATGATGTCAAGGTTTTAAATGGAGATCGCAATACCTTTCATCGTTAAGACAATTGCGGATATTCATGTAGTTGTATGGAACGGTATGACGATCTTTTTGTATTATCAGGATCATCTTTTCGTATTGTTGCATGTATTTCTACAGTTATAACAGAACTTACGTTGTCTTTACTAGCTCCAGCTTCTACACAAAGGGAAGCTGTTTCTTCCAATGTAGCTCCATCTCGACCATGAATAGTAAGTTTGGACCCGAGTTTAGCAAAATGAATAGCTGTACCTCGTCCTATTCCTGAACTGGCTCCTGTAAAGGTTCAAAATAACTAAATTAATAGTCCTTAAACGACAAGTCAAGGCCCCAAAATATTGTATAGTCCATCGTGATAGTAACATTGCTGGTGCTCGGCATTACGCAAACTGCCAATTATTGTCTAACGTGCCAGATGGTATTTTATTTAACGGTTGCGAAAGCTTTTCTGGATCGTAAATCTCAATTTCCTTCAGCAATTGATAATTTAAAATACAGTTTTCTATTACCGTACTGTAGCATATTCACTCTAGCACTTTCCTCAAATGTGTTGCCTAAACTCAGGTAAACCTACAAATGTCATTCGGTGTAATTCGAGTATTTGAAAGTTTCAAAACGGCTTTGTATTTAGAAATTTACTTTAAAATAGCAAAGATATTACCTGTAATAAGGACAACCTTATCTTTAAGACTTTCCATATCAATTCTGCAGACACTAATTCTGAACTTCTTGAAGCAAGTTTGTCAAAGTTGGTTATTTTCAACCACCTACTCAGTTGTCTCCCTTGAACTGTTATCTGGCAAAAATGAGTTTGGGCGATACTGTTACACTAATACTTTACCTTATTGATATATCAGAAGAAAATTAATTCTTATATTTTCAGCTATTTCAGTTGAAGAAATGATACTACCACAGATAATATTTCAGAGACATCCATAACATCCAACCTTTAACTTGCAACCTGGTTTTATCATAAATCTTTACTTTGTGAAGTTGGCCAGTGCTTTTACGAGGCTATGTTGTCATCAGACTGCTAACACGACGTGATTGATGCATTTACGAAATTTCGGATGATTTTTATATGGAAATATTTACCTAAGCTATATTTTCTTATTTTCAAGTGGATTCGTATGGCGTTGTGTATTATTCACTTACTACAACCAGCGTTTATCCCGATATACGACCAAGAACGCTATATGATAACAGTTAATGTTTTTAAATTTCACACTCGAAAATAGTTCAATATTTGAATTAGGCCTTTAAATAAACAGCCCTTGTTATTTGTCGAAACAAATTATATCAGGTCAAACTGTTTTTTGTGACGAATATGGAACTCAAGTGGCAAAAAAAAAATGAGATGAAATGAATGGAGTTTTACGTCCTACTCTTCTGGACCTAATAGGCTAATGAAGAAGATCATGGCCATGTAGTGTGCTATGAGGGAAATTTTGACAAAACAACGGCATTAACCTACATTTTCGCGATTTTCAACCGTCGATGGATCTGTAACGTGCAAAGCCTGTAGCAAGGGGACTCGGTGTATTGTCCCATCCGAATAAATTGACAAATCAAGAGCTAATACAAAACAAAACTGAACGAAAGGTTTTTTCTATATTTAATTAATATTGTTCAAAACCTTACATATTTTAAACATTTAACGGTAATAATAATCTCTCCTTATACTTTAACAGCTGCAGTGCTATTGATACAGTGTCGTCCACCATCTACAAAAATAGTCTGTCCAGTGATAAAACTGGATTGATCCGAGGCCAGGAAGGCGATTGTCTGAGCTACATCTTCAGGTTGACCAATTCGCCCCAAAGGATGTACGTCACTCTGCATGGCGACGAACTAAAATAAATTAATCGATAATGTTATTATGGAAAAAATGAAATGAATGGAGTTTTACGTCCTACTCTGGAAGGCTAATGAAGACGGGCAACGCCATGCATTGTGCAATTTTGCCAGGATAGCGGCATTAGTCCACTCTTTTTGCGATTTCCAAATGTCGAGGGATCTTTAACGTGCACAGTCTGCAGCACACAAGGCCTCAGTAAATTGTCACATCCGAACAACTAGACGCTTTTCCATGTCAGCCCCTCCGACCTGCATCACTGACAAGGGGAAACCGGGCTGAAAAATTCGAAAGTTCATCTCGAACTTTGCCGGGATTGAACCCTGGACATTCAGGTTAGTGAGCAAGCGTCTAACTCACTGAGCCACACCGGCTTCTCTTATTTTAAAGTAAATACTGCCACACAGAGACCTGGACAAGAAGACTGTAAATATTAAGTCATTATATTAACAGTCATTCGGTTACTGCTCGGCTGCTTCCGTAAATTTTCTATACTCCAAACAAAATACGACCACGGTGGGCCGTGTGAGTAACAGTCTATGTCGTGGCATTGTGAAGATGTGATACAAGAAAATTGACTAATGCAGTCAAGGTTATAGCTTGACATTGTGAAGATGACTAACCTTAGCATACTCCTCATCCGATTCAAATAGGCTGGCACTCTGGCGACGGAGGATGTTGGAAACAATTGCTCCGGGACTGAAAAAGAAAACAGCAACAAATTACATCATCATCATCATAAACTGCGTTCTTTCAGAGTTGAATTAGGTCTCGAAAACAATGTAAATAGCCGTAAATAAGGCTACAACTGCACGAAAATCGCATTATATCATTAAATACGTGAAAGGCCCTATTAGCCTATTATTGTTAAAATTTTTACAAGGATAACAACGAAGGTTCACAAGTCCGCCGTGACAGGGATCCTTTCTATCAGCTGGTCCTTGGCCAAACCTCTTTACATTTACAGCTGGGCTTGTGTGTGAAGATGACTTATTCGAGATCATCGAACTATCACACTCCGATCGAGATTAGAACTCATGTCCGACATTTTCAACGTATCCAAGAAAATGACGTCATGACGTAAAGAACCAACGGTTTAACCGCTGTGCTGTATATAGATGATATAGATAGTAGAATTTCGAGTTCGAAGTGTATTTAATGATATAAGTCACGGCGGACTTGTGAACCTTCGTTGTTATCCTTGTAGAAATTTTAACAATAATAATATCACATATTTTTCAAAATATAGGCCTAGTTGTTTCTTCTTTATATTATATAATATATCCCTTACAACTTGATATTTTCTAAGCTCAAAAAAATTAAACCAGACTCACCTCACTGTATTTACTCGTACGCCTTTTGGAGCCAACTCTAAAAAAAACCAAAAGGAGGATATATAGCCTATTGTCCTGTCGTCTAACGTTTCGGCTAAATGTCTCTTCAGAAACACTTTAGTAGTTTAGTAGTTTATGATCACTTTTTTTTCCGGAACTATCCAAAATTATAGGCCTAAATTTAATGCTTTTCCACTGTTATGGGAATTTGTTATATCAAAAAAGAAAATATGTATGTACATAAGACAGGCTTTGCTACTGGTTTTGTCGTACGGTACACCTATCAACGATCGTGATATAGCTCTATTTAATTTTACTGTTTGTATCCGTAGAACAAAATTGATTTTCTTGATACCTACCTAAACAAAGACATTCAGTAAACATATCTAAAGCAGCTTTACTCATACAGTATACTCCTACTTCAGGCATCTGAAAATTGGTGCAAATTCAAGTCATAATATCCCAATATTACAAAAAGTACGTGCAAACAGTTTAATGACACAAATACATGGGACTTGGTTTCAATGGATATTACGATAATGATGATGTTTTTATCCCGTAATGGGTAAGTGCAAAGTCATATATCCCATACATAGGAACGGCTAAATTCGTTCAAATGGTTATCACGATATTTTTCATTGATTTATCCCGATATGGGTAAGTGAAAATTCACATATTCCATTCAAAGGGATGGTCAAATTCCTTCAAGTGGAGTTCACCATGTCAATCAATATAATATCACGATATTCACCTTGTAATATCACAATATTCACCATATAAAATCACGATATTCACCTTGTTATATCACAATATTCACCATATAAAATCACGATATTCACCTTGTTATATCACGATATTCACCATATAACATCACGACATTCCCCAAATAATAACACGATATTTTTCACAACAACACAACAAGTGGGCGTTATTAGTTCTAGAGAAAACCTACAGCAATTTTGAATCCACAATTGGAACTACAAGTAGGTATATACTTACTGGTTTGACTCCACCTAAACTAGATACATTGACTATACATCCTGGAAAATATAACTACATGTATATGGAACAGTCAATCAGTCGAAGATATTCATTTTTCAAGGACATAACTATCCTACAACGCCCTGTCCAATGTCCGGTCCGGGATAATCGATACAGTGTCCGTATCCATACTCCGTGTATTCACTTCTACTATTTTCAACTGTATCGATAATACCGGATCGGACATCGCCTATCCTCATCTTAGAATAAACATTAAGATTTAAAGTTTGGTGTAACCAAAATGGAGATTTGAACTACAACATTTTACAAAGGATTAACAAATATTTTTTTGGGGCGGGTGGGGGATGGGGTAAAGGGTCCTTAAGACACTCCATGATGCTATTGGAATCTTAACTCTACACAACTCACACCCCCTCCCCATTAAATCCCCTAGTTCCATAAGACTGGCGTTGGCACTGAACATTACATTGGATTTCGTAAAGGAAATAAGGTCAAGAGTTCGTTTACACGTGCATTTTGACATTATTACCTTTAGAATTGATAAGATGCGGCGCTGCCAGTTTGGTGAGAGCAAACGGTGCTTTTACATTGACGTCCATCTCCCTGTCGAATTTGTCGTTTGGTGTCTGTAATGTTGACAATACAAATACGACCCCAGCATTGTTGACCTTGAACAGATAGTTTGAAACACGTGTTAATGAAGGAATTTGGGCAGAAGGCTGGGTTGTGGACAATCCAATCAAATCACTGCATTTTTTCAAAACTTCAAGGATACAAGAAGAAAGTAATGATGTCAAGGCATAAGACGAGGCGGTAAGTACTTTGACATTGTAAGTTCACTTCATGTAGCCTACTTACCAGAACATCCAAACGTCCGAACTTGTCTACCGTTTTATTGATGAGTTTCTCTCTGACAGCCTCGTCTGTCCAGTCTCCTAGAATTGTGAGGATCTGAAAGAAATCCAAATTAGATTAAATAATAAAATTCGTGACTGGTTTGTTTTTGCCTTTGACTTTATCTCTATTTTTGTTAGTTTTGTTGACTAAATGCATCGCTGCTGTGTAGGACATCTTTGAATTTACACGTGCATTTCTACAGTTATAACAGAACTTACGTTATCTTTATTAGCTCCAGCTTCTACACAAAGGGAAGCTGTTTCTTCCAATGTAGCTCCATCTCGACCATGAATAGTAAGTTTGGACCCGAGTTTAGCAAAATGAACAGCTGTACCTCGTCCTATTCCTGAACTGGCTCCTGTAAAAGTTCATAACGGTAGAAATAATTGTCCGCAAATTTGGTTAATCCGGCCGGACACTCTCACACCCAGGATTTTTAAAGTTAAGGTTAACGGGGGTAATGCAATTGATCAAATATCCTGGAAGGGGTAAAAGAAAGTAAAATTTTGATAATTATTATTAAGCTATTGTGTATTGTTACTCTAGCAGTGAACTCCAATGTATTGCCCAAATCAGGTCAGCTAATATGAACTCAGCATAGCCGCTTGGAGTCGTGAATATACAAAATATTAAAGGGTTGAAAATACATGTATAGTTTAAAGTAGCAAAGATATTACCTGTAATAAGGACCACCTTATCTTTAAGACTTTCCATATCAATTCTGCAGACTCTGAATCTGTATTCCTAGCAGTGACTAAATCAAATTTAGTTATTTTCGCTTCAGTACAGTCACGCCCCGTATAAAATTATGCCCTTGACCGAGTTAACTGAATGTATTAATCGTTTCGTAGGCTATTTTATCCTTTTAAGTTTGGGTGATACGGTCAGTTAGTATTAATATATTTATCACCCAATAAGGTATTCAACAGAAGATATCGCTTGTATTATAAATATATTTACCATCCAATAAGGTATTCTACAGTAGATATCACTTGTACAAAACATATATATATCAACAAATAAGGATTTCAACAGTTGATATCACATGTATGATAAAAAGCGTTATCTACTGCACTATATCTCCTAGGAGATAAAAATATTCCATTATTATTTATTTATTTATAAACTAACAGTGATTTTGGGTGATTTTAATTATGCAGACACTAATTTTGTATTTCTTAAATCAAGTTTGTCAGAGCTTTTTATTTTCTACCATCTACTCAGTTGTCTCCCTTGAACGGTTATCTGGTAAAAATGATAATCATAACTAAGTTTTATGGAATAACAATTACTGACTTTATTTATTCTGCGACGTTTCAACAAGTGTCCTCTTGTCGTTATCAAGCAGTAAGATGAATGTTAACAAAAATATAACTACATATATATATATACAATAAGAATGAAGCCATAAGAAGAGATTAGATACATATATAAGGAGTTTGGGCGATACTGTTACACATATACTGATAACTTTATCTTTAGATGATTATTGATATATCAGAAGAACGTTAATTCTTATATTTTCAGCTATTTCAGTTGAAGAAATTATACTTCCACAGATAATATTTCATACTTTTTTGCGATTTCCAACTGTCGATGGATCTGTAACGTGCACAGCCTGTAGCAAGGGGACTCGGTGTATTGTCCCATACGAATGAATTGGCAAAGCAAGAGCTAATATAGAAAAAACTGAACGAAAGGTTTTTCTCATTTTAATATATATTGTTCAAAACCTTACATATTTTAAACATTTAACGGTAATAATAATCTCTCCTTATACTTTAACCGCTGACACAGTGTCGTCCACCATCTAAAAAAATAGTCTGTCCGGAGATAAAACTGGATTGATCCGAGGCCAGGAAGGCGATTGCCTGAGCTACATCTTCTGGTTGACCTATTCGTCCTAAAGGATGTAACTCACTCTGCATGGCGACGAACTAAAATAAATTAATCGATAATGTTATTTTGGAAGAAATGAAATGAATGGAGTTTTACGTACTACTCTGGAAGGCTGATGAAGACGGACAACGCCATGTAGTGTGCAATGAGGGAAAATGTTGCCAGGATAGCGGCATTAGTCTACTCTTTTTGGCATTTCCAAATGTCAAGGGATCTTTAACGTGCACAGCCTGTAGCACACAGAGGCTCGGTCAGTGCTTTTGTGAGACTATGTTCTACTAACCTTAGCATAATCCTCATCCGATTTGAATAGGCTGTCACTCTGGCGACGGATGACGTTGGAAACGACTGCCCCGGGACTGAAAAAAAAAAACGGCAACAAATTGCATCATCATCATAGACTGCGTTCTTTCAGAGTTGAAGTAGGTCTTGAAAAACAATGTAAATGGCCATTATAGAATAAAATAGATCGGAGACAGCATGTTAAACCGGTAAAAACCTAACTACTCATGAATGAGTAAAAAGTAGGATCCTATAATTTTTTAAAATATCAAAACATATTGGTCTTGCAGATCCTTTCCTAAGAGACCACCTTCGTTCAGCGACGTTTTTTTAATATTTCCTAGAGTGGTCTCTGAATACAGGTTCTACTATGCACTTCAGACTCAAGAAATTCCACTTTCTATATCATGTATATCCCCTGGAAATTGACATTAGACACAAAACATTAAACCAGACTCACCTCACTGTATTTACTCGAACGCCTTTTGGAGCCAACTCTGAAAAAAACAAAAAGAGGATATACAATTGTCCTGTCGTCTAACGTTTCTGTTCAAAGCCTTAGAACACAGGCTTTGCTACTGGTTTTGTCGTACAGTACATCTATAAACGATCGTGATATAGCTCTATTTCATTTTACTGTTTGTATTCGTAGAACAAAATTTATTTTCTTGATACCTACCTAAACAAATACATTCAGTAAACATATCTAAAGCAGCTTTACTCATACAGTATACTCCTAACTCAGGCATCTGAAAATTGGTGCAAATTCAAGTCATAATATCCCAATATTAACAAAGTACGTGCAAACAGTTAAATGACACAAATACACGTGCCTTATTGGATTAAATGGATATCACGATATTGATCATTGATTTATCGCTATATGTGTAAGTGCAAAGACATATACCCCATACATAGGGACGACTTAATTCCAATGGTTATCGCGATAGCTTTCATTGATTTATCCCGATATGGGTAATGGCGGAGTCACTTATCCCATACATAGGATGGCCAAATTCATTCAAGTGGAGTTCACGATGCCACCAATATAATATCACGATATTCACCTTGCAATGTCACGATAATCACAGTATAATATCACGATATCAATCAATATAATGTCACGATATAAAACACGATATTCACCATATAATATCACGATATTCACCATACAATATCACGATGTCAATCAATATAATATCACGATATTCATCTTGTAATATCACGATGTTCACCATATAATATCACGATATCAATCAATATAATGTAACAATATAATACACGATATTCACCCATATGATATCACGATATTCAGCTCATAATATCACGATATTCAACATATAATATCACGATATTCAACATATAATAACACGATATTCAACATTGTATTTTGGTTTACTTGCAGTCATTATATCCCATATATAGAAGTGGGCATTAATTAGAGAAAATCTACAGCTATTTTGAATTTACAATTGAAACTACAAGTAGGTATATACTTACTGGTTTGACTCCACCTAAACTAGATACATTGACTATACATCCTGGAAAATATAACTACATGTATATGGAACAGTCAATCAGTCGGAGATATATACATATATCTTTTAAGGAAAAGGAACATAAAAAATATGTCCTGGATAATCGATACAGTATCCGTATCCATACTCCGTGTATTCACTCTACTATTTTCAACTGTATCGATAATACCGGATCGGACATTGTATATCCTCATCTTTAGAATAAACATTCAGATTTACAGCTTGGCGATACCAAAATGGAGATTTGAACTACAACACCTTACAAAGGATAATTTTTTAGGTGGAGTAAACACCCCATCCCCATTTATCAATCTGCACTTTATTTGTACCCCCGGTTCCATAAGACTAGCGTTGCCGCTGAACATTACTTTGAATTTCGGAAATAAGGTCACGAGTTCGTTTACACGTGCATTTCGATATTCTTACCTTTAGATTTGATAAGATGCAGTGCTGCCAGTTTGGTCAAAGCAAACGGTGCTTTTACATTGACGTCCATCACCCAGTCGAATTTGTCGTTTGGTGTCTGTAATGTTAGCGATAAAAATCCGACCCCAGCATTGTTGACCTTGAACAGATAGTTTAAAGGGCGTGTAAATTAAGGGATTTTGGCAGAAGGCTGCTAAGAATTAAAACTGAGGCCTACTGGGTTTACAGTCTTTCTGTCGAGGGCTCTGATTAGCTGTATTCGCTTGTACACAATCCAATCAAATAACTGCATTTTTTCAAAACTTCAAGGATATAAAAAGAGTGTAATGATGTCAAGGCATAAGACGAGGCGGTAAGTACTTTGACATTGTAAGTTCACTTCATGTAGCCTACTTACCAGAACATCCAGACGTCCGAACTTGTCTACCGTTTTATTGATGAGTTTCTCTCTGACAGCCTCGTCTGTCCAGTCTCCTAGAATTGTGAGGATCTGAAAGAAATCCAAATTAAATTGAATAATAAAATTCGTGACTGGTTTGTTTTTGCCTTGGACTTTATCTCCATTTTTGTTAGTTTTGTTGACTAAATGCATCGCTGCTGTGTAGGACATCTTTGAATTTACACGTGCATTTCTACAGTTATAACAGAACTTACGTTATCTTTATTAGCTCCAGCTTCTACACAAAGGGAAGCTGTTTCTTCCAATGTAGCTCCATCTCGACCATGAATAGTAAGTTTGGATCCGAGTTTAGCAAAATGAACAGCTGTACCTCGTCCTATTCCTGAACTTGCTCCTGTAAAAGTTCATAACGGCAGAGATAATTGTCCGCAAATTTGTGGATCATGTGTGTTAATCCGTCCGGACAATCTCACCCCCAGGATTTATAAAGTTTAGGGTAACGGGGGGTAATGCAATTGATCAGAAGTTCCCGGAAGGGGTAATAGAAAGTAAAATATTTGATAAATATTATTAAGCTATTGTGTATTGTAACTCTAGCAATGTAGTGCCCAAATTAGGTCAGCTAATATGAACTCAGCATAGCCGCTTGGAGTCGTGAATATACAAAATATTAAAGGGTTGAAAATACATGTATAGTTTAAAGTAGCAAAGATATTACCTGTAATAAGGACCACTTTATCTTTAAGACTTTCCATATCAATTCTGCAGACTCTGAGTCTGTATTACTAGCAGTGAATATATCAAATTTAGTTATTTTCGCTTCAGTACAGTCACGCCCCGTATAAAACTATGCCCTTGACCGCGTTAACTGAATGCATGAACAATTAATCGTTTCGTATAGGCTATTTTATCTACCTTTATCGGTTGTGCCCCATTAGTTAGACATCCCAATTGTTAGACATGGTTAACTAAGCGTGGATTGAATATACCCACAAGTGTAATGGATTAGCCCTAACTAGATTACTGAGTAGGAATAGGAACTTAAATTGAAAGAATATATTGGTTACAATTTTTTTTAATTCTCCTATGTTAATATATTATACCCAATCTTACATCAATGTAAGTTTAGAAGATTCACAAGTTAATAGAATGAAAACGCCAGATCTAACACGATATTTCGATTAAGAATTATCTGCTCATCACAAAAACCAATTAGTCTGGAACTTACAGTTTTAAATAAATAAATCATCCCCATAATGACATTGACCCATAAAATATTAACAAATCTCAATATATATATATATACCCAATCTTACATCAATCTTTTTCGATATCGATATGGCTGGTTTAAGGAAAGTAGAATATATCACAGTGGAACTAAGCAGCTGATATTAGATGGGTACATCAATACGACAGTCAGAAGAAGTAATTGAAGACAATTGGTCAGAGACAACAGAGGGGCGTCCCTTTGTACTGTTCAGTGACGGTGACGACGACAAGATCCTGGCATACTCCACTACAGAACAGATAGTCCTCCAAGAAGCTGACGCCCTTTAAATGGATGGCACTTTCCCAGCATGTCCAGGTTTATGGGATATAAGCTATGGAATAGACACCCTATGTGCCTAGACCTATAGAATTCAATGATTATATTGTAAGAACTTGGGTTGATGAGGATTACAAATATATATTTCAAGTTGTATTGATTTCTCTACTGATTATCTAATCCTATCCATTATTCCATGTTAAAGTCTGAGGACACCATTTTATCCTTTTAAGTTTGGGTCAGTTAGTATAAATATATTTATCACCCAATAAGGTATTCAACAGTAGATATCACTTGTACAAAACATATATTTATCAACAAATAAGGTATTCAACAGTAGATATCACATGTATGATAAAAAGCGTTATCTACTGCACTATATCTCCTAGGAGATAAAAATATTCCATTATTATTTATTTCTTTATAAACCTAACAGCGATTTTGGGTGATAAAAAAATCTCATATCTCTAAAAAAATCACCAGCTAGCGATAAAATTGAATACACCTCGGCAGAGCCTCAGAGTTTTTCAAAGAGAGTAGTATAATGCTGCTGTCTGGGCAAAATTTCCATCCATTGCTCACTGCATGGTGTTGCACATCTTCATTAGCCCATACGGTGCAGAAGAGTAGGATTAAAACTCTCTTCATTTTATTCTTAAATTCACCAGAAACCCACAGCAATCAGGAAAATCAAATCCAAACTCAACAAAACTGAAGGAAAACACAATTTTCAATTTTTAAGTATTATTTTTGGCTATTTATTATACAAGTACAAAATCCTATACACATTGACTTTAACTTAATAAGGCACTAACACAGAATTTAAAGGGATTATCTCCCCTAATTTTAACTTTTTACACAGAGTCAGTTTGGTTGATTTTCAACTTAAAGGCAAGAGAACTATCAAATTCAAATTAACTAGCTGTAAAGGTAAATATTAAAAGTGATACTGTGTCTTAAAATGGACATAAATTTTTAGTTCTCAAGAATGGTCAATATGAGTATATATTCATCAGTGAACTTACCTGGTGTCATAAAGTAACAGAATCCCTTTAAAATCTGGAAAACTCATAAAACTAAGTTATTATTGAAAAAGACTTAATCAATTTATTAAACTTTTTTCAATAATCAATTGTATTTTTATGGATAATTACTAAGTTTTTTGGATTTATCAGATTATATAAGGATTCTGTTATGTTATTTATGACAGCAGGTATATCTACTGATGAATATATACTCTTATTGGTCAAGTGTAAAATTTTTAATTTTTTAAGATACATTTTTTTTAAGAGAGCATATACCTTTAATCTGACAATTACAAAAAAAGCAGAAATTGTTTAATTACAGGAGATAATCCCTTTAAATATCCTTTTGATTGCATAGTAACTTGTGGAGAAACTTGTAGAAAATCCTGCCAAAAGTGACATAAACATAGAGTATGAATGCTAAGAGGTATATGTATTTTCCCACAATTGGTCTTAATGTTTGAACAAAATTCCAAATAAGAATCCAAATTTGGGAAACTTATCCTGCCAAATTGCTATTTCCACATCTTAATTTTAGTACATAGAACTAGACCTTTTTGCTGAAATGGTTACAAATGTGATCAATTCAATAAGTGTAACTTTATCTATAATAAGAGACAGACCCTTATCTAAAATATCTTAGTTTATGACTTAAAAGAGTATTACAATAAATAAATATGAAAAATGTGGGTAATTTAAGTGATAATAAAAATCTTAGTGGCAAGATTCAACAGTCAACAAACTTGACATTAGAAATGGATAGGTTCAAAGTTGAGAAGTTTTCATCATTGAGCTGCCCTAGTAATTATATCAATTAGCATTAAATTGGAACCTATCCATCACATGATGCTTTATCTAGTATGTTTTCTTGCTGATGAGTATAATGAAGGATAAGTTCAAATGTGAGAAGTTTTGATCAAGGAGAAATGGAGGATGGTGAAAAATGAGAAGTTTGAACCAAGAGAAATGAAGGATAGGTTCAAATATGGCAAGTATTGATCCAAGAGAAATGAAGGATAGGTTCAAATATGAGAAGTTTTGATCCAAGAGAAATGAAGGATAGGTTCAAATATGGGAAGTTTTGATCCAAGAGAAATGAAGGATAGGTTCAAATATGAGAAGTTTTGATCAAGGAGAAATAAAGGATAGGTTCAAATATGAGAAGTTTTGATCCATTTGATTCCTATCTATCAGAAAATCGCAAGATTGGCAGTTACTGATAATCAATGGGAGAAGCTTATATATAATCTCTTCTAAAAAGAGGGATAGGTTCAAATGAGAGAATTTTTCATTACTGATATTGCATAGCTAAGATATCTGAAAGTAATTCTATCAGAACCTATCCATCTTCTGTACTGATAGCTATAGCAAAAATACATTGAATATTTATGACTATTTTGATTAATAATGTCCTAAGCTTGATATTGATGGCCAGACATTTTGGCTCTGCAGCTAAACATGACTGGTAAAGAGTGCTAAACTTTGAAATCTATTCAAAAAACATTAAAAGTCATTAAGTACATTAAACCTGAAAGACTAATCAAAGCTTTTCTTTATGATACATTCACACAACCATCTAAAATTAAAAGATTCCAAAAATTGTTTGCCTGCCTTTATATTTGTATCAGAGACACCTCAGTTCTATTTAAACAACTATATTTTACAAGGCTAACAACTTAGGTTCACAAGTCCGCCGTGACAGGGATCCTTTCTACCAGCTGGTCCTTGGCCTGATCTCTTGGCATTGATCTTTCCTGGATTATCCGTCCCTATTTACAGCTAGATGGACTGGAATTATGAGTGAAGATGACTTATTCAAGGTCATCAGACTTTCACACGCCGATCGAGATTAGAACTCATGTCCGACATTTTCAACGTATCCAAGCAAATTTCGTCATGACGTAATGAACCAATGCTCAGTAATTCCTGGCTATAAGACAAATGCCATAAAACTTATGGCTTTTTGTCTTTTATCATGGTGCCTTCAAAAATATGTCATGTACAGAATTACAGGAACTACGCTGAATAGTGTAGACATCATCAGAAACTATCGTGTCATTCTTATGTCATAGAAATAACAGACTCGAACCTAGTCCATTAAATTACAACACCAGACTAAATCAGTCGAATGATGTAAAGGGTCATGATATTTTCCGGTATAGAAAAGTAGTTTGGTGAGGTTATGCCTAATTATCCTTGTGTCCTGATTCTGGTAACTAGGTAAGAAATGTTCTTGTATGTGAAAATAGAACTCATGTGCCCCTGATACATATTAAACAAAGGCTACAAAAAAATTTGAACTCCATTAACAAAGCACCTCTTCAATTGTATTTGTTTGTAAAAGCTTATTTTGCAAAATCATAACATGTTCCCCAGGATACACATTGACCCCCTGACCCCCTGGACAACTCATAAACTTAACTCTGATTGGTCACTTAAAAATTCCAAACAAAATAGACCAATCAGATGTTAATTTACTTGGCAAGTATAACACAGTTATTATAAAAACAATAATTTCTACAGATTTGAATGAATGAGTTACCCAGGGTAAGTTAAGACTACAAAATATCATAAAAGGCATCACAAAACGGTGATATCGTGAAATTTCTCTATCACGATTCTGGATCAGATCTGTCCTCGCTATCACGACTGTCCTTTCGTGGTATATTGATCGGTATTCTCAGGGTACTCAAAGGGTCAGACACGTACCCGTTCTTGTCCAATTGAGGAAAGGGCAAGTGCCGTCTGATTTCTTCACGAGACAATTCACGGGCTGGATCACAGTGTCTTGTAGCCTCTTGTTCCCAGTGCGATCTCAGAGCTGAGACATGTCCTGCTAGTGGTGGTGTTGATCTGCCATCTTCGTCGGAATCGCGATCCGTAACCATTGGCAACGCTGTCGGAAAGGCCACGATTGGTTTGGTGTCTGCGTTACTCAACATGGCAACAGCCTGAGACTGTTTACATTCTTCTAAAATTGGAACTATCTCTTTAAATTCTGGTCGATCCTTCAATTGAAAACAAGTGAACATACAAGTCAGCTTGTGAAAATGTCAATTCTATTCTGTATGGAAGGCAATAAATATTCTTTGCACAATATAAATGCAGTGACTGGTATGTTAAAGACAGATAAGCTTGTCTAAGGTTTTAAGTTTAAGAAAAGCTATAGGCTAAAAACAGATGAGGAACTAAGCTAAGTAGCACAACAAAGCTGTAATATGTTGAAAACTCAGGGAAATTGTGGCCTTAAGTTTAACTTAAGTTGAATTGCAGGAACCAAAAAGGTCTGATTGAAATTAGGAATGGTGTAAATCTAGTTTCCCTGATACACTACTTTTTTTCTTTGTTTTGCATATCATATCATATCACTCATTTATATCATATCATATCATATATCATTCATTCATTTTATTGTATTGTCCCCATGGACTGAATGTGAAACAGGACCATTTTAAGATAAAGATTAACTATTCAGTAAAGAGACTATAGACTTACATCTGGGTTGGCATTCCACCCAACTTGTAGTAAACCTACTATAGGTTTGGGTATTGTTATACCTATAGGTGGACGTGTAATATGGTAGGCCATCTCTGCTGCTGCAGCCGCTATAACAAACGAAAAAATAACAACATGTTTTATTTGTAAGAAAAAGAAGAGATTCAGTTGACTGATCTAGGAAATTCAGTTGACTGATCTAGGAAATTTAGTTGACTGATTTAGGAAATTCAGTTGACTGATTTTGGAAATTCAGTTGACTGATGTAGGAAATTCAGTTGACTGACGTAGGAAATTCAGTTGACTGATTAAGGAAATTCAGTTGACTCTTTAAGGAAATTCAGTTGACTCATTTGGGAACTGATTTTGAATTCATTTTGAACTAATCCCAGAAATTCAACCGATTGAAAGATTATCAGATCAATTTATTTTTGGAGGGGGGGGGGGGGAGGGAACCTTACCTGGTTTAAGATGAGAGAAGGGTAGTTCCCCAGTCAGTAATTCCCACATACACAGTGAGTAACTAAACACGTCTGCCTTGATGCTATATTTAGTACACTGGGTAAAAATCTCTGGTGCCATCCACCGTAAATTACCAGGCTGTTTAGTCATATTGTCTTCTTCTGCTGATCGCAGGAATCGCGATTCTACCAGATAAAAAAGAAAAGAATATTGAATATAACCCAGAATGACCTGTAAGAAGGTAGAATTCAAAAATCAAACAACACCAAATAAGGGCCTCTACTCAATTCAATATTTGTGTATTTTTTTCAAATTTCTATATGGTAATGGACCAAAGATGAATTTACAAGAAATTGGATCCACATTTTTAGAAAAATAATCTTAGACATCTGTTCAAGTTATGCTTACCTCCGAAATCAGCGACCAACGCGTGACAATTTTCATCTAGTAATATATTATGACTGTTTAAATCGCGATGTATGATGGGTTGTGGAAGGTTATGAAGATATTCCATCCCTTTCGCTACATCTATACAGATAGTCAACTTAGACTGTAGATCTATCAACCTAAATACAAGATAAATATAGTTAGCCAACCTAGAGGATGTAAAGACACGTCTATACAGATGGTCAATGATACTTTTTTCCTTTGTTACAGGCTAACTTGATGGTTCATGGTCCAATCCCTGCAAAGTTTTTCAACCAGGTTTTCCCCTGTCAGTGATGCAGGTCGGAAGGGCTGACATGTAAAAAGCGTCTAGTCGTTTGAATGGGACTCTAAACCAAGGCACATAACAGATCCTTTGACAGTTGAAAATTGCAGGAGTAAGCTAATGCTGCTGTCTTGACAAAATTTCCCTCATTGCACACTGCATGGTGTTGGCTGTCTTCATTAGCCCATAAGGTGCAAAAAGAAGGACATAAAACCTACCTCTTTTGTTCGTGAAGTAAGCAATACAAGGAACCACCTGCTATATACTGGGTTACTATGGCGAATTGCTGAAACAGAAACAATAATCTTAAATTCCACTTCTAAGATAATATTATGTCAGCCGTCCATATTAATTTTTAAAATCAAAATTTTGACCCTGTCCCACTAAATTTCTTACGCAACTATAATATACTCAATATATAAAATTCCACACTTTAATACGTTCAAATTCTAACCTGTAAACTTGTTCCTCCAGAATCAAATCTACCGAACAATGACAGCAGACGACAAAATGGTGGGTGGCACTCACAGAAAAGACTTGAACAAACAATTAAATAGCAAGTAGGCTACTTACACTAGGGTCATCCAAACAAGCACCCAGAAATCCTATTACATAAGGGCTCTTTAATTTGGACAATATGGCTACCTCTCTACAGAACATATCTACATCTGACTTGACTCCTATAGTACAGGCTCGATATCTGAAATCAAATCAAATACATGTAGAATATGATAGGTTGCTAGATAAGGTAACATACACCCACTTGTAGTTTTAAATACAAGTCATTAAAAAAATCAAAAGAATCCATAAAGAATTGTAGCCTATACAGTGAGCATGAGCAGTACCCTATAGCAAATGGGGCCAAAAACATCATGTAGAATATGACAGGTTACCAGGCAAGGTAACATACACCCACTGGTAGTAGAGTTGCATCCTACAGCTAATAGAATGAAAAATAATAATTGTAAACATGGACAAAATTAATCACATGGTAAACTGACCTTTTAATGGCCGCTATTTTCCCTTTACACTTTCCTTTATAAACTTTACCAAACGACCCTGACCCTATGACCTCTTGACATTCGATATCTAGTAACTGAAGGTGAAACTGGTGAGGAAGTGTGGCTCTAAGATGAAGGACATCAATTTTTTCTGAAAACAGATGGAAAGAAATTCAGATATTTTGGGCAAAGAGATTTAAAGCGATACTGCGTCTTAGAATGGACATAAAATTTAGGTTCTCAAGAATGGTCGATATGAGTATATATTCATCAGTGAACCTACCTGGTGTCATAAAGTAACAGTTAAAGTGATACTGTGTCTAAGAATGGAAGAAGAATGGACACAATTTTGACATTTCTCCATCCCTTGAGCTCATGATCGACGCCCATTTGACTTACCTCTAGTCATGCTACGTAGTTTACCAATGGGTGAAGGAACAGAAACGTAAGATCCATCAGAACCAGGTTGACTGTAGTCCCCACAGGCTGATTCATCCTGGGGTCTTTTATGATGCTTCAAAAATATCACTATGGAGTCATGACCTGAAATCCAAGGACATCTTTCAAATCAATTACTATTTAGATGCACGTTAAAGATCCCTCGACTGTTGGAAATTGCAAAATTGTAGGCTAATCGACAGTGTCCTGGCAAAATTTCCCTCTTTGCAAACTGCATAGTGTTGCCAATCTCCATTAGCCCACTACGTGCAGAAGAGTGAATTTCACCTAAATGCTTGACAGATATCATTACTGGACTCATATTATTGAAACTTAACTAGGAGTTGACTATAACAGCTAAACAGCATCTGGTTAAAGAATAATGAGCATGCTCTGCAATGCACACTTGAGAGTATTATAATAAGACAACCTACCTTTTTCATACGCCCACATCAAAGCCGTCTGTTCTTCACGTTTTTCACTGCCGCCATTTTGATCGCTGACTGCTGCAACTAGATTCATATCGCTGCCAGATTCTAGTAGATATTGGACCACACGGAAATGGCCGTGATAACAGGCACTGTGTAATGCTGAAAACAAACAAAAATTCAGTCTGTAGGTTAGATTTAAAAAAATCCAAATCCTCATTACAAACTTCAGGTTAGCTTTAAGAAATATTAATCACCACTCTTTTATTTTTTTGAAACTTCACGTTAGCTTTAATTATGTGAATTTGCTTTGTTTGTTTTTAAAAATATATCTTAAAGAAATCTCTTCTCCTATTTGTAAAACTTTAGAAATATTTGAAAAATATTAATTTTGTGAGTTCAGGTTAGCTTTAAGAATATGAAAGTAACAAGTTACCTGTGTGACCATCTTTGCCTTGATAATTGATATCAACTTCTGGTTGTTCTAGTAAATATTTGACTAATTCTAAACTACGACCATTAGTACAGGCACTGCAAGGAAAAAATATTGCACTTTGTTTAGCTTGTAGTCAAGGGCAACCATGTCAGCCATTTTGATTGTCATATGAACCTAGGATATCCTCGAAACAGTGTTAGAAGAAAAGTCCCCAGGATATCTTAGAAAGGTTGTTAGAGGATTTTACCCTTGGATATCCTAGAAACGTTGTTAGAGGATACGATCCTAGGATATCCTAGAAACGTTGTTAGAGGATACGATCCTAGGATATCCTAGAAACGTTGTTAGAGGATGCGATCCTAGGATATCCTAGAAACAGTGTTAGAAGAAAAGACCCTAGTATAATTCACGACTTTGTCAATATTGCACGTTAATTTGTAGACTCACCTATGTAATGGCGTTTCACTGAAGACATTTTCTTTATCTAAGCTCTCTGTACCAGTCAAGGTCACTAACTGGCGAGCCACTTCTGTTTTAGCGTTGTAACAAGCTCTGTAAAACATAGAAATAATCTCAGTAATTGACAGATTGATTATTATTGTATATGCCAGTCATGACTGATTATTGTCTAAAATTGAAAATAGATTCCATGGTCTGTAGGTTTAGGGGTAGGCAGAATTTAAGATGGTGGAAAACAGTATTAATTTTGGGAAAGAATTGGAACAAACGAAAGCGTTACCATGGAGAGATCAAGGGAGATAACTTACAGATGTAATGGAGTATCTCCATAAATATTCCAGACATGAGGATCAGCACGATGTTCTAATAAATAATGTAGTATGACTAGGTTACCTCCCTTACAACAGAAATGTATTGGCCGATGTTCTTCATCGTCTTTCATATTAACTGAAACACAACAACTTCACAATTAGAACTTTTTGGATAAAATGGATGCACACAATGACAATCTTTAGCAACATCTAGTTAAAAAATTATTAGTTTGTTCAATTCAATTAAAAAATCTGATACTAAATTTTACATTTTCAAAGTCCAAATCAAACTTTTACATATCACAAAAGCAGTAATGTCTCGAAGCAAAATTTGCCAAACTTACCGTCAGCCTTCTGCTGAGTGGTGCCCTCTACCAATAACTGAGTTATCTTTAGATTTCCTTTAGCACAAGCTAAATGTAAAGGACGATCGCCAACTCCACCACTGATGTTAATGTCAGCACCATTGGTAACTAGAGTTTCCACGATCTGCAAAAGTTATTTTAATAAATCTGTTGCATTTCTCAAATGTTTCCAGTGCAAGTTACTTAAATCGATAGTCGAGTCAAAAGAGTCTCCAAAATGCAAGGTTTGAAATTCACATTCAACGATGGCAGCCATATTGAAAAAGAACTCTCCAATGACAAAACAAGCTATCATTTTTACAGCTCTTTATACTTAACAAATCAACGTACCTTCTCATGACCAAAGTAACAAGCTATATGAAGTGGTGAGAATTTGACAGCGTCTGCTAGGTTAATTTTACCACCATAATCTAATAACAGCTTAAAAATCTGGAAAATTTTTAAGCTTTACAAGTGAATCATAATTGTCCATTTTAGGACTTAGACTAAAGCTTACTGCATAACAGGTCTCAGAGTAATCTAATTCAAAAGGTTTGTGTCCATTTTCAAAAAAGACCCTTTATCTCACATATTTCAGCCCAATTTCCTGTTGTCAGTGATGCACGTCTGAGGAACTGACTTGGAAATAGTCATGGTGTACTACAGGCTGTGTGTGTTTAAGATCCCTCGACAGTTAGAAATCGCAAAAAGAGTAGCCCTGATAAAATTTCCCTCATTTCACACTGCATGACATGACTGAAACTCATTTCATGTCAGCTTGCACCACTAACAAGGGGAATTCAAATCACATATATTTCCTCTATCTCATATGGAGGTTGCAAGGGTCTAGTAAGTGATGTACTTAGTCATATAGATTATTCATTAACTTTTTCAAAAGGTTTGTTACCTCATGATGGCCACACATGGCAGCAATATGGAAGGAAGTGACATCACTGTTGCCAGGGAGATTGACATCAGCGCCACCTGCTAATAATGCTTCTACTACTTCAAGGTCACCCTGAAAAAAAAAAACAATGAAAAGTTACTAACGTTAGTGAATTGGAACCAAGGTTTTGTCCCGTTGGTTTTTTCAAATAAGAAAAAGTTAGAAAAAATTGAAGTTGATCAAGCTTAATGATCTTACCTTATAAGTAGCCAAATGGAGAGGTGAGAACTGGTTTTTACTGAGAACTATTTTACAATCTCTCTTTAATAACAAATCAACCAAATCACGTCCTACTGTTAAAAAATATAAAACTAACATTTGTCAAGCGTCCAGTGTGCAATGAGGGAAATTTAGGGTCAAAATACGTTCAATTATTTGTTTACCATTGCACACAGCAAGCCATTGCACTTTTCATTATCCCTAAAAAGAGCAGAAAAGGGGAGGTAAAATCTCCATTTCCTTTCTAAACAGAACTAGAAATGAAGAACACACAGCATGACATTGCCTGGCCTCATTAGCCCTAATAGATGCTGCAAAATTGTAGGACGTAAAACTCTTTTCAGTTCATTTCTTAATAAGTGCAGAAGACGGGAAGTAAAACTCCATTTTATTTGAATAGCAAATAGAAATGAACCGCATAGCATTAGTCTCATAGCTATAGAGTAAACTTTGAGTAATCTATTCAGTTCATTTCTTAATAAGTGCAGAAGACGGGAAGTAAAACTCCATTTTATTTGAAACAAATGTAGAAAAGAGGAACACACAGCATAGCATTACCTGGCCTCATTAGCCCTAGATGCTGCAGAAGAGTTGGACGTAAAACTCTATTCAGTTCATTTCTTAATAAGTGCAGAAGACGGGAAGTAAAACTCCATTTTATTTGAACCTACCTCCTGATATACAGACGATGTGTAATAAACTCAGTCCAGTATCAGTTTTCTCATTGATATTTTCTTCCTCTAGCAACCTTCTAACTTTCACTATATCACCTCGACTAAACAGACGACAATAATAAAATCAGAATCAAGTGAAGTCATGCATTTACTTGTCTCTCGGTCTCTTAATCAAGTTTGTGCACATTCATTAGACTGAGTGAAGTCATGCGTTTACTTGTCTCTCGGTCTCTTAGTCAAGTTTGTGCACATTCATTAAACTGAGTCAATTTCATTATAACCAGTCAAAAATATGACCAATTCAAAACAAAGCTTAACTCAAATTTTCTGTGAAACACTGATGACCCTGAATAAGTTATCTTTACTTATAATTCTAGTTGACCCGGTGATCTTTAGATTTATCTTTTCCAGACTGCCCATAAAAATTTTGTATCTATTATTTGGTCTCAAACCTGGAGATCGTGATACTGACCTACAAGCTAGTTGTAATTCCGACCAGTCTGAGTCTCTAGGTCGTAAATCTTCTATAGCTTTCGATCGGAACAAGGCATAGCTTTCACTGATTTTCTTCTTTAGTTCATCTGTTTAAATACATACAATTCAAATGTGTATTGTTTTCTAAATCTATGTAGAAATAGTTTGCTTTAAACCATTTGCCAAGGGCAGCAACCCTAGTAAAAACCTCATGTTTTTAAGACCCATTGCACAGATCGGAACACATGCATGTGTTAATATTTTCTAATTCCAGATCAGAACAGAAGAAAAATATCCTGCAGTTCCAGACCCTTTATCCCAATTTCTCAATAAAGTATTTTCTCCACCCTAGACCTGTACATCTGGGAGAATCAATCCCTCCCTTCCTTCCTTGAAATCTAAATTCTATTATTGTGGAACACAATTATATCCACAGTGATAACTAAAGCTGAGTGCCAAATCTTTCTGAATTAATTAAAAATGCCCTGAAGTACTTACCAACACAGGAATGGGTAGGTCTTGATTTATAATTACCCATATTTGAACTTCATTATCTCAAGTTTTCAAAAAGCGCTGAAATGAAATAATCTATAAATATAAAGAGATCACTACCGGTATATACCAAAAGTGTAACTATAGAAAATCTATTCAAAATTACACTTGGTATGGTAGAAATAACATGAATGGAGTTTTACGTCCTACTCTTCTTCACCATATTGACGGATGAAGACAGGAAGGGTAAGGTAGAGATGACCATATCTGGCACTTTGTTGAATATTTAAGAAAGAGGGGGGCATTTTTAAGTCTGAGTCATAGATGTCTAGAGAAAAGCTCCAGAAATTCGTGAGATGTTTTAACTCATACCATATCTTGGCAAATTTCTGAGTTGTTCTGTGTAATTATTCAAATCTTACTTGAATATGTTCTGAAATTATATTGAAAAGAAAGTTTTTCCCGAACTATTTTGACATTTACTGGGCGCAGACATCTTGAATCTCATAACGTCTCGAATTGTCTCGCCATACGAGAGTTGTAAAGTAATGGCCTCCAACATTAGAAACGATGTAAACAAATGAAAGTAAAAAGTTATGTTTCAATTAAAAGTGCCAAAATTGAAGTGCCTGAATTTACAAGAGTCCTGAAAATGATTAGAACTCGTCCTGGTAGAAATATTTAGTCGACTAATATGGGGTTGAATTGGAAAAAATCTGATTATTTTCCTCATTTACTGAGGAAAAATAATGAGTCGCACCTTGCACTGGAAAAATTAGTTGATGACCTACATACAGAAAAAGAAAAAACTATCAGTTCCTTTCTGTGTCATTCTGGCTCAGAGGATTTTCTCTGGGGACTTGTTCATTTGTTGGGAGAAGATATAACAAGGTAAGCACTCAAGAACGTGTACAAGTCAGATGTCATCCCTTGTCCATCCCTTCTTGGCACCGTTGTTGCTGTTTCGCCCCCTTACCTTCATGTTGTGCAAACACAACACTGTGAAACTTAGCAGGGGGTTTTTACATGTGTCCTAAATATTCACTGTAAATTTCACAAGGGGAAAGGGAGGGGAGCGAGTTCAACGGGATGGATCAGTGATTGCATGTCTTAAAATTTAGCCTATCAATAAATTAAGCAATATAGCTATAGTTTGCAAAAAAAAAAAAAAGGATAGGCACAGTGGTGGAGGTATTGTCCATGCCATAAAGTAAGTCTGCACCCTATTTGTGCCCTCAGTCTTGGGAGGCTTGCACCACAGACTGGACAGACATTAAAGTTGTGTCCTACACGATGTTCAATGTGTAAAGCACATATAGTACGGTACGGTAAAGAAATAAAATATGAAATTTATTTGGTTTAATTCATACATGCTTAAAAGTTATTATAGAGGTACTCGCTCTACTCTGAAACATGTCAACCCACTATATTCTAACAAAGTGATTTTCAGAGTACAAAATTCTAGACATTGCAACCTTTACAGCGCCTTTCTTTTGATGTTTCAGAGTTGCTGGCAATGCTGCATATATTATTGGCACTCTGGCAGAGTCAGAACTGGGATGTTACAGAGTTCTGGCTCTGGCTCACTCTGGCAGGTCAGAGAGTGAACAAATATTACCAAACTTAACCAGAATGTTGGCGTTTGATGATCCAGAATCTGTAATGAATGCTGCTGGCACGATGGGAACTTTGGTGAGTTTGAACTTTAAACATGGGTTCCCTTAATTTCATTTATTAATATATATATTCAATAATTGAACGGCTAATACTTATATCAATCGAAAGTAGAGATATTCTGATGATCGGTAAAAATACTATTATTTCTCACAGGTCCTTTATTGAGTCATAATTCCGCCAGGTCAAGAAACATCATCAGGTCCCAAAATCTGAGTGTCTTTCTTTGATTACTTAGTGCACGGTCACCTGAACAAATATAGAGTTTAAAAATGGAATAATTTCTTTGAATTGATCAAGCTTTAAAAAGCTCAATTACATTTTGAATACGTGGAATATTCATTAGAAACACAGATATAAGGGATAGATGTATTGAGAGACAGGCTAACTAGCCTAATTTTATACCCTTTAATAAAGAATTTATTATTATTATTATTATTATTATTATTATTATTATTATATTATTATTAAGATTAATCAATTACTAAGCAAAAATAGTTAAAGCAAAGTTCAAACTTGCAAAACATGGGCTCCCTTATTTTCATTTATTAAAATATATATTCCATAATTGGACGAGTGATACTTATATTAATTGAAAGTAGAATAACAAGTCCTTAATTAAGTTGTAATTGTTTGCTTCAACAGGCAGAGAGTCCACAAGGAAGAGACTGGATATTATCGACATCATGTTTTAATACAATGTTAGATCACACCACTGCTTTATTACATACAGAGAATATGTGGACTGCCAGTAACGCTGCTTTAGTTCTAGCTAGGTAAGGATAAACATCATTTTTGGTCTCATTAGCGTTATTGGTGTGTAAATGCAATTGATCATGTGACAAACTGAATAAGGTGTGTAAACACAATAGATCATGTTACATACTGAATAAGGTGTGTAAACACAATTCATCACTTGACAAACTGAATAAGGTGTGTGAAAACGCACAACAAACTGAAAAAGGTGTGTGAATCGCGAACTGAAAAAGGTGTGTGAATGCATTGATCAAGTGACGAACTGAAAAAGGTTTGTGAAAGCAATTGATCAAGTGACGAACTGAAAAAGGTGTGTGAACGCAATTCTCATGTGACAAACTGAATAAATTACAAAGTTATTTATGTATTTTATGGCGTGATCTATTGCTTATGATCAAAGTGTTATTTACATAATGCAAATTCTATGTTTATTTTGCTAACAGGGTATCTATATCAGAAGAAGGGTGCAATAAAATACTGGATCATCCCTCATCATTACATATCTTAACTCAACTAGTTACCTCCCTTGGCACTGACGAAGCAGGTATGTGGTTATTTAAATATCATTGAAAATAAATATAAAAAATAACTTATTTTGTTTATTTGGCCATTAAGAGTGTAAAGGTATATATATTCTTCAGTTGACTTACCTGGTTGTTTTAGCTGGAAATTGTAAAATTTTGTGATTACGTATTTCAGGACGTGGAATGAATGCAGCGTTTGCTATAGGTCGACTATGTGATATGGATATCGGTAGAGAAAGGCTTCTAGCTTTATCAGAATGTGATAAAATGGTAAGATTGTGTTCTTCATTATACAGAACCTGAAACATGATGTTACTCATCAGTTTCATGTTGTGTGATCTTCAAACAACTGACCATATTTCAGCGTAAAACAGAACCTGAAATATGTTGTGAAACAGAGTTTCATGATGTGCAATCTTTAGACAACTGACCTATAACAGCTTGCCTCCCTACTGAAGTTTGACAAATAATAATTATTTTTATGTCTGCACTTCCAGCCAAGTTAGGTTCGGTTTGTAGAAATTTTCACGACAGAGCAAAAGGAACGAAGTAGTTGTGCAAATTAGCAAAGATGCAGTCATACACACATATCTATGTATATCTGGAACTTTTCCAAACATAATAGGAGCAGTCTATTGTGCTTTGAGGTAGAATAAATAGTAAATAGCAGTATACAAGCTAATCTTTTGATGTATTCAGTACTATTTGATCTACCCTAAAATAAAGTGGACTGTGTGTATTTATGCTTGAGCCCCACTTCCCTCAAATGTGTCTGAAAATACATAAAATTATGTTTAAATATCATATGTCAATCTAATTGTCATTTTACCCATTATTTTTAGATTTCCTCATTGGCCAAGATGTTGAGTTGTCAAGATTTAGGAGCCAGTAAAAATGCTTGTTTTGCTCTCAGTTGCCTAGCAACAAGTTGTGCTGGACACGGACGTCTGTTAAGAAATCCTCACATCGATGAAATGATATCCGTGTTATCCAACCTATTGAAATCAGAGGACAGCGAGACGGGCTGGTTTTCTGCCATGTGAGTTTTCAACATTTTTGTCCGTTTCCATGGTGATGACCTTGCCATATTTCTCAAGGTCTCTTTCACAAAAACTTAAAGCTTAATTCAAAGATATTAGAAACTTTCCAAAAATTGACTCATCTTGTTAGTGTCCTGATTCTGGTAACTAGGTCAGACGCTTTCTCGTATGAGCATTATCTTCACAAATATAATCCATGCATGATTATCTATTATAGGACTATAAGAACATTATCAAGTCAACCTAAAGGCTGTGTTAAACTCAGGGATAATCCATCTTTAATATCAGTTTTAAAGGTAGGGTTACCCATTATGAATCAAATTATATTTCTTATTCAGTAAAGATTGGAGATCAGAAGTTTCAGGGCCCTAGCGTATGCTTAACCTGTCGGTAAAAAGCGGTGATGGATCGAGCTGTCGGCAAAATCGACTGGCTAACCAAGTGTGTCGGTTATAATGTTATTGATAAACTGTGGAAATACTGTCGTAATACGATTTCTTCTTCAGACAACAGTAGCCAATCCAGACATCAATCCTGATTTAAGAGAAGAAGTGGAGATAACTCTGGATATATTAAAAAGACTGGATAAACCAAATCCTCCAAATGTTGAAGGTTTGTTTCAGTACCAAAAAAATGAAATGAAATTAGTTTTACGTCTACTCTTCTGCACCTTATGGGCTAATACAGACAGGCATTGCCATGCAGTGCATTGAAAGAAATTTTGTCAGGACAGCAGCATTAGCCTACTCTTTTTTGTGATTTCCAACTGTCGAGAGATCTTTAAAGTGCACAGCCTCTGTCTATTGTGTGGGGCATTTTGGAAATATGTTTTCATGATTCAGTCCTAGGCAGTCTGACGTCATAACGAAGCCCATAAAGTTGACTATAAGGATGCCTCAATTTAAGCCAACAAACAGGTCACAAACTCTGCAACCCTAACTTAAAAATTTCATCTCTTTTTCAGCTTTAGACAGCAGTATAGTCAGAGTCTACTGGGATGGAATCAAGCCTAAAAGTGGTCTCGAAGTTCAGTATCAAGTTTATGAAGGTAATATTACAAGGTTTACTTGATAAAGTGAAACACGGTAGACATAATATTTAATTGCAGGTTTTTTTTAAAAGACATTGTGAACCTATTGTGAAGATATTGTCACCCTGTAGGTACGATCCAGGGACCTTACTTTTGGAAATGAAATATTTAGGAAATACACCAATCTGGTTGGATATTTTCATAGAAAAAACAAAGTGTGTTGAATGATTCCATTAGTGAGTAAAACAGTGGCATTTGCTGTAACTGTATGTCTATTTTTTTCAGGGAATCACAGTGTTTATAAAGGTTCTAGTTGTTCCTGTACAGTCCAGAATCTACAACCTAATACTAAATATAGTTTTAAACTTAAATGTTTTACTGAAAACGATGAAAGTGCATTATCTGATGCTGTGTTCGCTACGACTTTAGAAGGAGGTATGTTTTAAAGTTTTCGATCTTTATGGCTTCCAGATTTGACAGATGTCAGCAAGGATAGAGTCAGAAAAACAGTGTATTATTATTCTGGATATTATTTCAATTGTGACCCAATGGCTGACCAAACTTCCGTACTTTTTCAATAATGATTC